>CM077648.1:59698618-60173618 GCA_039707465.1 Rhabdophis nuchalis
TTTACGAAGGTCTTGGCGGCTCACCTTCGCACGGTTCTGGTGAGAATCTAATGCTACCTATTCGACGTGCTCATTCAGGTCCATTCTCACACCCAAGCCCTCAACGACCTACATCTCACCATCTGAACTCTATAGTCCCTGGAGTTCTCAGTCAATTTTTCCAAGAGTCACCTCTCGCCGCAGCCGAGAATCCTCCACCTGGGGACAGTCATAGACTTAGAGGCGGGACTGGTCTTTCTATCCCCAGAACGACTCACCAGCCTTGAGTCCCTAATATGACTTTGACACAGCTTCTGGAGAAGATGGTTTAGTACATAGGGATCGTTCCCTGGGCCTGCCTCCACTCTCGCCATCTACAGTGGGTACTTATTCCTTTCCAAAGGCAACACGTGAGCAACTCCTTACGGACCATTAACATATCACCAGGGCTCCGGCTCTTCCTGCGCTGGTGGCTGTCTCCGGCCCTCTGGTAGGGGTCGGAGATTTGGGAGCCAGACTGGGTAACCATAACGATGCAAGCCTCTATGGCTGGGGAGCACTGATGGACTCCAACCTGGCACAGGGTCGCTGTACACCCTTGGACCTACGCAACAACATAAACTGGCTAGAACTAAAAGCAGCACTATTGGCTTGCCTTCATTTCTGGGACTCAATTCTCCATCGCCACGTACTGCTCCTGATGGACAATATAGCCACGAAGGCTTACATAAACCGCAGAGGGGAACCCACTCCAGGTGCCTCTGGCAGGAAGCCCTGAAACTCGGGTCCTAGGCGGAGAAATACCTGGCGTCCATAACATCCAAACACATCTCCGGAGAGGCCAATCACCAGGCCGACTGGCTGAGTCGTATGACCATCGACAATGGCGAGTGGCAACTAGCCCCAAAACTGTTTCACAAAATCTGCCTGCGATTTGGCACACCACTGGTGGACCTGTTTGCCAGTCCAACCAACAAACAGCTTCTTCTCCCACTTCCTGACACGAAACACGGAAGGGACAGATGCTCTCCGCAGCAGTTGGCTTCCGGGCTGCTGTAAGCCTTTCCCCCTCTCCCACTAATCCCAGGGACCTTGAGGAAATTGGTAGTAGAAAGGGCATTCATTATCCTGATAGCCCCATACTGGCTCAGTTGGCCTTGGTTTACGGATCTGGTCCAACTGTCAATCTCCCCCCTCTATAGCCTCACTATGGCTGCTGCATCACAGCTATCAAATATTTAAAATGCTTTTCAGGAATAAAAATTCTTATCCATACCCTGTAGTCTCCAAGTTGTTTTTGTAATTCTGCCTGATGATCCTCTTCTACCTCTTTGCCTTGATGTTTTTCCAACAGAGGCAAGAACTGCCGGAGGGCAGAGGTACAGTATCTGTTCCAACGTGTCAAGTGGTTCGGCCGCCATTCCATGATTTTTTCTTTTAATATCTTCTCAAGCCTGTATTTATAATTTTTTTGGGAAATGTTAAATCTGCATTTGAAATTCGGAGGGTTTTCTACAAAATTTGATGCAGAACATTAAGAATGAGCTAGCAAGAATCATTTTCAAATGGAGTGGCATTTGCCTTGGTAAACCAAATAGCTAAATAAACTACTATAGAAATGTGATTTCTGGCTTCTCTATATAAAATATGTTTGATTTTTGAAAAGGTACTGGAAATGCTACAGTTTAGATTCCTACTATTTTTGAAATGTAACATAAACCTCACATTTTAGTAATAATATTAGAAGTCAATTTTCATTATGGAAAAAAATGAGATAGCAACACCAGGATTTGTCACTTCAGTTAGGGAACTATTGTGTTTTCCCAAAAATATGGCATGTCCTGAAAATAAGGCCATGCCACATTTTTCAGATGGGCAAAAATATAAGCCCACCCTCTGAAAATAAGCCCCCTGAACAAACCCCCCCCCCTCTGGCTAGGCAGAGCACTGCTCACCAACCCAGTGGTATCCCGAAGGTGCCAAGCTGTGGGAACCGGGGTGGGGCAAAGGCACTCGCGTTGCTTGCTGCCTTCAGCATACCGCTAGGTTGGTGAGCGTCGCTGTGCCCATCTGGAGAGGGCGGTTGCCAGACAGCTGCTCTCTTGCAAGCGGGCTCCCAAAGAGCTGGGCACAGCCTCAGGGGCGAACGGCTGTGTTGCGCTGTCACAGCAGCGCAACACAGCAGCCATGAAGAGACCATGCTCATGAGCAGCCACCCGGCAAACCTCCTTGCCAGCCGGGCACAGCGCCATTCACTGACCTAGGGTATCGCCAAGCCGCATGAGCACCTGTTCGCGACCGTCCGCTTCCACGGTTTGGTGCCTTCAAAAGGCTGAAAATCTGGGTGCGTATTATACACTGGACACAGCAATTTCTGCCTCCTGAAACCCCACCCCCCTCATCAAAATGGCCATGCATAGCCTTTAGGAGACTTATAAAGTGCTCCTGGGAGCTGGGGAGGGCAGAAATGAGTGAAAAATGGGCCATTTTTTGCACAATATTGCCCCCCCCCCATCCCCAGAAGCACTCTATAAGCCTCCTAAAGGTTATGCATGATCTTTTTGTCACAAAAAAATGGGCCAGTTTTTGCAAAAATGGGCTGTTTTTGGGAGGTCTGCAGAGTGCAAAACCTTTTTTATTTTTAAATTTGCCTTTTCAAAATCTTGGTGCATCTTATATTCTTGTGCATCATACTCCAAAAAATACGGTAGTTATCAGACTTGCTCTGACTTAGACTTTTAGGAAAGAAAAACCCTCAACTCCATTTGGTTGAAATGATAGGATCTTTTACTAAAGTTAAGCAGTTGCAGTGAAAGTAAGGCTAGTTCTAAGTATTCCTACACAAATGTTACACTTCTCCCCTTTCCCTAGCTCGCCCTCCTTGACCAATTCACCAGTGTCCAATAGTATTCCTTTTTGATGTTTTGGAAAATGCTTGGATGCTTGCCTCCTCTCAATGTAGTTTTGCATTCTGTTCCCAGGCCAGGTATGCTTGGCGGCTGGCTTATTCTGATTTGAAACCTCTGGTTCTTATCAGCTTGTCTCCCCTTCCCTTTCACATGAGGATTCGGAGGTCTCTTGGGGCATTCCTGTGTTTAGCCCCAATTTTCCTCTTTGCATTCCTACCTACTGATGCAGGAGAAACTTCCTAACAGGAGAATTAACCAGCGGAACAGCTTTCCTTCAGACGTGGGTTGCTTCATCACTGGAGGCTTTTAAGGAGACACTGGACAGTAATTTATTTGAAATGGTATAGGTGTCAGCCTTCGCTTTACTGCTTGCTTCGGCTGCCATTGAAAGGGGGAGGGAGGGGCTGTGGGCATTGGACATTATGTGTGCTGGTGGAGAAAGGAGCCAGGAGTTGATATCGTCAAGGCTAACGGTCTCGCATTCCATTCTGATGACCGCTCTGGATGTGCTACCCACCTGACATCGTGGATGATATTGCATTGGACACTATTGTGGGGGTCATGGGTTATTGGGGATGGGTTATGCTTTGATATGTATGCTTCGCGCCCAAATTCCTCATTCCTTGCTTAACTTTCGCTGCTGTTCTTTCATAATCAGTAAAAGTAACCTTAAACTTTCACAAATGGTTTGAGCGTGGACTTTCTTGATTAATGGAAGAAGCAGGCTTGACAAAAAGCAAGGAATCCTTCACACTTAGCTCTGAGCTAAAAACTTCACTAGGGAGTGTTATAAAACCATAAATCCTTAACCAAATGTCGGACCTCGGAGAAGAAGAAATCCTGGGGGCTACAGCATTCGATCTGACCACCTCGAACCCTGACAAAAAGGAAGAAATCAGGTCAGTGATGGAACTCTTGGGAGATATTAGCTTGGGGCCCAAACCTGAGGAAAGATCGGTTCGTCATCGCTGGTCCGAGGGAGTGGGAACGAAGAGAACCTTTGAAGAAATTCCCCCGGGGGTTACAACCACCAAACACAGACGGGCCCACTCCCCCTCCCTCTGGCAAGAAATAGAGGAAGAAAATTTTCTAAGAGAACAAGCTAAGGCACTGATCCGAGAGGCAGATGAGAAAAAACGAGCCAGAGAAAGTAAGGGGGGTGGGGAACCTGATCCCCGTGAGTGGAGACTGCAGAAAAAAGAGGAAGAAAACCCTGGAAAAGGAAACTACCCATAGGGAGGGCCCCCGCCACACACTGAACCGGCAAGAGCGGCTGCTCCCAGAGCACATCAAGGGAGAGAGGCAGGCCTTGCAGCACGCAGAATGGCTAAAGTCCCCCCCCCTGGGAATTAAATTTGGAGGAGACCCAAAAGAGCTGGGATTCTTTTTACTGCATGTCAGCAACTTTGTGAGGCAGGCTGCTTTCGATCTGCCAAATGATGAAGCGAAGATAAGGGTTGTGAGTCTAGTGCTGGAAGCCAAAGCGGCAGATTGGATTGTGTCTTTACATAACGATAATTCACCCTTAATGAGAGACTTTGACAGATTTATAGTGGCTTTGAGAAGGCGTTTTGAAGACCCCCTCCTTCATAGGAAAGCAAGGCTAGGAATGAAGACCCTTAGACAAGGGAACAAGCCGGTCCAGGATTATACTCAACGCTTTCGTGAGTTGGCTATTTACATGAGAGGCTGCAGCGAGGAAGCTCTTATCGATAATTACACTGAGGGTCTACATCCAACTATATATCAAAGCTGTATCAATAGACACAGTCCCGAAACTCTCCCAAGATTGGTACGAATTAGCTGCGGACGTAGAAATTGATTTAGCAAGAAATAAAGGCCTTATCAAGATTGAGAGAGAAAGAGAAAGGAAATTCTCAATAAGGGTGGAGATAGCATCTATGTATGGGTTGAATCTATCCACACACTGATTTGACTGAGTCTGTTTAATAATTAATTAGCTATACTATATAACCCCCTCAGGAGTAGCCTCGCCCAGTTTCCAACTCAGTCCAGCTTTGGGACTAGTCCAGTATCATTCAGTGAATGTCTACATTGGAAAGATCTATTGAAGGTTTGTGGATTAGCAGGCCGGCCACCCCTTTCCTTGCCTCTCTCACCCCTTGGTGATTCCTGACCAGCTAGGGACCTGTCCCACAGAGCTCGGTCCGCTCCCTTTTCAGAGGCTCCGTCGAATTGGACGCTTACCTGACAGGCTCTGGGTGGCCCAGCAAGTGGCCTAGCGCAGGGGACAGCCCGTATCGCAGCATCGGCTGTGAGGCCGTTTGGGGACCCCAGGGGAGCGATTCAAGCCGCCGCTCCTCATCCGGCCGTTTCGGGCCTCCGTTTTGCCGCGCTGCCGCTTCCCTGCATTCACTTGTGATTTGCGGCTTCAGTGCGACTCCTTTCGGCCTAATCAGGGGCCTCAGTCAAGAGAAGGGTGGCGTGCAGCCTGCACAGATGGCGCAGGTGAGGGGATCAGTCGATCTGGTGTCACAGGCCCCAGCGCGACCGTTAATTTCGGTGCGGCCGCCATTTTGAAAGCTTCCCTTTGGCGTGAAGATTGTGGACGGAGCTAAAGCGATCAGGCCTTCGCTAGGCCTATGATCCCTCACAGGCCTCACTCAAGCCTCTTTGTCCGTAGGCTTCATTTGGGGTCCCTTTTGCGCTGGTCCTCACAGAATGTCAGACGTTCCGCTTAGCGGCGCCAGCACAGCCGCCCTCAGAGACGACCTGGAGGGTGACCAGGGCCTACTAGCAGCCAGGCAAGTTGACCCACCAGTGCCACCGAGGTCTTCCAAGGCCAAGGCAAAGAGGGCCTCCTCCTCAAAATCTGCGCCTTCCTCCCTCGGGCCCAAGGGAAGTCAGGGCCCCAAAGCAAGTTCAAGGAGCCATCACAGGGCGGACGACCAGGCCCCCCAGAGAACAGAGGCCATACCATCACTGGGTCTAGTCAGATGGGGCCCATCCAGTTGGACTTGCCACCTGGTCCTTTCAGCCCCATTGTCCCGATTGATACCTCGGGGATTTGGGGCACCCCTTCTTCAAGAGCATCAGCCGCTCCGGCCAAGGCGACCTTTACGCCCACAGCGGCAGGACTTCGGCCAGAAGCCATCTGGGCCCCAGGCCCACCAGCACTGGCCTCTGTTGCCCCTATTCCTCAGGCACCATCTGGCCTGCAAGATTATATCGCGGAGGCGATAAGGCAGGGTATAGCCGCTGGCTTACAAACCAGAGTTCAGGCTCCACCCGTCAATCTGCCTTCAATCCCGGCTCCTGGCCTGCAGGCTCCGGTCCAGCCTCATCCCCAACACCTGTCCCCAGCGGCAATGGAGCGCAGCACCTCTCCGGCGTCGGAGGAAGGAGAGCTACCTGATGCGGAACTGTCGGGGAATGAGGACATGGGACCTGAGAAACCATCCTCCTCAGGTCTCTTCCTGCACGCCTTATTTAAACCTTTATTAGCCAAGGCCATACCAGATTCCGACCCTGCTCCAGCGGCTCTGACCACTCCCGCTCCTGGGCCGTCCACATCATCAAAACCGTGGTTTGTCGAGCACAAGGTGGAACGCAGATTTTTGTAGACGCCATCCAAAGGCAATGGGCCAGTCCGACTTCCGGGCCGGCACCATCGCGAATGACAAAAAGTTCTACAACGTGGCCGAGCTGTTAGAGAAATCCCTGGCGTGGCCAACTCGCGGCTCTGTTTTCTGGCACCGCACTCCCCGGCGGGCAGGAGGACCTGCTTCGGCCCGAGGATCCGCGCCGAGCAAGTGCTTCACAGGGGTCATCAAGCATCAGCCTGGGCCGTGCGGGCATCCACTGCAGCCTCCTTTTTCGCGCGCTCGAGCCTCTTCTGGCTTCAACAGTTGCAGGGGAGGGTCCCCGTGGGAGACACCCGAGCCCACCAAGACTTGAATAAGATTGTTGTGGCAGTCCAATTCATGGGGGACGCAACCTTGAATGCCCCCGTTTTTCATCCCGGGCTATGTCATCTGTGGTGGCTTCCAGGCAGCTCCTATGGCTACGACAGTGGCAATCAAAGACGAAGATCAAGTGGAAGCTGGCCTCCGAGCTGTATTCTGGCGACGCGCTATTCGGTGAAGCCCTCTCCCCTTTGTTGGTTGAGGGCAAAGACAAACGAAAGACCCTCCGTTCCAACCCCAGGAGGTGATCCGGGCGTTCGGGCCCTTACCCCAGGTGCCAGCCTTTCTGGGGGCAGGATTTTGGTAACCCCTCATGACCCGATTTCTCCCAGTTGGGCTATCGCCAGCAGGAGGGGTTCGGCCAAAGATACAACAACCAGCAACGTTACCGCCCTTCCCGAGGGGGGCAGTCTAAGAGGCCCTTTCGGAGAGGCGGTAACCGTTACGACCGCAGACCCTAATCTGGCCGGTGGTGATCCTCCCATTGGAGGTCGCCTGCAACTCTTTGCGGACCAGTGGGAGGTCACTACCTCCGATACCTGGGTCCTCTCCACGGTCAGGTACGGTCTAGCCCTGGAGCTGGTGGCTCAACCCCCTACATTCTTTGTTCCATGTCCTATGCCGAGTAACCCAGCGAGGAAGTCCTTGATGGCGGCTGCCGTACAACATCTCTTCGACATAGGGGCAGTTCCACCGGTTCCACCTGGGGAGGTTTACCAGGGGTTTTATTCTATTTTATTTGTTATCCCCAAGTCCTCGGGCAGTTGGAGGGCGATCCTCGACCTTAAACGCTTGACTTTCTATATAAAATACCGCCGCTTCAAGATGCACTCCCTGCATACAATATTGGAAGGGGTCCGCGTTGGGGACTATATGACCTCCATTGTCCTGACGGAGGCGTATCTGCATATTCCTGTTTTACCGTCGCATCGCCAGTTTTTACGGTTTTGTTATAATAATTGTCATTTTCAATACACAGCATTGCCATTTGGCCTTTCGTCTGCGCCCTGTGTTTTTACTAAGGTTTTGGCAGTTTTGGCTGCACATTTGCACACCTTGCCGATTAGGGCGCAATTTTATTTAGATGATATTCTAGTTCAATTCTCATCTTACACCGATGCTTGCAGAGACCTCTCCACCACCATAGGGGTACTCAAGGCTCACGGGTTCTCAATTAACGAAGCCAAGAGTCAATTTTCCCCCTCCACCAGGATCCTACACCTAGGAGCCTGGATTGACTCCAGGCTGGGCCAGGTCTTTCTCTCTGAGGAGAGGATTTCCAGCATCACTCAGCTGACAGGCCAGGTTGAGGGGGAGAGAAGGCCTACCCTGGTTACTTTATCAAAGCTCTTAGGCAAAATGGTCTCAGCTATCTCCATTGTCCCCTGGGCTCGCCTACACTCCAGGGACCTGCAGTGGTTCCTTCTTCCCTATCAGAAGAGGAGGGTCAGCCCTCCCTGTCCCGAGTTTCCCTTCCTGGGTCGGTCAGGAGGTCACTCGCTTGGTGGAGATCTAGGGCCGTCCTGGAGGGCTGCCACTTTTGGGTGGATGACAGGGTGACACTCACCACCGATGCCAGCTTGTCAGGGTGGGGAGCCCACTTGGGTGCCCGGTTTGCCCAGGGGCTGTGGCCCTCGACAGGCACGTCCATGAGCATTAACTGGTTGGAGTTGAGGGCCATTAGACTGGCCTTGTTGGAATTCAGAGACCTGGTGGCTGGCCAGCATGTGCTGGTCTTTACCGACAATATCACGGCCAAGGCCCACGTGAACCGGCAGGGGGGCACCAAATCCAAGGCCCTCATGCAGGAGGCCCAGGTATTGGGGTCCTGGGCGGAGAGTAACATCTTGTCCTTATCGGCTGAACACATTTCTGGTGTGGACAACACGCGGGCGGACTGGCTCAGCAGGGTGGAGGTTGACCATGCTGGATGGAGCTTACACCCTTCTGTTTTTCAAGAGATCGCTCGTCGTTTCGGGATGCCAAACGTGGACCTTTTCGCCTCCCCGGCGAACGCCCAAGTGTCCAGGTTCTTTGTGAGGTTCCCAGCTCTGAGAGCGGAAGGGGTGGATGCCCTACGGTCACCCTGGCCGAGGGGCCTTCTATATGCATTTCCCCCAACTCCGCTCCTTCCCAGGGTCATCCGCAAAGTCATAGCGGAACGTGCACAGGTACTGTTGATGGCTCCCTTTTGGCCCCGGAGGCCCTGGTTCGCCGACCTCCAGTCACTGTCACTGGGGAGGCTGTGGCGGATTCCACAGGACGAGATCGTCCTCCTCCAGGGGTCGTTGGAGCACCCGGAGGCCCGGTGGCTCCAACTGACCGTTTGGAGGTTGAGCGGCTCGCTCTGAGCAGTGGTGAGTATTTCCCTAGGGTAATTTCCACCATTCAAGCCTACAGGCGTCCCTCCACGGTACGTATTTATAATGCAACGTGGAGGATCTTCTGTACCTGGTGTTCCCGACACTCCGTTATCCCTGAACTGGCATCTATTCCCCTGGTACTGGATTTTCTCCAAGACGGCCTGGAGACAGGCCAATACGATCAGGTGACAGGTGGCGGCCTTGGGGTTGGTACTCACGTGGGGGTGTGTATGAACATTCCTTGTCCCAACACACCACGGTCCGCAGATTTCTGAAAAGGGCCTCCAACTTACGACTGGTGGCCGTCCACAGGTACCCTACCTGGGAGCTCCCCAAGGTTGGGGACCAAACCACCCTTCGAGCCTCTCTCCGAGGTTTCGCTGCAGGTCCTGACCTGGAAGGTGGTGTTCCTGGTGGCAGTCACTTCGGCCAGGCGTATATCGGAGATTAATGCTCTGTTGGTTAGGGAGGACCTGTGCAAATTTTTTCCTGACAGGGTGGTCCTACGCCCGGACCCTTCTTTCATGCCAAAGGTGGGGTCATGGTTCCATCGATCTCAGGAACTGGTGTTACCTAACTTTTATCCTGACCCTCAGTAACCCCAGGAGGAGCTCTGGCACACTTTGGATGTGCGTAGGGCTCTAGAAATTTACATTGGGCGTACGGCTTCCTTTCGCCGCTCGGAGGCGCTCTTCGTTTCCTTCCAGCCGTCTTCCCTGGGCAAGAAGGTTTCGGTGGCTTGCGTTGGTCACTGGGTTAGATGATGCATAGGGAAGGCCTATGAGGCCTGTCAGGAGGAGACGCCTGCGGGAGTGACAGCTCATTCGACCAGGAGCGTCAGCCTGGGCCACGCAAGCGTCCCTCGAAGAAATCTGCAGGGCGGCAGCTTGGTCTTCGCCATCTCCGTTCGTCACCATCTACAAGGTGGGCAAGTTCGCTGCAGCAGGTGCTGATTTTGGTCGACGGGTGCTGCAGGCAGTTCGTTCTGGGCAATGATTGTTGGGGCTTTCCTCGATCCCTCCCAGACACGAGGTTGGGCTTGGGTATGTCCCATACATAGATGCTATCTCCAACCTTATTGAGAAAGAGCGTTGGTACTTACCTGATATGCCTCTTCTAATAAGGGGGGAGATAGCATCCGGCCCATCCCTTATCTCGGTCAGCCCGGGACTGCATTTATTTGGTTCTCTTAGGTGTTGCATCATGCTTTAAGTTGTAAGCTGGTTTTGGTTCTTTTGCCATAACTAAAGGTGTTGAATGATACCGGTGAGTCTGTGATTATTCCTTCGTCAAAAACTGGGCGAGGCTACTCCTGAGGGGGTTATATAATATAGCTAATTAATTATTAAACAGACTCAGTCCAATCAGAGTGTGGATAGATTCAACCCATACATAGATGCTATCTCCCCCCTTATTAAAAGAGGCGTATCAGGTAAGTACCAACGCTCTTTCTCACCCCCTCCCACCCCTCGATGCGACGTCCCAAGAGGAGGAAAGGGAGGAGCCACTGGCAAACCTCACACTAACGCTTGTTTCCGGTGCGGGAGGGAGGGACATTGGGCAAATAACTGCAGAATAAAACCGAAGCCCTGGCCCCAGTCATCGTCGGAGATGAGGAAGAGCGCCAGAAACCCGGACCTGTGCATTAAACAGGCGATGACTGGAATGGAACCCCTGGATCAAGGGAGGAGCCAGATGACTGGGAGAGAGACGCGGATTCCGCCGATGAGCACTACGGACCTTGGGTGAGTTCCCGAGCTGACTCTTTAACCGTCCCTCTTAAAATTAGAGCTCCCTCTAGTGGTCGCAACTGCGAATTACTGGCCCTTCTAGATTCTGGTTGTTCATGCTGCCTTATCAGTCAGGACTTAGTAGAACAACTTGGCATTCACCTGAAGACTTTAAAAGTTCCAATTGCTTTCTGTCAGATGGATGGTTCCATAGCTGGAGGTGCTCCAGCGCGATTTGTCACAGAACCAATGGAAGTGTCCATTGGTGACCACCACAAAGAGTCCCTGAACTTTATTGTAGCCCCTATTGCGGAAAGCCCGATTATTTTAGGCTTGACATGGCTACGAAAGTGGAACCCTGTTATTTACTGGCAGGAAGGTTGGGTGCGCATTCCATCACCTATCCCCCCCCCTTATGGACACCCAAGTCCCTCCACCCCTCCCAACCGAGGAAAACCAAACGGAATCCCCCCTCCTCCTAGAAACTGTAAAGACTGGTCAGGAGGCAGCCATTTTGGAACAGATACCGAGGGAGGAGAGAATCCCTAAAGAGTATTGGGACCTTACAGATGTTTTTAGCGAAAAGTCCTCTGACAAATTACCCCCCCCCCACCGTACTACTGATTGTACCATTGATTTCCTACCAGAGGTGCACCTTCCCAAACCCCCGCATTTACTCTATGACTCCGGGCGAAATGGTTGAGTTACGTAACTTCATAGACAAGAATTTGGCGAGGGGTTTCATTGAGCCGGCTAGGCCGCGGGTGGCGGCACCTGTAATGTTCAGAGAAAAGAAAGATGGCCAACTCCATCTGGTGGTAGACTACAGGTTCCTGAACACCATTTGCGCAGAAAATGTCTACCCCCTCCCACTCATGAAAGACATGTTGGCCCATTTGGCAAAGGGCAAGATTTTTACGAAGCTGGATCTCAGAGAAGCCTACTATAGAATCAGAATAAAGGAAGGAGATGAATGGAAAACTGCATTCAACTGTCCTTTAGGGTGTTTTCAATTTAAGGTGTTACCTTTTGGCCTCCAGGGGGCGCCGTCTGTTTTTATGCAATTGATAAATTAAGTTTTACATCAACACCTGTACAAGGGCGTGATCATATATGTAGACGATATCCTTATTTACACAACTGCGCATGCGCGACATGGCGGTCGCGTCTTGAGACTCGGGAGAGCCCAGGGGGTTGTTTCACCCCCAGGAAGATGTTGCCAGCCCCCACTAACCACCACCGAGGGCTGGCCCGACAAGCCGAATTGCCCGTCGTCGCGCTGAGCCGCCCGAAGCTGAAGGGCGAGCCTTGCGGACGACGGTGAACAGCGGCGAAGAGCGGAGAGGCGACTCGGCCTGTTTGCGGCCTAGAGCGTCCCGGCGCGGCCGGAAGGAAGGGAGGTAGGCCGCAAAGCCGGGACGCGGAAGATCGGCGGGCAGCCAGATCGGGCCAGGCCAGGAGAGCTACCATCGGGCCGCACAACTAGTGGCAGGTCGTGCGGCCATACCTTGGCCTTGGCCCGAATATTTACCACCCAATCCGAATCTATGCTGGCGTGGACTGCTCAGAAGGGATGATGGATGGGAGAGAACAGAATGTTGGTGAGAGGCGGTGTGAAGGTATGGAAGGAAGGAAGGCGTTGGAGGAGTTGGCGGAAGGAGAAGGAGAAGGAAAAAAAAAGAAATGGAGAAGGAGTGAGAAGGAGAGAGAAAGAGAGAGATTGAAGGAGAGAGAAGGAGAGAGATGGAAGGAGGTGAAATGGAGATGGTGATGAGATGGTGATGATGGAGATGGTGATGAGATGGAGATGGTGATAGAGTCGGAGATGGTGGAGACGGAAGAAGGAGAAGGAGAATGATGGTGAAATGGAGAAGGCGAACGAGATGAGTTGGTGACAGAAGACGGAGAAGGAAGAAGAAGAAGGAGAATGGAGAGTTGGAAGGGAGTAATGAATGGTTTTTGAATGCGGAATGTTGGACTGAGCAGTTTGATGCGGAACATCAGTAGCCGGACCGTGAAATGGTGGACCTGGCCGAGGACAACCTGGGAAGATCTTGAAGACCTTGAAGTGAGTGCACGGGACTGGAGGAGGTTAGTCGAGCCACCAGAGGGCTGCATTTTACATCAGGCCGCATGACGGACTAATTAGTCATGCGGCACTAAATGTGGACTAAGCCCATATGGCCGGAAAGACAGATGGATGGGGCCTGTAACGGGACTGGATTTGATCTCCCCATCTATAAGATCCTTGACTGTCTGACTTTACCCCTCCACCCTGAAGGACTATCTTTGCACTGAGTCACTTTATGTCATTTAAACTCTTCGGACTTGTTTATGCCTTCCTGGGCTTGGACCACCTCTGGGGCTTTTATTATGTACTCCAGGCGCGACCTCCTTTGCCTGCGAGAGTCTCCCCTCTCGCAGGCCTGGCCCTCCTGTTTAACACGGGCCCACCTCGATGATGGACTAATTATTCCTGAGAGGTGGGCGAAGCGCAAGTTGAGGGGGTTTCTGGGGAAATTTTTAATTCGGTTTTTAGGGGGTTCCAGGGAGGGGGGGAAGAATAGCCCGGGGGGGGACAGCAAATGAGTGAGCCGGCCTGGCGGAAGTAGGGTAACGGAGGAAGGGGAGGGGGGGTCGTTTCCATGGTGGCTTCACCCATCGATTCGGTCTTAGGGAGAGGCAGAGGCAGGGGGAGGCAGGGGGAGGCGGAATGGATACCATCGGTTGGAAGACCGTGGCCGCTGGATTCAGGCGGTCATGTGCTCCAACTCTCCGCCCTCCCATCGCAGACTAGGTGGGCAGGAATCACAGACCCGGGGCCCTAGGCTGATGTTATGCAACGCCAGGTCCGTGGTTCAGAAAGCCCCCCTCATCCATGACCTTGTGTCAGAGGGGGACCCGGACCTGGTGGGTATAACGGAAACTTGGTTGGGTCGCGAAGGGGGTTTACCCCTCGTGGAAATGTGCCCACCAGGTTACTGCGCCTTCCATCAGCCTAGGGCCCTAGGGAGGGGTGGGGGAGTGGCAATTATGGTTAAGGAAGGTCTGGAGCCGAAGGAGACCACAATCCCTCAGACGACCGGATGTGAATCTCTCTGCGTGAGATGGGGCCTAGGGAGGCAGTTGGGCATGTTAGTTGTGTACCTGGCTCCTCGCTATGCAACAACAGCCCTGCCCGAGCTCCTAGAGGTAATAGCCGAGGCGGCAGTTGAGACCCCCAGGCTGGTAGTCATGGGGGACTTTAACTTGCCGTCGGCGGGCGAAGCCTCTGGAACAGCTCGGGAGTTCATGGCCTCCATGATGGCCATGGACTTGACCCAAGTAGTTTTAGGCCCTACTCACGAGGGGGGAAACGCACTGGATTTAATCTTTGTCTCGGGACAGTGGAGTAGTGATCTGGGAATAGGGGATCTAGTCATCACACCCCTGTCGTGGACAGATCACGCTCTCCTTCAGCTGGACTTTCCAATCGCTTCACCTCACCGCGGGGAGGCAGAACCAGATACTCCTAGATGGTTCCGCCCCAGGCTTCTAATGGACCCGGAAAGGTTCCAGAGGGAGCTTGGGCCAATTCCTGTGACCCTGCCTCGTGACTCGACTGAGGACCTAGTGGCCACATGGTTAAGTGCGGCCACGGGGGCCTTGGACCGAGTCGCGCCCTTGCGGCCTCTCTTGCGGCAACGAACCACCCAGGCTCCTTGGTTTACTGAGGAGCTTCGGGAGATGAAGCGCCACAAGAGATGCCTAGAGAGTAGATGGAGATCCTTTCGTTCCGAAGCCGACCGAACACTAGTGAGAACCCATATTAGGACTTACTTAGTGGCGATAAGGGTGGCCAAACGTGAGTATTGTGCCACCCTTATTGCATCCGCAGATAACTGCCCTGCCGCCCTGTTTGGGATGACCCGCTCCCTCCTTCACCAGAGGCCGCGGGAAGCCCCTTTGCAAGGGCGAGCAGAGGAATTTGGGATTCATCTGCAGGAGAAAATCACTCGGATTCGGAATGAGCTACCCTCCATTGACAGTGGTCCAGTCGGACGTTCTTGAGACACCATCTTGGGAGGAGTTTGACTTTGTTACTACCGAGGATATGGACAAGTTGTCAAGGAGACTTAAGGTGACCACATGTTTATTGGACCCGTGTCCCTCCTGGCTTGTACTGGCATCCTGGGAGATGACACAAGGCTGGCTCCAGGGCATTGTCAACACATCTTTGAGTGAGGGGTCCTTGCCTGCCGTCTTGAAAGAGGCGGTAGTAAGGCCCCTCCTCAAGAAGCCGTCCCTGGATCCAGCATTATTAGAGAACTATCGTCCGGTCTCCAACGTTCACTTTTTAGTGAAGGTTGTAGAGAGTGTGGTGGCTCAACAGTTTCCGCGACACTTGGAGGAAGTTGATTATCTAGACCCGCGCCAGTCCGGCTTCCGACCCGGTCACAGCACCGAGACGGCATTGGTCGCATTGGTTGATGATCTCTGGAGGGCGCGGGATAGAGGTTATTCCTCTATCCTAGTCCTATTAGACCTCTCAGTGGCTCTTGATACCATCGACCATGGTATCCTATTGCGGCGACTGGGGGGGTTGGGGCTGGGAGGCACCGTTCTGGGGTGGTTTTCGTCCTACATCTCTGGTCGGTCGCAATATGTGTTGGCAGGGGGGCAGAGGTCGGCCTCGAGACCCCTCCTATGTGGGGTTCCTCAGGGGTCGGTCTTCTCGCCCCTACTATTCAACACATATATGAAGCCACTGGGCGAGATCATCCGTGGTTTTGGGGTGGGATATCATCTGTATGCTGATGATACTCAGCTGTACATATCCACCCCAGACCACCCCAACGATGCCACCGAGGTGATGTCCCGGTGTTCGGAGGCCGTACGGATCTGGATGGGTAGTAACAAACTCAGGCTCAACCCGTCCAAGACCGAGTGGCTGTGGCTACCGGCACCCCGGTTCAGCCAGATTACTCCAACTCTGGCCATTGGGGGCGAAACACCGGCCCCCGTGGAGAGGGCGCGCAATTTGGGCATCCTCCTGGATTCCCGGCTGTCCATGGAGGTCCATGTGGCGGCCGTGGCCAGGGGGGCGTTCCATCAGGTATGCCTGATGTGCCAATTGCGCCCCTTACAGGACCGGGCTGCCCTGCGCACAGTCACTCAAGCACTCGTGACGTCTCGACTCGACTACTGTAATGCTCTCTACATGGGGCTTCCCTTGAGGTGCACTCGAAAGCTGCAGTTAGTCCAGAATGCAGCTGCGCGGGTGATTACGGGAGCGCCCAGACACTCCCATATAACACCTCTCCTGCACAAGCTGCACTGGCTTCCTGTGGTCTTTCGGGTGCGCTTCAAGGTCCTGACGACCATATTCAAAGCGCTCCATGGCTTGGAACCTAGTTACATGCGAGACCGTCTCCTGCCCCATACATCCCTTAGACCGATACGCTCCCACAGAGAGGGCCTTCTCAGGGTGCCGTCGGCCGCACAATGCCGACTGGCGACACCCAGGGGAAGAGCCTTCTCTGTGGCGGGCCCAGCCCTTTGGAACGACTTACCCCCTGAACTTCGCACCATCTCCGACCTCCGCCTCTTCCACAAGTGCCTAAAGACACATTTGTTCCATCTAGCCGGCCTAGTGTAACCTCCATAATGACTTTTAGACAGTTTTTAAATTTTGGGGATTTTAATTTGATTTTAGCGCAGGATCTTCATCAAATAAGTTTTTTAAAAAAAAATTATGTGATTTTGTATGTATTTTAATATTCCTGTGCGCCGCCCTGGGTCCGTTTGGAGAAGGGCGGGGTATAAATTTAATAAAAAAAAGAAATTGATATCGTCAAGGCTAACGGTCTCGCATTCCATTCTGATGACTGCTCTGGATGTGCTACCCACCTGACATCGTGGATAATATTGCATTGGACACTATTGTGGGGGTCATGGGTTATTGGTGATGGGTTATGCTTTGATATGTATGCTTCGCGCCCAAATTCCTCATTCCTTGCTTAACTTTCGCTGCTGTCCTTTCATAATCAGTAAAAGTAACCTTAAACTTTCACAAATGGTTTGAGCGTGGTCTTTCTTGATTAATGGAAGAAGCAGGCTTGACAATAGGATCTCCTGCTTGAGCTTCCAGCTCTATTCTAATTCTGAGGCTGAGTTTTCTTTTGGAGTTTCCCTTGGATGTCTTTCGTGAATCTTTAATATCCTCCTCCTCCTCCAATTTACATAGTGTTCCATTTAAATCTCTCCATGCATGGGGCATAATAAAGGGTTTTTTCATGGGGCCTCATCCTCATATATCAGTTCAGTGACAAATGTGATGGGCCCCCCTCTTGCTATTGACCCATCCAACTGGCAGAAAGCCAGGGGTATTTCAAGTTTCCTTAGTTGCAGACCCAGTTTCTTGACTAAAGGGTTGACCAGGCATCTGGTGTAGTCCAAGTCTAGGAGGGTAACCAGGTTCTCCCTACTCACTGAACAAGGCACCATCAGTTCTATAAGGATCATCACGGGTATCACAGGGTGACTTACTGAGGGGTCATCATCTGTGTCAGTGTTGCTCCCCACTGGGCTTCTGGTTGATGCTATCAGAATTCTCACAATATCGCCAGGTGTTTAAGTGCACTCAACAACCTCTATTCCTTCTAGGACTGCCTCCCAAGTCCTTGGGGTTGCTTTTCTTTGTCTTTGTGGGTCCAGAAGTGTGCTTTTACATTGGACATGATGCTCAGCAATCAGCTGCTCTTTTCTGCATTTGAAGCATCTAGTGGAGTGGTGTGGGCTTTGATCCCACCCCCTGGCTTTGGAGTTTTTCCTCTCTCTGCCAGGAGGGACCATTGCAGTTGGAGCAATGATTTCAGTTTCTTTGGTGATGACATACCACCCATAGAGGGTGCATGGGATGCCTCTGGAAATGAAAGTATTATAGACATCATCATTCAGCTTGTCTTGGAAAGACTCTATCAGTGTATCTTGCAGCCAATCAGCTAATCTGCATGCCAAGTTGCAGAATGATTGGTGGTAGGCAGCCACGGGTTGCTGACCTTGGTTTAACTTAATTCTTGTCCTGGTCTTCCAATCGGTGAGGGGGTCTTTGAATCTCTTCTGGAGGGTGCTGTTAACCAACTAAAGTTGTGCAGCTCCAGGGCAACATCATTGCAGAGGGCAACTACCTACTCCATGGCATTCCTCTCCAGTGCTAGGGTCATACTTTGTACCTTGGCCTGCATGTAGGTTCACACTTGGGTTAAGAAGAACACGAAATGCTTTGTGTCTCCACTGAATCTCATCCTGAAAGCCTGTGGTCTGCACTCTCTCCTCCTTGGTGGGGTGGCCCACCAAATGGCTGGGTCATCAGCTGCTGTGCTGGAGCTGGTGCCAGGGAGTAGGCACCATAGCGACCACAGTGGTGGGTGTAGCTGCATCATCGTCTGCCTGTCCCTGCCCCAGTTCAACAGGTGGCAGTGCCAACTTAGCTAGAACTTCAAGTGCTTGCAGATTGTTGAAGGCACCCTTCAGGAATTCAATAGCCTGTTCAATGAGCATGCTGTCACGGTCTGGTTCACCCTGCACCACTGCGTTATCTTCGGGGGTTCCCTTCAGCAACTTCCTCTGGCTCAAGTGAAGGTTATTCTAGAGCAGAAGTGTCAAATTGGCGGCCCATGGGCCAGATGTGTCACACACAGGCCATGCCCACCCCAGCTCCATGAAGGAAAAATGTTGTGATGCATCACAACAGCAACGTGATGCCATGAGTTGACACCCATTCTCTAGAGCTGTGATGGCGAACCTACGGCACGTGGGCACACGGACCATTGCCAGCTGCTCTTCATGGGTGCTGGAGCGCCTGAAAATGCCACAAAACTGGACCATTTTCCAGGCCTTTTCCAGGCTGTTTTCCAGCACTCCGGCACCCACGAAGACCAGCTTGTACCTGCGAAGACCATTACAAAAATAGCCTGAAAATGCCCCCCAAATATCCCCCCAAACCAGCCTGAAAATGTCCCAGAAAACACCCCCCAAAACAGCGAAAAAACAGGCATGTACATGCTGGCCAGCTGGTCTTCAGGTGTCCGGTGCTCTGGAGCACACACATTGCATGCACATTCCGGTTCGGGCACTTGGTGCTGAAAAGGTTTGCCATCATTGCTCTAGAGAGTCTCTCCTCCTAATCGGCTCTCTGGCTGCCAGCGACCATCAGGATTTTGACTGGTCGTTGCAGCCCTCTGCCTCCCCAGCCACTTGGGGTGAACTCTTCTTCTTAACCCCTTTTGGTATAGTCTTCCCCCCCAAGCTTCCATCTCCTCCTGATCATTCTTTTGCATTGACATACTGTGCATGGTCCCCATGATAGAGCTATGTCTCCAGGTTGACCGTTATTGCAGATCTAGCATTATGTCAGACATGTCCCAACTTAGACATTTAGAAAAACCCTCAACTCCATTTGGTTGAAGTGATAGGTTATTTTACTGAAGTTAAGCTGTTGCAGTGAAAGTAAAGCTAGATCTGAGTATTCCCATGCAAAGGCTACACTTTTCCCCTTTCCCTTCCCCCCACCACCCATGTCCAATAGTATTTATTTCTGATATTTTGGGAACCACTTTGATGCTTGGCACCTCTCGCTGTAGTTTTGCATTCTGTTCCTAGGCCAGGAATCCACGGCAGCTGGCTTATTATGGTTTGATACCTTATCTCCCCCCTCCCATTTGTCTTCCTTTTCCCATGCCTAATCATTACTTCCCTAAATTCCTTCCCCTCATCTCCTTGTGATTTATGGCAGGATGCCAGCAAAATGAAGAAGCTGAAGATGGCAGACCTGACAATAGTACTCTTAGCTGATAGTGCTGCCAAGTTCAAGAAAATAATACCATCTGGGTCCTAAGGAATTACAGCTATGAGTTTTCTGTTGAAGCCTGTTACATTTTTCACCTCTCTTTGGTACCAGTCCATTGCATGTTGACATTGGAGAGATTGATGAACTGGAACTCTATCTTATACATCAAAACATGGAAGAAGAAAGGGGAGAAAATTTGGCAGGAACAATGAGAGTACCTTTGGCAGAAGCACCATTGATAACCAAAGACAAGTTTCGTCTCTTTAAAAGATATGCAATGAACAACAAGCTGCTAAGAGAAGTTCACATAAGATTGACCAAGGAAACATCTAGAATACAGATTTTACGAATGGCAAGAGATATTGGATGGCACTATTTCTGTAAGGCTATAAGAAGATGAAATGAAATGTTACAACAAAAATTAAGTTAAACTTAGTTAAATTTTGAGTATTATGTATAAGACAGAGTAATAATAGTTGTAGCTGAATAAATGATTAACAATGATAATAATGTATATACACTAGAGGGATAATATGGAATTTTATATAAACTGTGAGAATATAAAGATGTAATACCATTGGATGATTCCAGGATGATGTAATGAAATGCCATAATATAAATTTATTTTAAATTTAGTATGCTTCACATGAAAAGGAGGTAATAATAGTTATACTCAATGAATGTTTCATAATCATAATAATTGTGTGTGTGTGTGTGTGTGTGTGTGTTAGTTTTATGAGCTGATCAATAAATAAATTAGAGAGACCAGGATAGATCTATTTCGAGCTTATTAGCTCTCATCAGCTGGCCATACCCTCTACTGGGACTCGAACCGGGGCTGTATGTATGTATGTATGTATGTATGTATGTATGTATGTATGTATGTATGTATGTATGTATGTATTTTTATTTATTTATTTATTTATTTATTTATTTATTTATTTATTTATTTATTTATTCGATTTGTAAACCGCACCAATCTCCATCGAGACAGACTCTGGGCAGTGCACAGGACATTAAAAACTACAATAATAAATAAATATACAAAAGTATTGCATATAAGGCAGGAGCCTAGCAATTCAGCCAAGCCGGCTCTCCCTTATTGCATCAGCTGAGACAGGGGTATTTAGTATAGATAATTTTTTTCCACAACATCCTGTTAAGAGGCCCCAATTAAGGGAGGAGACATACTGTTTCCTTTCCTGCCTTTCGGCTCATCTAAAACTAACACACATATCTAAAAAAATTTACACAACAGAACTCTTGCCTTTCTGTCTAGATGGTCTCTGGTGATGAGCCGAAAGGCAGGAAAGGAAACAGTATGTCTGCTCCCTTAATTGGGGCCTCTTAACAGGATGTTGTGAAAAAAATTATCTATCTATCTATCTATCTATCTATCTATCTATCTATCTATCTATCTATCTATCTATCTATCCCTATCTATCTATCTATCTATCTATCTATCTATCTATCTATCTATCTATCTATCTATCTATCTATCTATCTATCTATCTATCTATCTATCCCTATCTATCTATCTATCTATCTATCTATCTATCTATCTATCTATCTATCTATCTATCTATCCCTATCTATCTATCTATCTATCTATCTATCTATCTATCTATCTATCTATCTATCTATCTATCTTTGTTTGTTTTCGTAGATTTTCACGGGTGTAGGTATGCTGGCATTGCTGGCTTCGTGGATTTTCCTGTGTATATAGCATGGAGATGTTATTGCAACGTTTCGGCAAGATCTCACTTGCCATCATCAGGCAGGCTTGCCTGATGATGGCAAGTGAGATCTTGCCGAAACATTGCAATAACATCTCCATGCTATATACACAGGAAAATCCACGAAGCCAGCAATGCCAGCATATATATATATATTTGTTTGCGTAGATTTTCACGGGTGTAGGTATGCTGGCATAGCTGGCTTCGGGGATTTTCCCGTGTATAAGGCCTCCGCAGTCCCCCCACCAAGATTTAAAGAGGGGCGATGCCTCCGCAGTCACACTCACAGACACAGCCTGCCTGATGATGACAAGTGAGATCTTGTCGAAACGTTGCAACAACTTTTCTATGCCTTATACACGGGAAAATCCCCGAAGCCAGCTATGCCAGCATATATATGTGTGTGTGTGTGTGTGTGTGTGTGTGTGTGTGTGTTTAGGTAGGATGGATCCATTTCAGGCTTATTAGCCTTCTTCAGCTGGCCATACTCCTTCTACTGGGATTTGAACCGGTGCTTTCCAGCATATGAGGCAAGCTTTTCTATGCCTTGAGCTATCCGGTATCCCTGATACATCAGCCAATTTACAGGACTCTTATTAATGAGAGAATATTTTCACAGCTCCTGTTCAAGGTCCCTTTAAGGGGAGGAGACTTAACGTCATCCTAAACTAATTGGTTCTCTGTCTGGATGATCTCTAGGTTGAGTCGAAGGGCAGAGAGGGATGACGTTATATATATGCTGGCATAGCTGGCTTCGGGGATTTTCCCGTGTATAAGGCATAGAAAAGTTGTTGCAACGTTTCGACAAGATCTTACTTGTCATCATCAGGCAGGCTTGTGTCTGTGAGTGACACAAGCCTGCCTGATGATGACAAGTGAGATCTTGTCGAAACGTTGCAACAACTTTTCTATGCCTTATACACGGGAAAATCCCCGAAGCCAGCTATGCCAGCATACCTACACCCGTGAAAATCTACGAATATATATATATATGTACATACATACATACATACATACATACATACATACATATATATATATATATGATGAGAGCTAAAAAGCTCGGAATAGATCTATATTAGTCTCCCTGATTTATTTATTGATCAGCTCAAAAACCTGAGAACAATGCAGAGAGCAACATGGAAAGCAATGGTAGAGCAATGGTAGAACCAGAAGCTGTAAGGGGTAGTGGAGCATTGCAGCATAGTGGACCAGCGAGCAGTGACTACGAATGGCAACGGCAGACCAACAAATGGGGATGGGACGGGACGACACCATGAACTGAGAAAAGCAAGGAGAGCTGAATACCTGATAGTGGCAGGAGAAAAGCAAGTAGGAAGCAAGGATAAAAAGTCAGCACAGGACACAAGGCAAAAAAATAAAAATAAATCAAAGGCGAGTAGATAACAGCAAGTACAGAACACATAAGGAAGAGATAAAGCCCACAAGAAGGCAAGGAGGGAAAGGATCATAAGAAGGCAGAGAAGAATGGGATAATTATAGAACATTCCATTACAGGTTAAGAACGAACCTTGCACCTAAGCCCACTTAACACTGAAAATTTTAAAATTTGACAATTTAAATAATCTGCTAAAATTTTAAACTACTTTTAATTTTAAACCCGACTGGACTATTGTAACTCTCTCTACATGGGGCTCCCCTTGAGGTGCACCCGGAGGCTTCAGTTGGTCCAGAACGCAGCCGCGCGAGCAATAATGGGAACCTCTAGGTTTACCCACGTAACACCGCTCTTGCGCGAGCTGCACTGGCTACCTGTCGTCTTTCGGGTGCGCTTCAAGGTGTTAGTCATCATCTTCAAAGCGCTCCATGGCTCGGGACCTAGCTATCTGCGGGATCGGATCCTGCCCCATACATCCTCACGGCCGATTCGCTCCCACAGAGAGGGACTTCTCCGGGTGCCGTCCACTAGACTCTGTCAGCGGGCGACGCCCAGGGGAAGGGCCTTCTCTGTGGCGGGCCCAGCCCTCTGGAACGACCTACCCCCCGACATTAGGACAACTACAGACCTCCGCTCCTTCCGTTTAAAATTAAAGACACATCTTTTTCGCCTGGCTGGCCTTGGATAGTCTCTTTTAAGGTTAGGAGTTTTAAAGGGGGAATTTTAGTTTATGGGTTTTTAGCGCAGGATTAATTTAATTCATTTTTAATTTTGTATTTTGTCTGTGGTTTTAATTGTATTTTTAAGTGCCTGTGCCCCGCCTCGAGTCCCTTTGGGGAGATAGAGCGGGATATAAAATTAAAAATTATAATAATAATTATTATTATTAAACTAGCCAATTTTGAATAATAGAATTTTAAATCCTTAAACTAGACATTTTTAACTGCTAGAACTTTACATTTTTAGCTAGACTTTCCCCTCTAAATTTTAAATGATCTGTTAAAATATCAAAAATCTAAATTATACATTTTTCTCTTTTAAAAATCTGTGGTAAAACCTTCTACAATTTCATTTTCATTTTTTTTTAAATCCACTCATGGGGGGGGGGGAAACTGATACTACTGTGATCTCCATACATGTTCTATGTATACACTTATGCCTATAGAATACCCAAACTATACATGTACCAAATGTAAAGTAATCAAATTACTAGAAGAAAAAGTAAAGGGTCTAAAGGAAACTAACCACTCTGAAACTCAATCTACAAAATGAGGAACTCCAACCCTTGCAAGAAAAATATGCCCAAATTGAACATAATGATTAAGCAACTTCTAAAAGAATTGATCTCTTAGAGGAAGAAGACAGAAGGAAACATAGTAAATATACCACTCATAGAAAAAAACACAAACCTAGTACAAAACCTGTCTGACCCATCCCACTATGATGCAGCCCTACTGGTGCTAAGCCATTGATTTCATGGATTGTCCCTGGAAGAAAAAATGCACACACGTAGAAAAGAAGCATCATCACATGTCCCTAAAAAAGAACCACCATGAAATGCTTCTATGATAGAAAAATACCCCAAACTTCCCTATGGAAAAAAGGTGAGTGTTGGTGATAGGAGATTCAATTCTCAAGGGATCAGAACCAGCCATTTGTCAATCTAGAGAGGCATGTTGTCTCCCTGGAGCAAAAATCAACAATGTGGCTGAGAACCTAAACCAAATAATAAAACCCAGAGATAATACCCTTTGCTACTACTCTATGTGGGGACGGATGCAGTAGTGGTATTCAGCCGGTTCACACCTATTCAGGAGAACTCTTTGTTGGAAGAAATCCTTTGGTTTTTCCCCCACTTTACAGGACTAATCCTGTAACAAAGGCAGGAAGGAAACATTCTGGTGGTGTTTCTAGCCTAATCCTTATCTTTAATGTCCTTCTTACAGAAACTGCCTTTCTGGTTAATCCTTATTACATTGTAACATCTTGGAAGTATACCCACACTTACTGTCACCTGAGTTTCTCCAAAGGTTTTTTTTTCTTTGCTGGTATTAGGGACTTGACTTTCTTAAAGGAGAAGGGTTGTTTTAAGCTTTTTACATTGCTTTAGTGGTTGGATGCAAGCTTGGCACTGATTTTTTAACTGCCTTTCTGGGGGCATGTGATCTTTCCTTAAATCTGGATGATTTTCTTAGGATATCTTGTGAGGTGAGTGAGACCAGGTATCTTTAAGTGGTGCAAATAGATCTAAGGATTGCTTCTCCTGGGTGTGAAAGGGTGCTTTGTCAGTTCACTAAGCACAGAAGTCTCTTATCTGTGGGGATTCTTCAGTTATCCAGGTCATCACTGCCCCAAAGGTGCTTTTTTCAAGAGGCAACTGCCTCTTGAAAAAGTACCTTTGGAATGGCCAAGGCACATGATTGCTCACTGATAGTAAGATTAACAAAAAAAAAACAACAAGAGGTATGAGTGTGGATCCTCCAATTCATTTTAGTTTTCTCTCATGATAATAAAGCTTAGTAACATGGCACCAGGCTTGAAGTTTAGATATCTGTGGCACGTACTCATTTTATTGTGATCTTGACAAGCTTGGGAGGCTTGAATCTGGGTTCCCTATATAATTTAATTTGTCTCTTTAGCTCAGAATTTGGTAGCCCAAGTATGTCCACCCACTTTCTGGAGAGCTGAAATGACCTCTTTATGAAAGGGTTTCACTTTATGAGCAAGAGTTGGCTGCTGATAGTTATTGCATTTAACTACTTTAATTCTTCAAGGTTCTCTGGCACCCTGCCTGATTTGTAACAGATATTTCTAATCTAATGATTGGAATTTAGGGCAGCTTTTTGCAAGAAAAGAAGCTTTTTAAATATTTGTCCTTGACTTACAGCAGTTCATTTAGTGACCATTCAAAGTTACAATGGCACTGAAGAAAGTGACTTATCAGTTTTTCACATTTACAGCATCCCCAAAGTCACAAGAGGCCAGGTGAGGCAAGGTGCCCCTCAACACGAGTGATATCAAGTTGACCATGCGCATCCAGCCACATGCCCACCCAGTTGGTCATTAGGGCAGAAAAAAAGTTGGTAAAACTATTTGAAACCCACCACTGGATCAATGACCTTAGAAAGGACTTGAAAACACTATTGAGTGATTATGAGCAGCTAGGCAAGAAAGCCAAGGAGTTAGTTGCACAAGTAGTTTTTTCATCTGTACTACCAACAAAAGGTCTACAGGTGGCACTTATCACCCTCAAGAATCTCAAAAATGAGTAAGAACAAATCTCAAAAATGTTGGAAATGTCATCAGACGCCTGGTACTTACTACCATATGTGGTGGACTTGCTCGGAGGCCAAAAATTATTGGAGTATGATCCACACATGGTTGGACAAAATAACAGGAAAACATATAAATTTCAAACCCGAACTCTTCCTGCTTGGACTTACTTTACAAACATTCGACAAAAATTTGAAATACTTAATTGTGAATATTTTGACAGCCGCCAGAATCGTCTTTGCAAAAAATTGGAGAAATGACAAATTACCATCACAGCAAGAAATTATTTATAAAATTATGGAATGTGCAGAGATGAGTAAATTAACATTTGAAATTAGAGAGCAAGACAGTGAACAATTCTATGAAATTTGGAATAAATTTTATCAATGGCTGGAAACAAGATAGTCAAATGAAGGTTGAGGTATAATAATTGTAATATATATAAATATATTTGAACTAAAATATGTGATTTGATATGAATATGACTATGGAAGAGATGCACAGTTTGTAACCAACTGACACATTTTCTACAATTTGTAATGGAAGATGGAGTTTATGTTTTTTGTTTTTTGTTATATTTGTTTGTGTTTGTTCAAAAATAAAAATAAAAATTGTTTAAAAAAAAAAGAAAAAAAGGTCAACATCCAGTAAGAGAACAAAGGATTCTAGAAGTGAACCACTGGCTAAAGGGTTGGTGTTCCCAAAAATACTTTGAATTCCTGGACCATGGTCTGCACCAGTGGTTCCCAAACTTTTTCAGTCCACCGCCCCCTTGGTGCTACAAACTGATCCTCAGTGCCCCCCACCAGTGGTGGGTTTCAAATTTTTTTAGAACCTATTCTGTAGGTGTGGCCTATTTTGTGGGCGTGGATTGGCAGTCATGTGACCGTGTGGGAGTGGCCACCTTGTAAAATGTAGTGAAACTCATTTAACAACGCTTTTGCTTAGCAACTAAAATTTTGGGCTCAATTGTGATAATAAATTCTTTCTTTTTCATTCTTTCTTTCCTTCCTTCCTTCCTTCTTTCTTTCTTTTCACTCACCCCTTTCTTTTTTCTTTCTTTCTTTCCTTCCCTGTGTCACTCTCCCTGACGTTCTTTCTTTTTTCTTTCTTTCTTCCTTTCTCTTCCCCTTCCTTCTTTCTTGTTTCACTCTCTCCCTCTTTCTTTCGTTCCTTCCTTCCTTGTGTCACTCTTCCCCTCTTTCTTCCTTCCTTCCTTTTTTTCTTCCTCTTCCTTCCTTTCCTTTCCTTCCTTTTTTCCTTTCTTGTGTCATTCTCCCACCCTTCCTTCCTTCCTTCCTTCTTTCCTTCCTCCCTCCCTCCCTCCCTCCCTTCCTCTCTCTCTCTCTCTCTCTCCCCCCCACCCCACCCCTCTCTCACACATACTTTCCAGTTGGTGAAAATTTCTGTTTTGCCAGCTGGGAGGCTAGCAAAGAAGACTCATTTTCCCTGCTGCCCGCAGCTCTCAGAGGCAGGAGGCAGGGAAGTGAGCCCCAGGCCTCATTTCTGCCTCCTTCTTCGAGAGCTGGCTTCAGGGATGGCCAGCCTCTCCCACCACTGCACCCTTCATTCACCTTCCACCTGGAGGCTCTGCGGCAGTCACCTCCCAAGACGGCTGCGAGCCTTCCAAGGAGGATGCTGGACATTGGGAGTGGGGGTGGCATCTGCTGTTTCTGCTGCTGCTGCAACTGGTAATGCAGGCTTCTCGCATTAAGTTGCAGGCGCACCGATTCCAGCAGCTGCGTTTTGCTTTGAAACTTGCTGCCCCAGCAACCCGAAGGAGACATTCTCCCAGCAACTTTCTCTCTTGCAAAACAGGCGCGCGAGGCCCCCAATGATCTGATGGGAACCGGGAAGAGCCAAACTGTGCCCAGCCATCCTTACTCCCTCCCAGCTAAGGGTGGGAGCACCTGAGATGCCGCTGGAAGAATGTCCCCTTTGGATTGCTAGGAAAGCAAGTTTCAAGACAAAAAGCAGCTGCTGGAATCGCCCCGTTTCCAATGGGGGGGGGGGAATCCATGTTTTTCCTCCATCTCCATGGATCCCCCCCTATTGGAAATGAGGTGGCCGTGAAAGGGAAGGGAGCACCCCCCGCGTGTCTTCTTGAAACAGGAGGAGGAGGAACGGGGGGGGAGTTTGGTTGTTTGAAAAGCCCCGCGTGGACCTCCCCTCCTATTCCTCCTCCGGCTGTTTGAAGACACGTGGGGGGCGCTCCCTTCCTTTCACAGCCACCTCATTTCCAATTGGGGGAGATCCATGGAGATGGAGGAAAAACATGGATTTCTCCCCCCCACCTCATTGGAAACGAGGCGGCTGTCAAAGCAAGGCAACGCCCCCCCCCAGAAGAAGAAACAGAAGGGGAGTTAGCGTCAGCCCTCCGCCTGCCCGCCAAGCGGTAGTTGGGTTGGGTGGGCGCTGGGCCCCCTGTCCTGGCCAAGTGGCGCTCATGGTTGCCGCCGTGCCCGCGCCCCGGGCTGCCTGCTGAGGAGGAGGAGGAGGCAGGGGCGTGTTGTTGGCAGTGGGCAGGGGGTGGGGTGAGTGCAGCACTGCAGCCCTTGCCCTTGGGGCTCTTCTTAAGGGACATGCTGGCTGGCGCTGCTTCAGGGAGGCTCAGCTGCTGCACCTGCCTGGTTCTGCCCGCCCCGCCCACCACCGCGCTCCAGCTGGGCTCTCCCCCCAAAGCCGCCCCGCACCCCTTGCCTCTCACGCGGGGAGGTTGCAAGACATGCGCCGGATCTTCCGCACCGCTTCCCCAGATGCATGGAGGGGCCAAAAGCGGCCGCACTGGAGCTCCATCCCCGGAGACTTTTCAGAAGGAAGGAGGCAGCCCCTGATCTGGACTAGCGGAGGCTCTAGTCCTGCTTGAGCAGGGGCTGGACTAGAGGACCTCCGAGCTCTCTTCCAGCTCCCTCCGGTTCACTTTGGGGCTGGAGCAGAGGCTTCCTTCCTCACAGGAGAGGCGTGTGCGCATGCGCGCTGCTTCAATCTCCATCCCCGACCGGCTCTGGGGTCCCCTCCTCCCTCCGCAAAAGCCCCTGCCAGGCCAGCAGATCCCATCTGGACCAGGTGGCGCTGGGACCCCCTGTGCCCTCCGCGCCCTCGCAGTGGCTCCCTTGCTCTGAGCTGTGCTTTGGAGTGGGCAGCGATCCCTCGAAAGCCCCCAAGTTGGTCCTCCTCCTCGCCTGGATCAGAGCGGCGCTCCCCGCCTGGCCTTTGTCCCTGCTGGCTGACTAGAGGACCTCCGAGCTCTCTTCCAGCTCCCTCTGGTTTACTTTGGGACTGGAGCAGCAGCTTCCTCGGGGCCAGCAGGGACAAAGGCCGGGCGGCGAGCGCCGCGCTGGATCCGGGTGAGGAGGAGGACCAACCTGGGGCTTTTGAGGGATCGCTGCCTGCTCCAAAGCGCAGCTCAGAGCAAGGGAGCTGTGGGGGCGCAGGGGACCAGTGCCGCCTGGTCTGGATGGGAACTTTGCTGGCCTGGCAGGGGCTTTTGTGGAGGGAAGAGGGGATGCTGGAGCTGGTCGGGGACAGGAGATTGAAGCAGCGCGCGCACACGCCTCTCCTGGGAGGAAGGCGGTGATTGGAGGGGAGGGTGGTGATGTTGCTTAAAGGGAAACCCGCTATTTCCAGGTTTGTTTTAACGATGTCATCCTTCTGCCCACGCCGATAGGCTTTAACAGCCCATCTTCCGATCGGCAAGTTTCTTCCTCGCCCTCAGCGCCCCCCTGTTGCCTCCTAGTGCCCCCCTGCAGCCGCTTGGCCTCCTAGCGCCCCCCCTAATGCAGGCCACCCCCCCCTGGGGGGCGTTACCGCCCACTTTGGGAACCACTGGTCTGCACTATCTCCAAGATGGACTTTTCTCAAGGGATGGGCTGCACCTCAGAAAGCCTGGGAAGAATATTTTCAGAAAGACTGGCTCAACTTATCAGAAGAGTTTTAAACTAAAATCGAGGGGGGAGGGTGATCAATCTTTAGGATCTCTAAGACCTAATTCTAAGCAAAAAACCCTATAAAGCAAGTCAAATGAAGTAAGGAGGGATGGGAAGGAAGACAAACTCAAATACCAAACAGGAGACAGAAAGCATAACTAGAGTCAGACTTAAAGCTCTTAAGTGCCTGTATATAAATGCGCAAAGTCTGGGGAACAAAAAGGTGAACTTGAACTATTAATACATGATACAGGATACAGGATATGATATAGTTAGAATAACAGAAACATGGTGGGATGAAATACATGACTGGAACATACTGATAAAAGGATATAAACTGTTCAAAAAACCCTGACCCCATAAAAAAGGAGGAGGAGTTCCACTGTATGTAAAGGACCCCTATATGCATGAAACCAAAGACGAAAACCTCCTAGAAGGTATATGGGTCAATATAAAAGAAAAAAGAATGACATGGCTATAGGTGTATATTATAGGCCACCCAATCAAGCAGAAAAAATAGATGTTCTTTTTGCTAATCAACTAACACATATATGTAGGAAACACACTAAAATAGTAATGGGGAACTTCAATTACCCTGACATCAATTGGAAGACTAATTCTGCACCAAGTGAGAAATCAAGTAGGTTCCTAAACAACCTAGCTGACAACTTTGTTGTCCAAAAGGTAAAGGAGGGAACTAGAGGGACAGCCGTACTGGACTTAAACTTACAAACAGAGAAGAAGTGATAGAGGGAGTTGAAACAGCAGGAACCTTGGATGAGAGTGCCCATGTCACACTAGAATTCAACATAACACAAACACAGGTAATAAAACCTACCAGAGCCTTAGATTTTAAAAGAGCTGATTTTAATAAACTCAGAGAGAATTTGGGAAAGATTCCTTGGATGAAAATCCTAAATGAGAAAACAACTCAAGAAGCTTGGGAAACTCCAAACTTATGATCATAAAAGCCCAGACCAGCATAATACCACTGAGAAAAAGAAAAACAAGAAAGCCAAGAAGAAACCAGCAAGGCTGCACAAAGATTTCTCTGACAAATTGAAAGGCAAAAAGGACAGGTACAAAAAAGGGAAAGATACACATAACCAAGGCAGGATATCAGCAGATAGCCAGAATCTGCAAAGACAAAGTCAGGAAAGCAAAGGCTCAGAATGAACAAAGACTTGCAACAAAACTCAAAGATAATAAAATAAGTTTCTTCCAACATATAAATAACAAGAAAAAAGTCAAGGAAACAATTGGTCCAATAAAAAAAGAAGATGGCAAGGAAGTAACAGGCAACAGAGAGAAAGCAGAGCTGCTCAACTCATTCTTTGCATCGATCTTCATGCAAAAAGAAACTATAGCCCAACCTACCAAAAACATAACTAAAACACAGACTACAAATAAAAGTTAAAATAAGCAAAAAAATAGTAAGACAACATCTCTCTGATCTTGATGAATACAAATCACCAGGAACTGACAGATTACATCCCAGAGTTCTAAAGGATCTGGCAGATGTCATCTCAGAACCACTGTAGAACATCTTTCAAAAATCCTGGAGCTCCTAGAGGGAATTAGAGGGTCAGCTATAATCACCAGGTCCTAATGGATTACATCCAAGAGTTCTGAAAGAGCTGCAGACATGATCTTGGAACCATATGTTTCAAAGATCCTGAAGCACCAGGGAACTACCAGAGGATTGGAAAAGAGCTGATACGATTCCCATCTTCAAAAAAAAAAGTGGAGGGGGGGAGGAGAGAAACAGACCCAGGAAATTACAGACCAATCAGCCTAACATAAATACCTGGGAAGATCCTGGAAAAGATAAACCAGATCTGCCAACATCTAGAAACAAGTAAAGTAATAACTAACAGTCAGCACAGGTTTGTTAAAAACATATCATGCCAAACCAATCTTATTTCATTCTTCAACACGGTGACTAAATTAGTAGACTAGCAAAATACTGTGGACATAATATACTTAGACTTCAACAAGACATTGAACAAAGTAGACTACAACCCACTTCTTGGTAAACTAGAAAAAAGTGAGATAGCATCACCACCAGATGGATTTGTAACTTGGCTGACATCCTGTACTCAATGAGTCCTTAATGGGTCTACGTCTACATGGAGGGAAGTAAGTAGTGGGGTATCACAAGCTTCCATCCTAGCCCCAGTAGTCTTCAATATCTTGATAAACAATTTAGATGAGAGAATAGAAGGGGAACTTACCAGTGGATGATACTAAGCTGGCAGGAATAGTTAACACTCTAGATCAGTGATAGCGAACCTTTTAGAGACTGAGTGCCCAAACTGCAACTCAAAACCCACTTATTTATCACAGTGCCAACACAGTAATTTAACCTGAATAATGAGGTTATACTAACTAGAATAATGATATACAAGGCAGAGTTCAACTAATTGTTCTAAGAAAAATATGATAAATGCACTTTTATGCCCCTTCATTTTCTGCTTTTGAAATATTGCATTTAACAACAATACAAAAGAAAATGACCGTTGACTTACCTGAACGGTCCTTCTATGTGTGCTGTGAAGGGGAATCCAAAGCATGGGTTTAACATAGCCCTCTAGCCTAGAGATGACTGAGTTATTTGAATAGATGGCCACACCTCCTCCTTCCGCACATGCTCAGTTTATTTATACGAAGGGAAGCTGTCAAAGAGTCCAACAGTTCAGAACGACAATGAGCCAAGTCCGGTGATCCGTCACAGTCAGGTAAGGAAGGGGCCGAACAGCCGAAGCCGAACGGGCGGGGTTGGATTCCCCTTCGCAGCACACATAGAAGGACCGTTCAGGTAAGTCAACGGTCGTTCTCCTGTGTGCTGCTTTGGGGAATCCAAAGCATGGGACATGCCAAAGCTGTAGACGTCAGGGGCGGGATCGAGGCTGTTCAGGAGCTGCAGGTGTGGCCACAACCCACTGGAGCACTCTCCGCCCAAATGCAGCCTCGGCCGAGGCATAAGAGTCAATCCGGTAGTGTCGTATAAAGGGCGAAGGAGACGACCATGTCGCCGCCCTGCAAATGTCCTCTACAGATGCCTGCGCCGCCCATGCCGCAGACGTGGCAGCGCTCCTGGTGGAATGCGGAATGATGTGCCTGGGAGGGGGACGAGAACGGCTGTCATAGGCAAGGGCAATACAAGCCTTAATCCAGCGCCCTATCGTGTTAGATGACACCTTCAGACCCATGGAAGTCGGCTGGAACGACATGAACAAGGCCTCTGAACGCCGGAAGGAAGCAGTGCGTTTAATATATCGACGAAGCGCCCTACGGACGTCCAAGTGATGCCATTGGCGCTCCTGTTGTTGGGACGGGTGCGGACAAAAGTCCGGGAGAACTAGCTCCTGCGCCCTGTGGAATGGCGTGTTGATCTTCGGGATGAAGGCCGGGTCCAGACAAAGCACAACAGTGTTCGGATGGAAAATACAAAGGTCGTCGCGAACTGATAACGCGGCCAGTTCTGAAACCCTCCGCGCGGACGTAACAGCAACCAGGAACGCCGTTTTCAGAGTCAGCAGTCGAAGACTGACAGTTCGAAGGGATTCGAACGGAGCCGCGGTGAGAGCTTGGAGCACTAGTGGCAGATCCCAAGTGGGGTAGCGGTGTACGACGGGCGGACTAATGTTAGACGCGCCCCGTAGAAAGCTGCGGATCCTGGGGTGACGAGCCAGGGATCGAGACCCACCGCAGATCAGCACCGTGGACAGGGCCGCCGTCTGCCGACGGAGCGTGTTGGGAGCAAGTCCTTTGTCCAAGCCCGTTTGGAGGAAATCAAGCACCTGCGGAATGGTTGCCCGCAAGGGGTCCACATGCACCGTGTGACACTAAGAACAAAAGGCGCGCCAGGTGGCCTCGTATATGCGAAGTGTAGACGGGCGTCTGGCTGCTTGTATTGTTGCGATGACCTTGTCCGAAAAATGTTGTTTCAGGAGGATAGCCCGCTCACATGCCACACGGCTAGTTGCAGAAGTTGAGGATCCGGGTGGACTAGAGGCCCCTGGGATAGGGCGATCTGGTCGTCCGGTATGCGCCATGGAGGGGACACGGACAGATGCACCAGATCCGCGTACCACGGACATCTGGGCCACATTGGGGCGACGAGGAGAACCTCCGCCCCTTCCGCCAGGATCTTTTGGATGACGACGGGCACTAGAGGCAGCGGAGGGAAGGCATACAGCAGTGTCTTCGGCCATGGTTGTGGAGTGCGTCTGTGGCCTCTGCCCCTGGTGTTCTGAACCTGGAGAAGAACCGGTCCAGCTGCGCATTGTGAGGCTGCGCAAAGAGGTCCACTTGTGGATGGCTGAACCTGTTCGAGAGTTCCCGGAAGAGAGAGGGGTGCAGTTGCCACTCCCCCTGATCGACCGTGGCCCTGCTCAGCCAGTCCGCCTGTGTGTTGGAGACACCCGAGATGTGCTCCGCCTTGATGGACAGCACGTTCCTCTCCGCCCAGTGAAGCAGGAGTTCGGACTCCTGTAGAAGAGCCCTGGAGTGGGTTCCCCCCTGGCGGTTCACATGGGCCTTTGATGCTACATTGTCCGTCAGGACCAGAACGTGAGAAGCTGACACCGTCGGGTGGAACTTGCGAAGGGCCAGGCGAATGGCGCGGAGCTCTAGCCAGTTTATGCTGTTGCGCAGTTCCTGGGGCGACCACCTGCCCTGCGCCACCAGGGCCTCGGAATGGGCTCCCCAGCCGAAGAGGCTTGCGTCGGTCGTCACCACGACCCGTTCCAGTTCCTTGAACAAACACCCCTTGGTGAGGCTGAGGGACGTCCACCACCGTAGAGATCGCAGGACCTTGGGTGGAAGGCGTGTCTTGGTGTTGGAATGGCTGGTGTGATTCCGCTGGTATGGGAGCAAGAACCACTGCAGTGGACGTGCGTGGAACCGGGCCCATGGGACGACATCTATACAAGAGATCATCTTCCCGAGACGTTTCGATAGGGAAGCCAGAGAGGGGGATCTCAGGCGAAGAATCTGTGAGACCAAAGTCTGGAGGCTTCGACGTCGTTCCTGGGAGAGGGAGACGATGCAATTGACCGAGTCGAGGATCATGCCCAGGTGAAGCAGGGACCTGGTCGGGTGTAGGTGGCTCTTTGGAAGGTTCAAGACGAACCCGTGACTTTGAAGGGACTCCATGGTGGTTCGTAGGTCCTGACGAGCGAGGTGTTGGGACGACGAAAGGACCAAGATGTCATCCAGGTAACAATTGACTCTTACCGGCACCGCTCGTAGGGAAGCCGCCACCACTGCCAGCAACTTGGTGAAGGTGCGTGGAGCCGAGGAGAGGCCGAATGGGAGGGCCCGATACTGATAGTGTCGGCCCGCGTACTGGAATCTGAGAAACCTCCGATGGGCTGGATGAATGGGCACGTGGAAGTAGGCCTCCTTGATATCTATAGACGTCATGTAGTCTCCTTGACGTATAGACAACAAGATGCTCTTTAGAGACTGCATTTTGAATTTGCGATACTTCAGGTAATAATTGAGCCGTTTCAAATCGAGAATAGCTCGCCATCCCCCCGAGCCCTTTGGAACCAGGAACAGGATGGAGTAAAACCCCAAACCCGTCTGACCCTGAGGTACCTGCTCGATGGCAGCGATGTCCAAGAGATGGTAGATTTCGGCGTCCATGAGTCGCCGCTTGGACGGGCACCTGGGCACCGGGCACCAGATGAAGCGTCTCGGGGGGAGAGAGAGGAATTCTAGTGTGAGACCCTGGGTCACAGTTTGAAGGGCCCAGGCGTCTGAGGTAGTCTCGGCCCATTGGCGAGTGAATGCTGAGAGTCGGCCGCCAATAGAGCCGACCCCGGGGGAGTCACCGGTAACGGCGAAAGGATCGGTTGCCGGATCCTCGAAATGGCCGTCTGTGTAATGCCTGACCGGGTTGCTGTCTGTTCCGATCTCGGTTTGCAGGCCTGTCCTGACCCCTGTCCGGAGCTGGGGCATACGGTCTAGCATAGGGCTGATTGTAGGGTGCTGTCGAAAACCCAGAGTCGCCCCCCCCGAAAGGACTGCTTCCGAGGGAAGGGCTGATGCCTACGCTCAGGTCGCCTAGCCACTGAGGGAAGCACCTTCCGCTTATCCCTAGTTTCAACTAGAAAAGGATCCAAGGCCGCTCCAAAGAGGGACCCCCCTTTGAAGGGAGTAGAAGCCAGGCGCCACTTCGAGCGGACGTCCGCCTGCCAGTGGCGAAGCCAAAGAAGCCTGCGGGAAGCCACGTTAGATGCCACCGCCCTGCGGAGCCTCCCGAGCCGACACAACCGGGCTCCCTAAACTGCAGGGACCCGGCTGGAATTCGCCTCCCCCGTGATTCCATAAGGAATCTAAGCCACCCCGGAGAGGTGGTGATTAGGAGATAAATCTTCGCTGGGTGCAGGGACCACGCAAGATCCCTGCCCGACACGAAGCAAAATCTCTGAAGGGAGACGAATCGCATCCCCCCCCCCTTTCTGGAGGGTGGACCATAGGCGAAGGAGAATCTTTGAAACAAGAAAGGGAAAAATCTGCTGGAATACTTCGGGAAGGTACTTTATTTGGTCTTTGAAACACTCTGCTAAGAAACCTTTTTTTTTTACCAAAGCTTTGAAGTTAAAGATAAGCAGCGAACTTAAATTGAAGTGTGAGATTCCTCAGCTTCACAGAATGTTTTGAAATGGCCGACTGAACTGATAATAGTTACTTACGTTTGCGCTGAAAAGGATTGGATTATGACTGACTTTTCTAATTCTTTTTTTCTGTCTTTTTGATTTATTTCACTCAAAACTTTGAAACTTGGAGCACTTCCACAATCCTATAATTATTTGGACACTCTATTGCGCATCTTTAAACTTAAATAAGGACCATATCTTATCTTTTTTTTGTCTCTGTTTTCCTTCCAACAAAAAGGACTGAAACACTTTGAAACTATTTAAACTATTTCATACATCGTATCGCTCTTGGAAAAACAGTGGGCGGACATACATGAATAGATTTACTGGAAATATTGTCTAGAAACAAACTAACAGAGATAAACTAAGTGTTAACAAGGTAATTGGAGCTACTTTTTCCTAGTTGGCAGATTCGCCAAAATGTCTACGCACATAGATATATACACTCCAGAAAACCAGGAGCTTTTGGCTGAAATCTTGAGGGAATTGAGAGAATTTCGTGCAATACTCGACATTACACCAAGTGAAGAAATTGAACAGATTAGAGAAATTAAAGAAGAAAAGGAAAACGAGGCTGTTTGTGGACTGGATTTAACTGAAGACAAGGGAGAAGATCCAGGAGAGGAGATAAGACCAAGATCCCATCAGAAATTTGAATTTCAACCTGTCTGGCAAAAGGAAGGAAAAGGAGAACAAAAGATAGAGGAAATCACATCAGAGATACACTTGATATTTGAAAATAAATCAAATTTGAGGAAAAGAATTGGTCAGCACTATGATTGTACAGCTATACAGGATCACAATGTGCCAATGGAAGTTTATAAAGAACTTGAGAAGAGGAAAAAAAGCCGATGGAGAATGTGGACTTTAAAAGAGGAAAATTTAATTCATCCTTGGAGAGACAACGGCTGAAAAGAGGAACTTTTATCCCTTGATGAGTAATAATTAGGCTGGGTTTAAATTACCATCAAGGATTATTAAATAATTTATTGTTAGTAATAACTATAGATGCTTATAATAAGATTAGGTTTTTGATAATGATATATATTAGTTTATCTATAGATGGGGAATTGGGCTATTTAGATGGTTATAGAAAAATGATGTATCAATGAATGATATATATCTGCTTATCTATAGATGGGGAGTTATGCTACTAAGATGGTTACAGAATACTCTTGGTAAAGGTTTTGTTAATGATATACATTTGTTTATCTATCGATGGGGAACTATGCTATTTAGATGGTTAAAGAAAGATTACGTGTTAGTGAATGATATATATTTGCTTATCTATAGATGGGGAAGTATGCGATTAAGATGGTTATAGAATACTATCACTCTTGGTAAATGATCAATCAATTAACAGCTACACAAAATTTTAGATAATTATATGGAATCTATAGAGATATGAGGGGATTAAATAAGGGATATTAATAGTAAATAGGATTTAAAGATATTATTAAAGAAAAAATAGATTGAGGCTAGAATACTTGATAAGACTTGTGGATACTGATATTGAATCACAGGACAAATTGTTAGATTTAAAATTAATAAAATGAGATAATCCATGAATAATAACCACTCCTGGAAGGCACAGAATTTATGGATACCCGATTAGGCCTTCTTATATTTAAATTTATTTAAATCTACTTATACTGTTTTTGGTTCTTTTTTGTTTGGTTTTATAAATAGAACATTATTATACAATTAGGCTTTACTTAAAAGGGTATTAAAACAACTAGCAAGATTTGGGACTGAGACATAAGAATTGTAATAATCGATATGAAAATTGAGCGATAAACCTTAAATCTGAAATTATAAATACCATCAACACAAAATAGAACTGACTCCGAGGCCGAAATACACCAAGTAAATGAGACGAAGAGTGTGGAGTAGAAAGGTAAGGGAAGAAGAGAGAGAAAGGAGAGAGGGCAAAGAGGGGGAAGAGGAGAAGAGAAAGGAGGAGTGGAAAGGGGAGAGAGGAGAAGGAGAGAGGAAGGGGAAGTAGAGAAGGGAAGGGCGTCAGAGGGAAGAAAGGAGGTAGGGAGGAGGAGGAGAGAGGGGAAAGAAAATGATGGGTATGGCACAAATATGGTGTATGGAGAGCAGAAGAGCCCTCTGGGAGTTTTCTGGGTGTTGATGGTAAAATGAAATGATGGTAAAATGGAATGATGTAAACATTTAATAATATAATATGATGTTGGCTAAGTAACAGTATATATGTTGTTATTTATTTTGAAAACCGAAAATAAAATAAAAATATCTATTTAAAAAAAAAGATGCCACCGCCCTGGAGGCGAACTTGGCCGCCGTGAGGGTGGCATCCGCAGAGAACTCCAGGGCCGCCACCAGTTTGTTAACATCCTGGTGCAGGCGGAGATCCTCTGGGGCCAATCTGTCTTGCAATTGCCTAAGCCATAGAAGTGAAGTCCTATTGAAGAAAGAGGCCGCAGTAGCAGCCTTCAAGGCCCAGGCCGAAGCCTGATGAGTCTTGCGAATAACTATCTCAGCCTTGCGGTCCTCAGCTTTCAGGCCTTCAGAGATCTCTGAAGGGATCAATGCAGGGGAGGCCAAGGCCGCCACTGGTGTATCAACCATTGGGAATTGAAGAAGGTTGTCCAGGTCCGTGGCTGAGGCATACAGTTTCCTGTCCCCATTGCTGGGGGGAGAAATAGCCGTGGGCTGTTCCCATTGTTTCTGGATGAGATCCATGAAAAGTTTGGGGCAGGGGACCAAATCCTGTTCCTGGATCTGTTCTGCAAAAACACGATCCGTGGCCTCCAATCCCACATCGGTGCCAGGTTGGGATGAGGCCCCTCCCATGTGAGCCGTGGCCTTGGCTTTAAACAATAAAGATTTAAACAAGGCCGGACCAGAGTGAATAGCAGATCCCTGCTCTAACCCTTCATCCTCAGACAGATCGTATTCAGGGAGCTCCCCTTCCTCTACTAACTCCAGGCCCTCACTCAGGAGGGAATGGCTGGGGGAGACGGGATCGGCCAGGGAAATAGAGGGATCCTAGTCAAGGCCGAGGTCGCAGGCCGATGGGCCCTGCGCAATAGCTCAGCATCCATGCCCTGAGAAATGGCCGCAGCAATCATGCTGCGAATGCCAGGGGAAAGGTCTTCTCCCGAACCTTCAGAGTCCCGAAGGCCCGCGGCCGTAGGTGTAAATGTGGCCGGAGCACTTGACCTGGAAGGCCCAGGCCCAGCAGGAGCACCGGTAGGCCCTGCGGTCCCCAAAGGAACCAGAGGAAGGCCTTCAGTCTGGGCCTGCAACACCGGCGGGGCATCCGGGGACCAGCCCCGCACGGGAGGAGAGGCGATGGGCAAACCCGGGGTGGACACCTCGGGCAAAAGAGATGGCGGGGCCCTGGGAGCTACGCGCGCAGCCGCGCTCGATTTCCCCCTATCCGGGCGTTTTGCGGCCTTCCTGGAGGCCGCGGCCGAAGCACGCAGTGGCAGGGAAGAGGCCCTAGTTGTGGCTCTACTCGCCCTAGAGGTGGACGGAAGGGGAGGAGAGGGAGAAGGAACAGGGCTTCCCCTGGCGGCAGATTGCTCAGCCATAAGGTGGTTTGAAAGGGCTCAATCACAAACCGCAGCACAATCCAATCGAGACCAAAAGCCAGCCGAAGCAAGGCCGAACAGTTTCGAGCTGAGGGTGAGAAGGCGAACCAACGCCTCCGACGGCAGGCGCGACAATGAGGCAGCACAAGCGGCAAAGCCGAGTCGCGCCTGCGCGGTTCCAACGGCGCGAAAAGTTCTTGCAGCCAATGGCGGCGGCGCGCTAGAAAACGGCGGCAATTTCAAAGGAGCGGCCAAAATGGCCGCGCCCAACCTCGCGCCCAAAGATCAAAACTCCGGCACGAACGGCCGCAACAACAGCGCGCTGGACTTGCTCACCAGCCGCCCAAGCTGGCCGCTCGCATCACGGCACCAAATCCAAGCTGCCAACCGCAGCCGCGCTGAGGCGAAACACCGCCGATCGCGCTCCGAAAACCGCAGCCTGCTCGGCTGGGAAACTCCCGAACTTGAAGGTGGCGAACCAACCTTCTGACGCGGGAACAAACTGCAGGCGGCGCACCAGCCTGCCACGGAGTCAGGTTCGGGAGGCCCAACGACCCCCCCCCCCTTTTGGCCGCTGGAGCCGCAAGGGGAACGCGGGAAACGGAGAAACAAAACAAATTCAAACACTTACATTACAATAATAACGAGAACAATCCAACCAAAAAGCAGAAATCAGAAGAAAATAAGAAAAAAAAAACCTCAGATACAAACTAAATCCTCTGGGAGAGGAATTAAAACGTGTCTCTTAAGGCTGGACTGAGTTAATAAACTGAGCATGTGCGGAAGGAGGAAGTGTGGCCATCTATTCAAATAACTCAGTCGTCTCTAGGCTAGAGGGCTATGTTAAACCCATGCTTTGGATTCCCCAAAGCAGCACACAGGAGAAACTTTCCTTCTCTCTCTCTGTCCCTCCCTCCCCCATCACTCTGTGCCTCTGTTTCTCGCTTTCCCTCCCTCTCTCTTTCTCTCTTTCGACCACCTCTCTTCCTCTCTTCCCACTCTGTCTGTTTTGCTTTTCCTCCCTCTATCTACCTTTCTCTTTCCCTTCCTCTCTCCCTCCCTCTCTCTGTCTCTCTCCCTCTCCCTCTCTTTCCCTCCCGCCTTCTCTCTTTCTCTCTTTTTCCTCCTCCCTCTCCTCCCTCCCTCCTGGGAGGGGAAAGTATTCCTAAACTGGTGCTGGGTGGTGGGAATCTGATGTCCAGAATCTCCTGAACCCAGGAGCAGGATGCCGAAGCTCAGCTGCCAGTGGGGAGGTGGGACATCTCAACACAGGCAGCTCTGCGGGAAAAGAAACTGACATCCAGGAGGTCATAGTGAGCCAAGATAACGCAGGGTTGCATTGTGGCTCTATGCTGAATTTCACTTTGCTGCGCAAGGCGCTGTTAGAGTAGGGGGTGGAGGCCATGGAGGCAGCAACAGAAAATGTACCACGACAAAGGTGGAATGCTGTTTTGCACATTTTTTTAGTCTCTAAAACTTTTGTTTCCCTGAAACGACAGCGAGAAATGCAACAGAGAAACATGATGGAGCTGGGCTTGGGCAATAGTGCACGTGCCCAAAGAGAGGGCTACCACGATCCTAGATGATAGACTCAAGATCCAGATGGATCTTGACAGACTTGAACTCTAGTCCTATCTAACAAAATGAAAAGTAAAGTCTTATACTTCGGCAAGAAAAATCAAAAGTACATATACAGACTGGGTGAAATCAGGCTTAACAGCAGTATCTATTTGAGGGATCTTGGAATCTTAATGGACAACCAGTTAAATAGGATCAAGTAGTGTTCAGCAGCATTCAAAAAAGCCAATGCAATTCTACATTACATTAACAGGGATACAATCAAGATCAAGTGAGGTACTAATACCACTCTATAAAGCCTTAGTAAGACCACACCTAGAATACTACATCCAGTTTTGGTCACCACACTATAAAAAGATGTTGAGATGCTAGAAAAAGTGCAGAGAAGAGCAACAAAGATGATTAGGGGACTGGAGACTAAAATATATGAAGAACGGTTACAGGAACTGGGCATGTCTAGTCTAGTGAAAAGAAAGACCAGAGGAGACATGAGAGCAGTGTTGCAATATTTGAGGGGCTGCCACAGAGAGGAGCGGGTCAAGCTGTTTTCCAAGGCACCTGAAGGCCAGACAAGGAATAATGGATGGAAACTAACCAAGGAGAGATTCAACCTAGAAATAAGGAGGAACTTTCTGACAGAACAATCAAGCAATAGAACAGAAGTTGCCTTTGGAAGTTGTGGGAGTTTCATCACTGGAGTCTTTCAAGAAGAGATTGGACTGCCATTTGTCAGAAAAAGTGTAGGGCAGTGATGGCTAACCTTTTTTGGCTCATGTGCCAAAAGCGGGGGGGGGGGGGAAGCGTAGGGGGGTCGTGCTTGAGCGTGCCACACCCATAATGCTATGTGTGTGACCTCTGCTTTTGGCTCACTTTTTTCACCCTCCCCAGGCTCCAGAGGCTTTCTACGAGCCTGGGGAGGGTGAAAACAGCCTCTCCTCCCCACCTCCAGAGGCTTCAGGAGCTTCCCTGAACCCTCCAGAGGGCGAAAAACGGCCTCAAATAAGGCCTAAATCAGCTGGCCAGCGCTCTACACATGCGCTCTAGTGCTGACAGGGCAACGCCTCGCGTGCCCTAAGAAATGGTTCCGCGTGCCACCTGTGCCATAGGTTCGCCATCACTGGTGTAGGCTCTCCTGCTTGAGTGGGGGAAGGGGGGTTGGAGTAGATGACCTACAAGGTCCATTCCAACTCTGTTAATTTATACTTTCATATTGTATAAACCAGTGATGGCGAACCTTTTTAGGCTCGCGTGCCGTAGGAAGGGGAAGCACAGGGGGATCGTGCACCAGCATGCTGCACTCATAATGCAATGCGCCCCCCCCCAGTGTGCATGCATGCATGATAGGCACTCCCCCCCATTTTTTACATGCTTTTGTCACCTCCCCAGGCTCCAGAGGCTTTATAGGAGCCTGGGGAGGTGAAAACAGCCCCCCTGGAGGCCCTCCGGAGGCTTCAGGAGCTTCCCTAAAGCCTCCGGAGGGCTGTTTTCGCCCTCAACAGGATCCTATAAAGCCTGTGGAGGGCGAAAAATGGCTTTAAAAATGGCTGAATCAACTGGCCAGTGCGTACATGCATGCTGGCCAGCTGACAGGGCAACGCCTCACTTGCCCTGCCGAATGGCTCTGCGTGCCACCTGTGGCACGTGTGCCATAGGTTCACCATCACTGGTATAAACTGTCAGGGTGCTGCAAAGAAATCCTCATCTTCATTCTTGCAGTGTGTCAACTGCTGTAAATTTCAATTCTTGAAACTTCTTTCCTGCATGTAAGGGACCCATTTTGCACAACTCTTCTGACACTGAAGAATATCAGTAATGCCACCTCCACATTCCTTTGAAAGTCAAGCTTGACAACAATTTTCCTTTGATGTGCCAATTCTCCTTTATCAGTTCCTGAACTCATTTAATATAAAGTATATTGGGACTTCCTTCCGGCTAGCCGGAGGCGACGGTCAGGTCTTGGACTCGTCCGCCACTTGGTTGCTCCTGCGGCGCCTTCGGGGGCAGGGGGCTCTTGTAAAGAGCCCCCGCTGCACGGGCGGCTCGCGGTGAGCCCCCCACCTCGACGGCGGTCGGGGGGGGGGCTCCCGCCTCGCCCTAGGCGCAGGAGAACGAGTCGCGGGGGGGAGTTCCTCTTTCGCCCCCTTCGCCGATGGAGAGCCGGAACAGCTGCTGCAATTGAAGATGGGCAGAAAGCCGGGGTTGAAGGCAACACCGAGGCTCCGTTATTACTGCAAAGTGGATCGTGAGTGATTTAAAACTAATGCTTTCAACTTTTGCTTTAAAAGAAGAAGGAGGAGGGAGTTTGTAAAACCCCTCCTCGGAAGGGAAAAAAAGCGGCGTTTCAAAATGTTCCCCAGGCTTGGGGAGATGGAGAAATCAACATCTGATTTTTAAACAACAACGAAAGTCTTTTACTTTAAGATTGACGGAAACTCTGTATCTCTGTCTTGCAACAATTGACATTCACTTTCACTAGCTCTCCGCGACTTCTAGAGGGGCGGGAAAATGGCGCTCCTTTGTTCTCAGCAAGAAATATTTCCTTTTTAAAATGTGCTGACATTCTCTCGTCTTTATGGGGCTGAACTTTTCACCACTGGATTAAGGCAATGGACTTTTAGGATTCCTCCCAGATGTGCCTTCTTTTTTTCTCTTATTTGATTGCTTTTAAAAAATTCTTTTCTCTCTGGATTGCAAGCAAAGTGTATTCTAAATTTGGATTTTGACTCTTGTTCTCTCCTCACCTCACGGACTACCTCTCCAACAGACGCCATATTAGTGACAAGAACTTAATACTTTCATTATGGCTTCAAAAAAGCAGCCACACCAACCTAAGATTACTTCAATGTTATCCAAAGAAAAGGAGGTGTAAGTTACACAGCTATCAGTAATAGAAGAAACTCTTCAAAACATTATGAAAGAACTGAAAGAGATCCGGAAAGACAATGTCAGCTCAAAATTGGAACTTTTGGAGACACAGAAAGCACTAATGGAAAACAAACAAAGAATTGATGAACTGGAGGGGGGGGCGTCCGAGATGAGAGGGGAAATAAGTAATTATCAAAAGGAAATAGGGGATTTAGCTGGTAATATGTCTAGGATGAATTTTGAAAGGATGTCTTACTTTTTAAGGTTTCAAAATGTTTCTGAAACTGTCTCTGAAGATTTAAAAGATTTAATGTGTACGATGTTAGCAGATTACACTAAAAAGAGCAAAGAAGATATTTGGGGGGACATCGATCTGATTTATAGAATTAACTCAGCATATGCCAGAATAAATGAAGTACCCAGAGAGATACATATTAAATTTGTAAGAAGGTCAACGAGGGAGGGGATCCTGAGAGCACAAAGAGACGGTCCCTTAATATACCAACAGACTGAGATTGCCATTTTGAAACAGATCCCGAAAAAGATTAGAGAAATAAGGAGGAAATATTCCTTCTTATCAAAAAGATTATTTAAAAAGGGGGTCTGGTTCAGGTGGTTGATGCCCGAGGGAATGTTAGTGTTCTGGGAGGGGGGGGGAGAGTAAGAATTAAAACAATTGCAGAGGCGGAAGCCTTTCTTAAAAAACATTCCCCAATCCTGGAGGATGAAAATGGGGGAACGGGAGGGGCCACAGCTCCGCCCACTGGAGGTCGGGGAGAGGAAGATACAATTGCTAAAAGACTTAGATCTCACAAATGACTTTTTTCTATATAGTATAACCTTTATTTGGATGTTTATAGAAACAAATGATATATTTGTATCTCTTTCCACTTTGTAGGGAAATGAAAAATGTATTGTATTTCCTTTTTTTCTGTATGAAGCCTCGGAGGGGGCCGGCACCTCCGACATAGATGTCCTCAAAATATCTTTTTAATACCTTATACCCTTTACCTGTTTTTAAAAAAATTGTAAAACCCAATAAAACTCTTAAAAAAAAAAGTATATTGGTTGTTGTCACAGGTTAATCACTTTATTCTTAATTACACATCTCAATTCTTCCTGGTTTTTATATTTTTTGGCCCACTGCCTTTGGAAGTGATCTTAATTGGAAGGGATCCTTCAGCAATCAAAAACTCAACCATAGTTATATTTCCTTTTCTCACAGCAACCTCCCATCAAGTGAAATGAAAGAACAGATGCTAAAGAACATATTGCAGCTTCCTGCACAGCAGTACTTCCATCTGTTGGTAATTTAAAACCTTGGCAACCCTTGAATATTATGGTTTTATGGTTGATGCAAAATTACCTGTTCTGTAAATGTAGTGCGACAGCCTTGTCTGCATTTTGATAGAAGAGTTCTTCAGGCTAATGAAATCAGAGAGAGAAGTAATTTAGCATTTATGAAATTTACTTCAATATTATAGCACTTTAAATTCATCTGTACTTTTATTATTTCAAGATCTGTAGTGATTAATATGGCATAAGAAAAATTACATTAAAATCATTTTGAATACTACTTATGCAATTTGTATAGAATAATCAAATTACCATATTTTTTGCTCCATAAGATGCACTCCCCCCCCTCCCCAAGTGGGTGGAAATGTCTTTGCATCTTATGGAGCGAAAAATACAGGCCGCTGGGGCCAGGTCCTTTTACAGTGCTGAACCCCACATCTTCTGTCTTTGTCATTGCCTGCCTCTTCTGTCTCTTTTCCGCAGTGCAGGAATCAATAGGCAGAGCAGGCACATGAGAGGACACCTATCTGTGGTCCTCTCAGGCTCCGCTTTCTGCTCTCACTACACTGCTGCTCCATATTCGGCACTCCATATTCACAGTGAGACAGTGCTCCATTTTCATTTTTTTTCATCCTCTAAACCAGTGGTTCCCAAACTTTTTCAGTCCACCGCCCCCTTGGTGCTACAAACTGATCCTCAGTGCCCCCCACCCAGAATTCAATTTTTTTACAACCGGTTTTATGGGTGTGGCTTGGTGGGCGTGGCTAGTGGGGGTCATGTGACTGGACGGAAGGCAAATAATAACAGTAAAATTCAAAACTTTAACAATTAATTGCACATTTATTCAAAATCCAATTTAAAAACCTTTGTAGCTAATGTTAATTCTACAAAATTGTTGAATATGATCCAGTGATACCAGGTTTTCAAAGTCTGATAGTCATTTATCAAGAACCTTACTAACTAGTAACTTAGTAAACTCAATAAAATTTAGTTAACTACTTCACTGTTCAGTAAATTCTTAATGTGATGGATGGGCTTGATGAAGTGATACCAATTTCCCAATGTCTGGTTTTAAGTCACTTAGCAGGAGTCTTAAATCACCACGTTCAGCAACATGGAGTCTATTTCTTTGCTTGGGGAGAAGTTGAATGACCACACTGAAGCCACGTTCCACCAAATATGATGTTGGAAACGCAACAAGGAGCTTCTTAACCACTGTCCATAGTGCAGGATAGCGATCAGAAATTTCTTTCTGTAACCAAAACTCTTGGTGTGATTTCTTGAACTTTGGCTTCAGCTCAATGTCATTTTACAGCTCTATGAGTTGTTCCTCCATTATCCCATCTTCCTCAAAATCTGAAAAAGGATTTATCACCCAATCTGGAATTTCCATCAAAAGAAGATCCTGATATCGCTCAGACATATCTTTATGCAGCACGTCCAAATGGTCACAAAACACTTGAAGATCATCATCTTGTATCCCACCTTTCTCTTCTGGCTCAGACAAGCTTGGAAATTGGTATAGCTTGCAACGGGCTATATTGCACTTGAAGAGAGTTAGCTTTGAAATAAATGTAGAGCTGACAGATTTGGCCCTAATAAGATTAATCTCAATTCCTTGCAACTGCAAATTCAATTCATTGAACTTTGCAAATAGTTCTGATAAATAGGCAATGTCATGTTCAATGTTCCTCTATTCCCCCCCCCCGAAACCAGACACTTCTGCTGTGTAGACACCCCCCCCCCCAAAAGTGTCTGGTTTGGGGGGGGGAATAGAGGAACATTTGGATATACATTTTGAATTAACCTGGGAAGAAAATTGCAATGTTTGCCTGTTATTAAATAAATTCACAGCTTATACATTTGAATTAGATGTTTTTTAATTCACGTTTAACCTATACTTGATATACTTGTATTCAATACATAAGGTGCTAATTATGTCTTTGTAAGAGAAAACTGCATTAGTGATATACATGTCAATGTGTTGATTTGTACTAAAAATGTTTAGCTTAAAGAAGTTATAAGGAATCACAAATATGAGTGTGGAAAATGTAATGTATGTGTGGTGACCCCTTGCATGAGTTGTATTGGGGGGGGGGGGAATCATAATAATAATTAAAAAAAGAAAATGATTCCCCAAAGAGGTAAAAGGCTACCTCAAAAAAGGTTTTGCTAGAGTTATTCTTTGCTTCCAATCTGTTGCGGAATGGGATTGGACTCCATTCTCTATTATTTTCCTTTCCACCCCCATGGTTCTTTAGTGAAAATTATAACCCAAGAACATATACCTCTGTTAAAATGTTCCCATTCTCACTTTCCATATTGGGAATCCCTAGGCTCCATGCAATAATATCATCAAATAATTCAAGCAAATGTTGATGCTTTTTTAATTACACCAATGCAAACAATGTGCCCACAAAGGTAACCAGGGCGGTGCTGGGGTGAGCAAACAATGGAGGATCAGGCAGCAACTGCCCTTTTTGTGATTTAGAAAAAAAATATCTTGCAACATTCCTCAAATAAATGGACATGGAAACAGCTGTGATTAAACTTTTGGGAGAGAAATGGATTTTGGGGGCCAAAAGTATGAGTACATTCAGTAAAAGATATTCTGAATTTATTAAAATAAAGAACATCATTTTACAAAATTCATCTCAGGTTTTCAAAAGACTTAAAATGAACTTACATATACTATGTGTGATAGAACCAGAATTTTGCTCATAGTTATGCATTTTTTGAAAAGATTATAAAGATCTTAGCTAGAATAAACCAAGAGAGGAAGATGTTTCTGGAAGGGTAGCCAGGGCAACGCTGCTTGCTCTCTTCTTTCTCCTTTTCCATTTGCTTCCTCCACCTCTTTCTTCCTCCTCCTCCTCTTCATCTTCCCTTTGCTACCTCCTCCTCCTCTTTCTTTCTCCTCCTCCTCCTGCCCCTTCCTTCCCCTCTTCCTTCTCCCTGCTCCTCTTCCCCCTCCTCCTCCCTCTTCTTTCTTCCCCCCTCCGCCTCTTCCTCCTTCCTCCCCACAATAAAAAAGGGGAGAAGGGCAGGGCTGTTATTCACAACCTCAACTAGGGAGAGCTCTAGTTTTGTTTTAAAATTGTTTTAAAACAATTGCAAAGAGCTCTCTCACAAGCTCAACTAGGGAGAGCTCCCCCCCCCAAACAAAGTGAACGATCTCCCCTTCCACCAAGGTTTTTTTTAAAGGACCTTTTCACAAGCCAAGTTTTTTTAAAACAATTGCAAAGAGCTCTCTCACAAGCTCAACTAGGGAGAGCTCCCCCCCCCCAACAAACGACCGTTGACTTACCTGAACGGTCCTTCTATGTGTGCTGCGAAGGGAAATCCAAAGCATGGGTTAAACCAGCCCTCTAGCCTAGACTCTGAGTTATTAAAACTGTAGACCACGCCTCCTCTGTCTGGGCATGCTCAGTTTTTTTCACGAAGGGAAGCCGTCTAGAACTCAGAATTCCGACCGGAAACAGAACAAGTCCGGTGACAGTCACAATCAAGACAGGTAAAGGTCAAGGATCCTGAACAGCCGAAGCTGAACGGGCGGGGTTGGATTCCCCTTCGCAGCACACATAGAAGGACCGTTCAGGTAAGTCAATGGTCGTTCTCCTGTGTGCTGCTTTGGGGAATCCAAAGCACGGGACATGCCAAAGCAGTAACCTTCAGGGGCGGGAGCAAGGCTGGTCAGGAGCTGCAGTTGTGGTGGCAACTCTCTGAAGCACTCTCCGCCCAAAGGCAGCCTCCGCTGAGGCGTAAGAGTCAATCCAGTAGTGACGTATGAAAGGCGACGGAGACGACCATGTCGCAGCTCTATAAATGTCCTCCACTGACACCAGGGTTGCCCAGGCCGCCGACGTGGCAGCACTTCTGGTCAAATGAGGGACAATCCTTATAGGAGGCGGTCTCGAGCGGCTGTCGTTAAACAAGGGCTATACATGCCTTCAACCAGCGCCCAATCGAGTTGGAGGATACCCTCAGGCCCATGGATGCAGGTTGAAATGATACAACAGAGCCTCCGATCTCCGGAAAGAGGCCGTCCTCTTGATATAACGATGGAGAACCCTGCGACGTCCAGGTTATGCCACTGACGCTCCTGAGGCCGAGAGGGGCGAGGGCAGAAGTCTGGCAGGATTAGCTCCTGCGCCCTATGAAACATGGTGTTGACCTTTGGCAGGAAGGCACGGTCAAGACGAAGAATGACTCTGTTGGGAGAAAATACAGAGATCCTCCCGAACTGACAAGGCAGCCAGTTCCGACACCCGCCGGGCAGACATAATTGCCACTAAAAACACCGGTTTCAAAGTCAACAATCGAAGGCTAAGAGTCCGAATCGGTTCAAATGGAGTCAAGGTGAGAGACTGAAGAACGAGGGACAAGTCCCACGTCGGATAACGGTGCACCACTGGCGGGCTGATGTTAGCAGCCCCTTTGAGGAAGGAACGCACCCTGGGATGACGAGCCAGTGAGCGGGAACGACCGCATGGTACAACTGTAGAGAGAACTGCAAGCTGGCGTCGCAGTGTGTTAGGCGTGAACCCCTTGTCTAGGCCCATCTGTAAGAAATCCAGGGCCTGTGGCACAGACACCCGCAAGGGATTCATGGCCGACGCGTGGCACCAGGTGCAAAATGCGCGCCAAGAGGCCTCATAAATGCGATTGTCGATGGTCGGCGGGCTGCCTGAATCGTATCGATGACCTTGCCCGAGAAATGTTGTTCTAATAGGAACGCCCGCTCACACGCCATACGGCTAGCTGCAGGAGCTGTGGATTCGGATGAACGAGGGGCCCTTGCGACAGAAAGATCCGGTCGTCCGGGATGCACCATGGGTGAGACACGGACAGATGTATCAGGTCCGCATACCACGGACGTCTGGGCCACATTGGTGCCACAAGCAAGACCTCGTCCCTCTCCACTATGATCATCTGGATGACGATTGGGACCAGCGGAAGCGGTGGAAACGCATAGAGGAGACCCTCCAGCCAGGGACTGTGGAGCGCACCTGTGCCTTCTGCTCCCGGAGTCAGGAATCTGGTGAAGTATCGTGCCAGCTGCGCGTTGTGTGGCTGAGCGAAGAGGTCCACCTGGGTTGACCGAACCGGTGAACCAGTTCCTGGAAAAGGGGTGGGTGGAGTCGCCACTCCGCCTGATCTACTGTGGCCCTGCTCAGCCAATCCGCCTGAACATTGGAGATCCCCGATATGTGTTCTGCCCGGAGCAACAGTAGATGCCTCTCCGCCCAATGATGGAGATGCTCCGCTTCCTGCATCAGGGCCCTGGACCGCATGCCCCCCTGGCGGTTCACATTCGCCTTGGAGGCCACATTGTCTGTGAGGATGAGAACGTGCGCCGCACGTATCACAGGGTGACATTCTCGAAGGGCCAGACGAATGGCTCGAAGCTCCAACCAGTTCGTGCTGTTCCGCAGCTCCTGAGGAGTCCACCTGCCCTGCGCCACGCGACCTTCGGAGTGGGCGCCCCATCCGAACAGGCTCGCATCTGTCGTCACCACGATACGGTCCGGCTCCGTGAACAGGCATCCCTTGAGAAGGCTGGATGATGTCCACTACCTGAGGGATTGTAACACTTTCGGGGGCAGACGAGTCTTGGCCTGCGAATGGCTGGTGTGGTTCCGTTGGAAGGGAAGCAGGAACCATTGGAGCGGACGGGCATGGAATCGCGCCCAGGGAACTACGTCGATACACGATATCATCTTCCCGAGCAACTGGGAAAGGATGGTTAGGGAAGATGACCTCTGCCGGAGCACTTGTTTTGCCAGGCGTTGTATGCTTTGACGCCTCTCCTGCGAAATGGACACGATGCAGCTGTCCGAGTAGATTTATTTATTTATTTATTTTATTACATTTATATCCCGCCCTTCTCCGTAGAGGACCCAGGGCGGCGCACAGGAGATTTAAAAAACATACAAAAATAGAACATAGATAAATAATTTAAAATATATATTAGATCCCAAACCTGTGCTAAAACCAATTATTAATTAAAACCCAATTTAAAACTTTTCTAAAAGTCCCCATGGGAGGTTAGGCTAGGCCGGCTTGATGAAAAAAGTATGTCTTTAGACATTAGATGACCGTCCCCAAATGCAGAAGGGATCTGGTGGGACGAAGATGGCTCTTCGGGAAGTTCAAAACAAAGCTGTGAACCTGGAGGGCGTCGATGGTGAGCTGCAGGTCACGGAAGGCTTGGTCCCGGGAAGACGAAAGCAGCAAGATGTCGACCAGATAACAATTGACCCGTACGGGCACTGCTCTCAGGGAAGCTGCAACAACCGCCAGAAGTTTGGTGAAAGTTTGCGGGCCGACGACAGGCCGAACGGGAGGGCCTGGTACTGGTAGTCGCGGCCGACGAAGTGAAAGTACAGGAACCTTCGGTGTGCCTGGTGGATAGGCACATGGAGGCAGGCCTCCTTTATGTTGATAGAGGTCAGAAAGTCGCCCTGGCAGATGGAATAGCACGCCATCTCTCCGAGTTCTTGGGAACTAGGAACAGGATGGAATAGAAACCTAGCCCTGCCTGCCCTTGAGGAACTTCCTCGATAGCAGGGATGTCCAAAAGGTGATTGATCTCGGCATCCATAAGATGCCGCTTGGTTTGGCATCTTGGCACTGGGCATCTGATGAAGCGTCTCGGGGGCATGGAGAGAAATTCTAGAACTAGGCCCTGGCTCACGTTTTGTAGGGACCAGGCGTCTGAGGTGGTGAACGCCCATTGGTGGGCGAACGACGCTAGACGCCCGCCAATAAGGCCCGACCCGTGCGAGTCATCGGTACCTGCGAAAGGACCGATTTCCAGAGCCCCGAAATGGCCGCCTAGCCTGGGATTGGTGCCTATTCCTGTCCCTACTAGCGGCACGGTCCTGACCCCTGTCCTGCGTAGGCACGTATGGTCTGGTGTAGTGCTGGGCAGAAGGCACCGCGGTAACCCCGGAGTCTCCCATCCAAAAGGACTGCCTACGAAAATAGGGCTGGGCCCTCTGGTCCGAACGCCTATGTACCGAAGGGAGTACCTTCCTCTTATCCCTAGTTTCAATCAAAATGGGATCTAGCACGGCACCAAAAAGAGAACCCCCTTTGAAAGGGGTGGAAGCCAGGCGCCACTTAGAACGCACATCCACCTGCCACTGGCGGAGCCAAAGTAGGCGTCGGGAGGCCACATTAGATGCCACCGCCCGGGAAGCGAACTTGGCCGCTGTGAGCGTGGCATCCGCTGAAAATTCCAGAGCCGCCACCAGCTTGGTAACATCCTGGTGAAGACGGAGGTCCCCAGGGGCCAATCTAGCCTGCAATTGCCTCAACCAGAGCAAGGAGGTCCTATTGAAAAAGGATGCTGCCGTGGCAGCCCTCAAAGCCCAGGCGGAGGCCTGGTGTGTCTTATGAATGACCAGCTCCGGCTTGCGGTCCTCAGCCTTGAGACCCTCCGAAATCTCAGAAGGAATTAAGGCCGGAGAAGCCAAAGCTGCCACTGGTGGATCAACAGTTGGAAATTGCAAAAGAGTGTCCAAGTCGGATGTGGAAGCATACAGCGTCCTGTCCCCGTTGCTGGGCGGAGAAACAGCGGTGGGCTGTTCCGATTGCTTCCGGACCATATCCATAAACAGCTTGGGACAAGGGATGAGATCCTGTTCCCTGATCTGTTCTGCAAAGAGGCGGTTAGTAGCCTCTAACCCCACATCTGTGCTTGCCTGGGCAGAGGCCCTACCCATGTTGGTGGAGGCCTTGGCCTTAAACAAAAGGGACTTAAAGAGGCCCGGGGCAAATAATCCAGTATGCAGGGAAGATCCCTGATCCAGGCCTTCATCATCAGAAAGTTCACGGTCAGGTATCTCCCCCTCCTCAATCAGCTCGAGACCATCACTGTAGTCAGAGTGAACAGGCGAGGCCTGGTCTGCAAGAGAAACCGAAAGTTCCCTGGTCATGGCCAAAGGTGCAGGGCGAGGGGCCCTGCGTTGTATTTCTGCATCTACTCCCTGGGAAATAGCAGCAGCTATCATGCTGCGTATGCTGGAGGAAAGGGCCTCCCCCGACTCCTCCTCAGGCCTAAGCCCTGCAGCTGTAGGAGTGAAGGTGGCTGATACTCCAGGCCTCAAAGGCCTGGGGTGTGAGATGGTTGCAGCTAGGCCCAAAGGATCCTGAGCCTGGGAAACCACCCACGCAGATTGATCTCCTATCTACATGGCAACATCAGGAGACCACCCACGCACCTGGGGCAATACCTTGGGTAAAACTGGGGGGGGGGAGCTCAGGTTGCAGCACAGGGGGGGGCCTGGGGGCCATGCGGGCCGCAGCACTAGCCTTCCCTTTATATCCCTTCTTTGTGGCCTTCCCCACAGCCGCAGACGAATCATGCGGTGGGAGGGAGGAGGCCCTGGTGGCCGATCTACTCGCCCTTGAAGAAGAAGGTGGAGGAGGGAGGGAGGAGGGGCCAGCACCCTCATTAACTGCCTGTTGCTCCGACATACGGAGAGATTTGAAAAGGCTCAACCCAGAAATGAATAGAAAAACCTGCTAGAAATAGCCAGCTGAAGCAAGGCCTACAGATTCTCAGTGCAGAGACAGAGGAGGGCGAACCGTCCACTTCTACCACAGGCGAGACAAGGTGGCTCCACGAGGGGAAAAGCCCAGATCGCGCCTGCGCAGGAAAAACCTGGTGCGAAAAGCCCCTGCCAATAGCTGCCTCTAGCAGCAGAAACAGAGGGAGATTCAAAAACGCGACCCAAAATGGCCGCTCCCAAAGCGCGCGCCCCATCCGGAGCAGAGAAAAGGCAGCCTCACCAGAAAAGGCTCTCCCAGCCTTAGAAGCAATTCCAAATGCCGCACAGCAGAAACGGAGACCAGCAGGGGGGAGGGGGGAGCTAGGGAGAAGCTCGAAGGCACAGAGCCCAAAAGGCTCCCTGCTGCTTTAAATACAAACGCACGCGGCAGATCCCAAAAGGCCCCCTGCTGCTTTGAATAACAAAAGCGGCTGGCTCCCTGCTATTCAGGCGGCGAACCAGCCTTAATTCAAGGGAGGAAGTTGCAGGCAGGCGAACCAGCCTGGCCAGAAACAACTGCAAAACGCCAACTCCCTGGGCCACGAAAGCCTCGAGGAGGGAAAACAAATGCAAAACTTACAGTGAAGAATCTCAGAAGTCTCCAAACTCTTCATAAAATAAACGAAGGTTTTTAACACAAACTCAAAGAAATAAGAAATAAATAGAAAATAAATAATTAAACCCATTGTTGTCAAGTTTTCCTGGAGAGGAAAATTGTGAGTCTTTAGGCTGAGCTGAGTTATAAAAAACTGAGCATGCCCAGACAGAGGAGGCGTGGTCTACAGTTTTAATAACTCAGAGTCTAGGCTAGAGGGCTGGTTTAACCCATGCTTTGGATTCCCCAAAGCAGCACACAGGAGAAGTGAACGATCTCCCCTTCCACCAAGGTTTTTTTTAAAGGACCTTTTCACAAGCCAAGTTTTTTAAAACAATTGCAAAGAGCTCTCTCACAAGCTCAACTAGGGAGAGCTCCCCCCTTAAGCTCAACCCGACCAAGACCGAGTGGCTGTGGTTTCCGGCTGCCCGATTCAACCAGCTAATTCCATCGCTGGCCATAGGGGGTGAACATCTTGCCCCTGTGGACGGGGCGCGCAACTTGGGTGTCCTCCTAGATGCCCGGCTGTCCATGGAAGATCAAGTGACAGCCGTGGCTAGGAGGGCGTTTTACCAGGTCCGCCTGGTTCGCCAGTTGCGCCCCCTATTGGATCGGGACGCCCTTCGCACAGTCACTCATGCTCTCGTGACGTCCCGACTGGACTATTGTAACTCTCTCTACATGGGGCTTCCCTTGAGGTGCACCCGGAGACTGCAGATGGTCCAGAACGCAGCCGCGCGGGCAATCCTGGGTACTTCTAGGTTTACCCATGTAACACCTCTCCTGCGCGAGCTGCACTGGCTGCCTGTCGTCTTCCGGGTGCGCTTCAAGGTATTAATTATCATCTTTAAAGCGCTTCATGGCTCGGGACCTAGCTACTTGCGGGATCGGATCCTGCCTCATACATCCTCACAGCCAATTCGCTCCCACAGAGAGGGACTTCTCCGGGTGCCGTCCACTAGACTTTGTCAGCGGGCGACGCCCAGGGGAAGGGCTCTCTCTGTGGCGGGCCCAGCCCTCTGGAATGACCTTCCCCCCGACATTAGAACAACCACGGACCTCCGCTCCTTCCGTCTGAAATTAAAAACATATTTTTTCTGCTTGGCCGGCCTGGGGTAGTCTCTCTCTATGGGGTTTTAGTTGTGTAGGGAATTTTAGTTATAATGGGTATTTTAGCACAGGCACTGTTTAATTTGTTTTTAAGATGTTGTTTTGATTGTATTGTATTTATGGTTTTTAGTTTTCCCTGTGCACCGCTCCGAGTCCGCGTGGGGAGAGGAGCGGTCAAGAAATTAAATAATAATAATAATTATTATTATTATTAAAGTAGCCTTCATGCCCCCACGATCCTCGTAGCACTCGGCAGCAGACCGCCATCTTAGGTTTAGCTTCAAACTGTTTCTCTTTCACCTGTGTAATATGAGGCACAAACAATTTCTTTCCGGTTTGGGAAGTGAAGGCTGGTGGTGGCATAGGCACATTGTTCTGACTGAAAATCTTTTCAGTACCTGGTAAGAACTGGAGTCGATTTTTTTAAAAAAAACTTAAATATATATTAATATATATTTGGAGGTTGGTGCCAGCTCTGGCTATTGGGGACGAGTCTTTGGCCCCCACAGAGAGGGCTCGCAACTTGGGCGTCCTCCTGGACTCTCGGCTGTCACTAGAAGATCATATGACAACGGTGGCCAGGGGGGCCTTTTATCAGGTTCGCCTGATACGCCATTTGCGCCCCTTTCTGGATCGTGATGCTTTATGCACGGTCACTCAAGCCCTCGTCATCTCCCGCCTGGACTACTGCAACACTCTCTACATGGGGCTTCCCTTGAACTGCACCCGGAGGCTCCAGTTAGTTCAGAATGCGGCCGCGCGGGGGATCCTGGGAGCTCCTAGATGCTCCCATGTGACACCTCTCCTGCGCGAGCTGCACTGGCTGCCTGTGGCTTTCCAGGTGCACTTCAAGGTATTAGTAACTACCTTTAAAGCGCTCCATGGCAAGGGACCTGGTTACCTGCCTCCTGCCACCAAATACCTCCCACCGACCAGTGCGCTCCCACAGACTGGTGGGTGCCGTCGGCCAGGCAATGTCGGCTGGCGACCCCCAGGAAGAGAGCCTTCTCCTGCCCTCTGGAATGACCTACCCCCTGACCTATGCACGACCTCGGACCTGCGCCTCTTCCGTCGGGCTTTGAAGACCTATTTATTTCGTGCGGCCGGCCTGGCATAATTTTTAAATGGTTTTAGTAGGTTTTATTAATGGTTTTAGTACAGGCGTATTATTTAATACATTTTTAAATATATATTTCATATATTTCATATTTTTTATCATTGATTTTATTGCTGCCTGTACACCACCCTGAGTCCCGGAAGGGAGAAGGGCGGTATAGAAATTTAAATAATAAATAAATAAATAGTTGGAAAAACATTCACTATATTCAGAAAAGGTTTAAACCTACATAAGTTTATGATGGGCAACTCTAGGTTTTTTTTTAATTTACCTTTTTTTACATGTTAAAATGTGTTTTTACAGATTAAATTAATACCCTGTCAATAAACAAGGATTATCTGTACAATGGAAATGTTTATGTCCATGCTATTATATATAGAGAGAGGACTGTGCAGGGTTGAAGGAGTTCTCCTCCCAACCCACTTTACAGAATTGCTATTAAGGGATAAAATTAAGGAAGATTCCCTTCCTCCTAATAAACTACCTTAATCTGAACTTCTAAGAAAAGGGCAGGATACATTTCTCAGTAGTTCTAAAAACATCAGAATAAAAGTTCCTTTACCTGAACACTGGAGAGACCAGGGAATGGTAAACTTCTAGAAAAGAAAGGTTTCCAAAATTTGGTTTTATTGACATCGAAATTTATTCTTGATGGGGAATCATACTGTTGAATATTAAACCAAACCTAAAAGGGGAAAAACTTCTTTAAGTATTATCTCTGTTATGCAGTAGTAATTCAGGACTAATTGATCTGGAGTGAATCCACAAAGCTATTGAGGCTTCTTTTACCTTCACCCAGATAGCTAGCGTGCATAGGCCAATGGTGTTTTGCAGCAACCACAGATGGCCAGCCCTTTCGCATAGCACAAACACCATTAATTCCAAGCATGGAGGCAGAGACAGGGGGGAGAAGACAGGCTATCCAGATGTGTGTGTGGCTACCTGACTCACGTGGGAGGCTTGCATGACAGCAGGCAGAGGCATGGAGGAAGCAGGTGATCCCGACGCCCTGTGTGGGTGTTTGCTCAGTGAGGCCACAGGAAAGCCACAGAGTGGGCGGTGCGTTGGGATCTCCTCTGCCTCTGTCTAGCTCTGCTCCGCTAATAGTTATGTTTAAAACCGTTCCTATTGCAAGCACACAAAGCTTTGAATCTCCATCATTTCTCAAAGCAAATGGTTCTGTCCCAAGCACCCAATAGGCAACAAAACAGTTTTCGCCCAGATGGAGAATGACATAGACTCAAAAGTTCTGTGTGCTTGCAAAAGGGATAATTTGAAACAGAGTAATTAGCTCAGTTTCAAAGAATCCCCTTTGCAAGCAGACAAAGCTTCCTTTCCCTCTGGACAAAAAGTGCTGGAGCAGCAGCTACCACCAGCCCCACTCTCTCTGTCCCACTGTCTGCTTGCTCGCGGTCTCAATCAGGGCCAAGCTCTTAGCACGCCCCAGCCTCCACCTGCCCTGCCAGGAGTGCAAAGAGCCCCATGAGGCACTGTGGTCAAGAAATGTCCCAGCATATATATATATATGCTGGCATAGCTGGCTTCGGGGATTTTCCCGTGTACACGGAAAATCCCCGAAGCCAGCTATGCCAGCATACCTACACCCGTGAAAATCTACGAAAACATATATATATATATATATATGCAGATATGAAATTACCATTTTGACACAAACCCCAAAAAAGATTCGAGAGATTCGGAGGAAGTATTCCTCCTTATCCAAAAAATATATATTAAAAAGGGGTGTGGCTTAAATGGTTAATGCCTGAAGGAATGTTGGTGTTCTGGGAGGGAGGCAGAGTTAGAATTAAAACAATTGAACAATTTAAACAATTTAACAATTTAAAAAGGCGGAAGCCTTTTTAAAAAAATATTCCTCAATCCTAGAGGACGAAAATGGGGGAACGGGAGGGGCCATGACTCCGCCCACTGGCGGGAAGGAAGAAGATATAATAGCTAAAAGACTCAGATCGCAAAAATGATTTTTTATATATATAATGTAATCCTTAAATGGATGTCAATAGAAACAAATGATTGAATGCATAAATTTATGATTTATGATTTATGATATGATATATATGTATTTCCTTCCACCTTATATTGAAAAAACTTTACTTTTTGTATGGAACCTCGAAGGCGACCACCACCTCCGACATGGAAGCTCTGAAATATTTTTTTTATATCCTATATACCTTTTCCCTTGTTATAAAATTTGTAAAAACCAATAAAAAATTGTTATCCCCCCCCAAAAAAAGAAGTGTCCCAGCAGTAGCTGGGCCATTGCAGCCATGGGTAAGCAGACAGTGGGATGGAGTGGGGTCAGTGGTAGCTACACTCCCACTCCCATCAGCCTCCTGCACTTAAAAAAAATAAAACCTCCCCGAAAATAAGCATGTTTATTTTCAAGACCAGGTTTTATTTTCGGGAAAACATGGTATTCCCCACACTCTGCATTGCTATCATAAAAGAGTGGTGAAATACATTGTATCTCTAGAAAATGATGAAAAAACAAAAGTTGCTTGTGCCTGTTGATTTGCACAAACCATGATGCCACTTGCCCTCATTTTGCACAGCTGCTCAGTTGATTCTGGCTCTTGAACAGAAGGCAACCACAGCCCTTGCTTCTGCTTTCAACTCTCACTTGGAAGAGAATTGGCACCAACTTTCTGGGGTGGGAGAAAGAAGGCACCTACTCTTCATATGGCTGTAAATAAATCTCATGCCAGTTGGAGCCAGACTCACAAGTTCATCATATATTGAATGCACAAGATATTTGTCAAGAATCTGCTTGGCAAGATCCAGAGAACATCTTTTGCATGTGGATTAAATTCCAGGTGTCCTCAGCTACAGAGCACATCTCCTGGTACAAGACGAAAAGAAACCTATGTGCAGGCAAACCATCTGGTAGTGAGCCCATGTAGCTGACAGGAACTGCTTAGCTGTGCTAGCAGGGCAGCTAGGGGATAGTTCACTTACATTGTCTGCAGAAATCAAACAGCTGACCCTTTTCAATGGACAGAACGCATCATACTGTCCATAAAAATGCCCACGACTTGGATTCCAAATCACATACTGGTTTTGTTCCCAAGTTAACACATAAGCTGTTGGTCCCTGGTGGAAAAAATAACGTTATTTACAATTTTCTCTTCTACTATTTGCCTACTAGTGCTTAAGACACAACTTCTGAATTAGCTAAAATGGAGAAGATAAGACAGGTGATAAGTTCAATTAGTTCAGTGTAAACTGAACCATTCTAATGAGCCAAAGGAAGAATGTAACAAACCCAATAATTCAGCATAGAAGGAAAATGTTCTTTTGGAAACTCTGGGATAACCTGTTCACTGTACAGGGGGATAATCTCTGAACCAGGGTTTTTGTTGGCTTCTAAAATCAGCATGGACCATGACTGGTGAGGTGGCATGTTTTCTCATGTAAGGAAGTTTTATTGAAATGCAAACACAAATGTCTTACCTCTGGAACAGCATTCCCAATTAGAAGCCAGGCCTTTTTGCCAAGAGCAAGAAAATAATTACACAATAGCACAGCATGTTCTTCTTCATCTCCAGCCAAAAGATCAAGGAACTGCTAACAAATGTAAGTAAACAAAGGATGCTGTTAAAACCTATTTTGTATCACTGAATATTTTGGCTTAAAATAATTCTACCTCCACTTAAGGAGCTAGAATTATGAAAGGACAGCTATAAACTGCTACTACTTTCGTCTCCGACTGTGTAATGAAAACAGCCATATCTTATTTTCATTTAAAGTGGTTCAACTTAGAACTACATAATCAGAAAATAAATATTCTTAACAAATGCATAATATACTTTTATACAAGAATTAAGCCTACTGCAGCATGATTAAGGAAGGATAATTAGGGATTTCTAGATCAAACTGGACCTCTAAAATTGAAAACAGATGGTACCTGCCTGAACAAAGCCTTTGATGTGATTTCAATTTCCATAGATTCTAAAAGGTCATATTATGCAGGAACTCTTCCCAAAGCTGATGTATAGAATGCGGCCGCGCGGGGGATTATGGGAGCCTCGCGGCATTCCCATATAACACCTCTCCTGCGCGAGCTGCACTGGCTGCCTGTGGCCTTTCGGGTGCGCTTCAAGGTGTTGATAACCATCTTTAAAGCGCTCCATGGCACGGGGCCTAGCTATATGCAAGACCATCTCCTACCTCACACGTTCCTTCAACTGATTCGCTCCCATAGAGAGGGTCTTCTCCGGGTGCCGTCGGTCGGGCAATGCCAGTTGGCAGCTCCCAGGGGAAGAGCCTTCTCTGTGGCGGGCCCACCCCTCTGGAACGACCTTCCCCCCCAACTTCGGACCATTACGGACCTCCGCTTCTTCCGCCAGCGCCTGAAAATGCACTTTTTCCATCAAGCTGGCTTAGCCTAGGCCCCTGAGATCATCTAATCAGACTGCGTTTTAAATTAGCAAAAGGTTTTAATTAGTGGGATTTTATTGAATTTTAGCACGGGCTTTCTAAATTTAATCAGTTTTTATGATAGCAGTATTTATGACATTTTTATGTATTTAGATATGTTTATATTTATTTTAATTGCCTGTGTGCTGCCCTGGGTCCCTTCGGGGAGATAGGTGCGGGATACAAGTCTAATAAAATTGAAAATTTAAATTGAAAATATAATCCAATGCAGAAGAATATAATACTATTAATGCCAACAAACATCACAATCCCGAGCAACTTTAATTATTACACACACACACCTATTGTTTTGGCATAAATAATTACAAAAGCACTTCCTTTGATGATAAACGCATAGTTCTGGACTAGGAGCGTCAAACTCGCGTTGTCATGTGATATATAGGGACTTTTTCCCCCTTTGCTAAACTGGGCATTATTTTATTTTATTTTATTAAATTTATATACCGCGCCACTCTCCCAAAAAGGGACTCGGGGCGGTGCACAGGGCATGGGTGTGGCCAGCGTATGACACATTCAGTCCATGGGCCACAAGTTTGACAGTCCTGTTCTAGACATTTGAAGCTTTTAACTTACATCGGAGGTACTCCACAGATCACAAATTCCAGCAAATGATACCGTATCGGGTAAGAAAGGAATCAGGGCTACGTATCGGGCAACTAATTCCTATGTACAAAAAAGAGAAAGCAAAATCCTCTTATTAGCCTGAGGCCAAAGCTGATATTTTTATTATAAACATAAGACTCTTCAGAAATGGTGGATCTCTCTTGGTTTCTACTGGGCTTGTAGCAGGCTAGATGAGGCTTTCTTCCAGACTGGTCCAAAATAATTCAATCTAACTGCACCAAGTCAGGTCCATGTCCTTGGGCTGACTGGTTCACTTCCCAGAATGCCATGAAGCAGAGCCATTGAGGTTTAATGTTAGCAAAACTAAGAATTGAGGGGTCCTTGCTGCTCTCTGAGATTGGTGGTTTCCTTGTAGATGTTTCATTACCTAAACTAAGGAACACGAGCACTGATGATGTCATCTAGTTTAGGAAATGAAATGTCTGCAAGAAAACAACCAAGCCCAGAGAGCACCAAAAACCCCTTAGTTCAACCCTGATACAAATGTTCTCTTTTATTGAAGCAAAGGATTCAATCTTGGTTTTCATATTACAGTTGTAAGTTCCTCGGAGAATAAATATACACACGGAGGTCTGCTGTGGGCTGTCTGGATGAACTCGCAGGAGATCTTCTGGGGGGTTGAGCGCTCTGAGGAATCTTGTAACAAAGAGTGTTTTTCCACTGATGTCAATCACAGTGATCAGGCATTGGCGGTCTGGAAATTTCAAGGCACAATCAGCTTTATATCTTTCAGCTGCTTGAAGAAGCTTCTCGTCTTCTTGAGTGTCAAGCTTGAAGAAGAAAAAAATCCAGGTTTTTTTTTTTTAATGTTGCAACTAATGCGTAAGACCTAAATAGCTAATATGATCATAGCTACAGACCACTCCTGTCAAGATTAATGCTTTGGATAAAAATGATATTTTTTATTATGGATGGAAGAAAGGCACCAGGAGGATATTCAAAAGATACTTTGATTCAATGAAACTTCAGCCAAGGACCTCACTAAAGAGTAGAATTAGTACCTGTCCATGACTCTTTAAAGTAGGAGCATATTTTTCTGGAATTGAACAACTACCCTGTGCCAAATGCCAGGGAGCAAGTCTTAATTGAGAGACATTTTCCACTGTTAATAAAACAGGGGCACTGAAATACACATTTCAATCCATAATTCATTGCCAAATAAACACACAAGGTTTGACTCTTCCATATATCTAATTCACAATATATTTCTCTCTTATTTAACTCTTTTACTTGTTTGCATCTTTTCAATTTCCTATTTCTTTTTTGATTCATTTTTTCCTTCCCTTTTTCTCTTATCTGTAAGTTCCAAAAATAGTGCAGTAATATAATAATAGCTGTCACAGCAATAGTTGTAACAGTAATAGTAAAGACTGTTGATATATTAGTATATTTTATCTCTGCAGTATATGAGATGATCCCAATACCCTACTCGGTCTCAGCACCAAACATGCCACCTTAGAAGTACAGTGTGTCTTGAGAGATGTTGATGGTACCTACATCTTGTAACAAGTAGGATGCTCTACATTACTATTGTCAAAATAACCAGACACATATTTTGTACTGTATAAACACTAATTTTAAGTGTACAAATGCACAGCAAACAAGTAGTTCTAACTAAGCTAACTTGTTTAAAAAAAAAACATTTAAACATCATTTACCTTTTTCTACATTTCATTCATCTACACAGATTCAGGAAGGCCAGCAAGAAAGGGGAGGGGGTTATGAATGCAATGCAACAGCACAGAATCACGTGAAAGAATATAAAAGCTAAGCTGTTAAAATAAAGGAAATGTTTGATTATTTAATTATTGTTTTTCCAGAAGTAGGAAGGAATTGTGATGATTAGGAAAAGCAGTGAGCTTTCTAGCAAGACATCAACATGAAAAGGACTCTACTGAAACTAGATCACTGAACTCACTCTCAAGGAAGAGTTATGTAATCTTTGTTTCAAATACTTCAAAATTTTGAAATTTCTAAAATCAAACCATCAAGAGAAGACCACAACAGTAATTGGACCTGGACATGAATTTTCATGGAGCAAGTTCTAATTAAATTGATGGGTTAAGGAAAAGGTTAAAGAATTCCAACAGGTACTTTTGCTTCCAAATGGGAATGATATAGAAATAGAGATAGGTACATAGAGATAGAGAGAAAAATAGATATGCAAATCATAACTATTACTTTGGCTTGTACATTTATGCAGAAATGACAAGAAACAAAAAACTCTTCTCTGGAGAAGTACTGTATATTGAATGCCCATCCCAAAACAGGCCTTCCCTTCCCTCTGCCAAAAGTGTAGATCTTGAACTTATGAAAACATTGCTTCACTCTCCCAAATCCCCAACTTTATTCTCATCTTCTCAATTTATGGTTCAGTACCTATAGTTGCATCTTCAGTTATTTACAAGTGGCAATGGTTCAATAGCAACTTTAAGTCATATGCTGTTATATTGTTCTCTATATAAGGACACTAGGCACACCCTTATATATTCTGTTATTAAGAAATTTTCAGGTAGAGCAGTGGTCCCCAATCTTTCCACCTTGGTGGCCAAGACTGGTGCAGGGAGGTGTGAGTGGCAGCACACATCTGCACACAACTCCATTGATGAGAGTGGTGGGTTCACATGTTTTCCACTTGCACAAATGGAGCTTTGCACATGAGCTGAGGGTGCTTGCGCTCATACTCGAAACTCCATTCACATAAGTGGAAGGAGCTGGAGTGGAAGCACAAGCACCTTCCACTGAAGCACCCTCTGCTTGTGCAAGTGGAGCTTTGTGTGCAAACGCAGGTGCCATCTACTCATGTGCGAAGGTCCAATCACATGAGTGGAGGATATGTGCGCCCCTATCAATACAATTGTGCACACAGACGTGCACCTGCCACTCACACATACCTGCCTGGGCTGAGCCATCAAGTTGGAAAGGTTGGGGACCTTTCCACTGCTATTCTATCTGGAAATTTCTTCATGACAGGATATATAAAGTCCTACAGTCCTTATATAGAGAACAGTATAATGGCATTCAGCCTAGAGTTTCTGTTGGACCATCACCACTTGGAAATAACTGAAAATGCATTGGAATACCCTTAAAACATCCAAGGACTACTGAGGCATAGTATCCACCTGCTTAATGTGAAGGCTTTTTAAATGGTAAAAACATACAATAATTGGAGAGGTTTGTTGTGCAAAATTTCCTTGGAAAGTAAAATGAGCATGCCAAGGATAAATTGCACTCCAAGAAAGGTGCATACCTGTTCAATTAGAGTCCCATTTACTTGCTATTTATAGATTTTATAAATATGGAGGCAAACTACTTCCTAAATGTCCAAATTATGCCCAGAAATAAAACTTGTCCAGGTTTACCCTTTCTTGAAGTGATTCTCCAGTAATGAGTTGAGGTTCAATTGTAATGAACAATGAAAGGTAGGACCCATCACTGAGATGCTGTATGGAACCATATTTTCTGTCGTTTTCCAAATTTTTCCCTTTGCTATAGCCAAGAAGAACAGGAGGAGTATCGATCTTAAATGTGCCATCGATCTAGATGAAGGGAAACAAAGAATCTTGAGTAAAAATAACAATAGCAACAGCACTTAAGACTTACATACCGCCCCATGGTGCTTTATAGCACTCTCTGGATCAGCGGTTCTCAACCTGTGGGTCACGATCCCTTTGGGAGTCAAACAACCTTTTCACAGTTGTCACCTAAGACCATCGGAACTCTTTAACTCTTTAGACCAGTGGTTCTCAACGTTCCTAATGCCACGACCCTTTAATACAGTTCCTCATGTTGTGGTGACCCCCAACCATAAAATTGGGCTCTAGCCTTCCCTTCGTCCCCATGTTCCTTTATTTTGTTTTATTTTATTTTCCCCGCCTTGTTTTACGCCTCAGAAATGGTACCTCTTGGTTTCTGTAGCTCCGCCCATCAACCTCTGTCGCTCAGAGCGAGCTGCTTTCCCAGCGTCCTCTCTTTCCCCCCTCCTCGCCTCCATTCCGGCTCCTACTCCCCACCCACCCACCCTGCACACACACACACAAAGGGGGTGGGGAGAAGCAATGTCAGGTGCAGACTTGGCAGCTGCCATAGCTCTCCTCAGCCATTACCCTTCTTGCTGCCCAAGCCTCCTCCTTTGATGCAGCTCAACCCTGGCAAAGGTGTGCACCTTGTAGGAACTCCCGGGCCGAAACAAGTCGCTGGAAAGTGCCTGCATGGGAGGAGGGTCGGACTGGCCTGCCGGGAAGCCCGTCAGTCTTCTAGCACCTCTCCTTCTGCCGCGCGGGGAACCCAAGCTGCTCCTTCCCTTTGGACTGGCTTCTTTTGCAGCAGGAGGCTCCTTGGCAGGGGTGGCGGCAGTAACAGTGAGGGTGGCGGGCGCCTAAACTTTGCACGGCGAGTTTAAGAGCAGTCTCTCGGCTCTAAGTGGAAAGAGTGCCTTTCTTTTAAAAAGAAAAAAAGGAAAGAAAAAACAAAACAGATGCCAATCCTACTTTTTTACATTTGCGTTTCTCCTCCTACTTCCCTGCGTGTGCGCCTGCCTGTGTATTTGTGGGTGTGCACGTGCGCACGAGAGAGAGTGTGACACAGCACACTCAGATCCTTATAGATGATACTGCCATTCAATTGGGAGGAGGGGGGCCTTGGAGTAAATGTATTAGCAGTACCTGTGACAACTGATATTTACAACTGGTTTCCTGGCGCCGAAAGGTTGAACATCCTAGCACTTCTGGGGGGATGTTCATGATGGCCATGTGGGATATCTTACTTTAATGTCTAACGAAAGATAGCCATGGGATTGTATGTTTATTCAGCTCTCAGGGCAGATGAGAAAGGAAACCTTTTCACACTTGTGTATTGGTTAGAATCTGCATTCTGACAAAGGAGAGGGGTCATTATCACTTTAATTCCACTTGCATTGCCTAAAGGGATTCAGATGTTGCTTTTCCTCTAATGGTTTCCATTCTTCTTAATTAAAGGTTCCTTTTGAAATAATCGGTTTCAAGAGACTTCACTTTCTTAAGTTAGGAGAGGAGCCCTTACATAAAGCAACATCGGCAAATCGGTCAACATTTGCTCTACCGAGGGGACCCTGCAAACCATGTCTGAGCACAACAGCGAACAAGGGGAAGCTGACTGCTGGAGGGAGATGCCAACCCCTTCCCAACCAGAGACCTGCTCCATATACCCTATTGGAGAGGATGAGGTGAGCCTGGAGGACCCCAAAAAGCCCCACTGTTCGATCAGCATCAGGATGAAAGATGGCTGGGATGGGAGAACCAGGGAAGCTACTCTTACCCGAGGTAGCCGAAAACCAGGGTGGAAAGTGGAGCTAGAAGCCCCCTCTGACTAGGAGGAGCTAAATGAAGCTTCACTGAGAGAGGATTGTCTGAAGAGACAAGTAACCCAGTTGGTAATGGAGATTTTGGAAAATCTCAACATCCGGGGGGAGCCAGACCGGCAACCAAGACGTGTTGGAAGGGCAGCAACCGCAGATGATGCCAGGCAAGCTAACCCCCCTCTGGGCCCTGCTGATCAAACAGATGGCAGAGCAGCAACAGCAAGGAACCCAGTAAACCCTCCCTCCCAGTTGGCGCATGGATTGGGGGCCACTCCCAACCAACCCTGAAACCTGCAATTAGAAAGAAAAACTCTTGCCTTTGGCGTGAAGTTTGATGGGAACACGAAAAAATTGGGATTCTTTGTGGCCAGAAGATATCCTGGTAAGCTGGTTCAAAGATGGGCTAAGTGAAGACGTCTACAATGCCTGTGTGACCCGAGGGGCACCAAACCACCTATATGAGTGGTATCTCACTGCTAAAGAGGCAGAGATCGACATGGCCAGGAATCAGTACTGAACAGGGTGAATGTGGAAGAAATTCCCCTCCCAATGGAAGCAAGAGCCTTTCAACCTGCAAACGGCATCTTCTCCAAAACCCTCAGCCTGTTTCAAGTGTGGGAAAGAAGGGCACCGAGCTGCAGAATGCCATTCTCAAGTACCGGCTAGGAAACCAGAGCGCCCATTGGGGGGGAAACCTACGAAACCTGGCCAACGTGGGAACAAAATGGCCCTGAGGAGAAAGGAGATAATAAAATCTCCACTCCCTCCCCTCTTTGAGGAGGAAACCCCGGCTTCTCAGGAAGAGGAACCATACTGGTCCAGGAGTGATCCAGAGGACAAACCACTGGTAAGCAAACCAATTAAACCACTTATCCTTCCCTTAAGATTGTTTATCCCCAACTGGGAGAGGGGGATAAAAAATCTCCACTTTAGTGGACTCAGGGTGCACCCGCTGTTTGATCAGCCCAGCCCTGGTAAGGGAGTTGAGGATTAATGTGAGGAAGCTGAAGAGCCCCATAGCTTTTTGCCAACTAGATGGGTCAATAGCAGAGGGGAGCCAGCTTCATTTGCCACTGAGCCTCTACAGATAGGCATTGGAAGCCACAAAGAAATACTTACATTTATAGTGGTGCCGGGCATGGAATGGCCACTAATTTTGCGTCTTGCATGGTTGAAAAAATGGAACCCAAAATTAATGGGAAGCAAGACACCATAAGAATACAGATGCATGTGACTTTTGCTGAGAATCCACAACAGGAAACTGAGGGGGTAGAGCACCAAGAAACAGCAATGCCCACTTCCAATGTGCCAACCCAGAGCACACCCAAAGAATACAAGAACTTGGCTGAGGTTTTTAGCGAAAAAGCCTCTGACGAGCTTCCCCACCACTACTCCACTAACTGTGTGATAGAAATTCTACATGAAGCCAAACTCCCTAAACCCAAGATGTATAGCATGTCTCCGAGGGAGCTGGAAGAACTGAGGGCATTCATTGAGAAAAACCTAGTAAGGGGTTTCATTGAACCAGCCCAGCCAAAAATTGCATCCCCAGTGTTATTTAGAGAGAAAAAAGATGGCTCTAAACGTCTATGAGTTGATTTTCGAAACTGGAATACATGTACCCCCTCCCCCTCATGGAAGTCATGCTAGCACACCTCGCGAAAGAGAGAATTCTTACAAAGCTGGATTTACTACTGTATCAGAATTAAGGAGGGAGATGAATGGAAAACGGCATTTAACACCCCTCTGGGATGGTATAAATTCAAAGTGCTACCATTTGGGCTACAAGGGGCTCCTGCAGTGTTTATGCAATTAATAAACGAAGTGTTGCAGGAACATTTATATAAGGGCTGCCTAGTTTACATAGATGACATTTTGTTATATTCTGAGACCAAGGCAGAACATGTAAAACTAGTCCGGGTGGTTCTTTTTTTTTTTTTTTTTGTAAAACAATTTTTATTGGTTTTTACAAATTATAAAAGGGAAAAGGGGTATATAGGGTATACAATATACATTTTAGAGCTTCCATGTCAGGGATGGTGGTTGCATTTGGGTCCTCGCGCAGAATATTGTTAAATAAAAAGTGGTGAGAGATACATATATATTACATTTTAAAATTCATACATTCAATCTTTGTTTTGTATTAACATCCGTTCCAGGAATTACAGTAATTCAAAATAAACTTATTTTTGAGATCTGAGTCTTTTTGCTATTGTGTCTTCTTCCTCCCTCCCCCCTGTGGGCGGGGCCATGGCCCCTCCCGTTCCCCCTTCTTCATCTCCCAGGATTGAGGAATGCTTTTTAAGAAAGGCCTCCGTCTCTCCTACTGTTTTAATTCTAATCCTACCTCCATCCCAGAATACCAACATTCATTCAGGCATCAACCATTTGAACCAAATTCCGTTTTTATATAATTTTTTTGACAAGAAAGAATACTTCCTTCTCGTTTCTCTAATTTTTTTTGGAATTTGCTTCAATATAGTAATGTCTTTTTGCTGGTACTTCAAAGGACCTTCTCGTTGCACCCTCAGTATCTCATCCCGTGTGGACCTTCTTAAAAATTTAATATGGATCTCTCTAGGGACTTCATTTATTCTAGCATATGCTGAATTGATTCTATAAATCAGGTCTATTTCCCCCCAAAGGTATTCTTTACTTTTTTAAATGTAATCTGCTAAAATCGTACTCATCAGGTCTCTGAGATCTTCCCCCTCTCTCTCAGGGACGTTTTGAAACCTAAGGAAGAAAGACATTCTTTCAAATTCAAATTTAGACATATAATCAGAAAATTCTAGACTTCCTTTTTTCAATTCTTTTATCTCTTCTCTCATCTCATAGCATAGCGCTGCGCATGCGAGAGTAATGGAGGCAAATCCCTGAGCCGGTGAGGATCCAGGGTCGCCAAATGGCCCCGGAGGCGACATCCAGCCCTCCTCAGTCATCTCCGAGGGCTGGCCCGGGAAGCAGGACACCCAGCCGCCACACCTGGAGAGTTTGAGAGGGGAAGATGAGGGTGTGATGGCTGGAGGACGGGAACATCGGGAGTGAAAAACAGTTGGAAACGGTCCAGAAGCATTCGAGTTGCAGCCTAGAGCGGCTGGAGGACCAGCGGAGCGGCCTGGTGAAGCGGCCATCAATCGGAACGGCCTGGTGGAGCGGCCGACAATTGGAGCGGCCGGATGGGCCAAATGGCGAGGGGGGAGAGCCGACGGAGCGGCCTGGCGATGCGGCCGGTGTTCGGAGCGGCCTGCGGATGGCCCGGCCAGCTGGTAGGGCGGCCGACCAGAGCAGCCGACCAACATTCTATCAGAAGAGCAATGGGCCCAACAGACAATGCCAGCAGCCCAACGGACGGGACCAACGGTCCAACGGACAAGACCAGCGGCTCAGCGGAAGATACGAACAGCCCAGCAGGCAAGATCAATGGTCCAGCGGGCAAGACTAGCGGCCCAGCGGGCGTTACCAGCGGCCCTGCGGAGCTATCTGGCAAAGAAGGCTTGGCCGACTTAAAAGGGCTGGGAACAACAGAAAAATAATATACGTCCCAGATTGTTCCTGGAGGAATTCCCCGGGGATAAGACCTATCCCGGGAGGATGGTTGGATCAGAATGGTGGTGGGTAGCAACGGTTGATATATTTACTGATGAAATGCTTTGTGGAGACAGAGCCGGAAGACCATGACCAGCAATCAGATCTATCAGCAAAAGACGTTAAACAGAATGACCTCGGTCCTAACTCTATTCTACTTTGGCTGATAAAATTATCTAATTGCCAGAACGGAAGGACCCAGGGAGTTGATGACTAAATGAACATTGTCATGGAGGGCTTGTTTTTCTTCCATCGTGGCTTCTGGGGAACATAGAAATAAAAACGAAAGCAAAGGAAATGTCTGACAAGCGAGGGACAATTATTGATTACTTCCCTCTTTTTGGACAACAGAACAATTCAGATTCCCTTCATGAACTCTATGGACTATATAAATTTTACAATCTAGGTCCTTCCTCTATGCCCTCTGCCCCTCCTTTCCCTCCCCCTGGTGATTGATCCTCCTTCCCTTATTTAATATATATTTATTATATATTTATTATATATTTATATATTTATTCATAACATCTATATTTATATATTTATATATTCACTTATAACACCTGTCCTAGCTACGTACCACCAAATGTATAAACCTTACTGTATCTTCCATCCTAGTCCTATCCCAATAGAACCATCATATGTCATCAAAGTGCCTCCGGGGGATTGAGACCCCTGGAATGTTATCCTACTCTAGATCTGAGCTCCTCTGCCTGCGAAAATGTCCCCTCTCACAGGCCTGGCCCCTTGATCTAACACGGACACACCTCGAGGATGGATTAATTAATCCTATGAGGTGGGCGAAACGCAAGCTCAGGGGATTCCTGTGCAAATTTCTAATTCGACTTCTAGGGGGCCCCAGGGAGGGGGGGTGGGAGAACCAAATAGGGGAACGTCATGAGAGAAGGCCGGTAAAAAGCGGAAGTAAAGAGACAGAGGGGGGTGAAGGGGGGGTCGTTCCCGCTGAGGTATTTGCCATCAGTACGGTCTTGGGGAGGGGCAGGGGCGGTGGGAGAGGGGATGGTCGCCATCAGTTGGAGGATCGTGGCCGATGTCTACAGGTGTTCACGCGCTCCAACTCCCCTCATCCCCTTCGCAAGCTAGGTGAGCAAGAACCACAGACCCAGGGCCTTGGACTGATGCTATGCAACGCCAGGTCCGTGGTTCAAAAAGCCCCTCTCATACATGATCTTGTGTCAGAGGGGGACCCGGACCTGGTAGGCATTACGGAAACCTGGTTGGGCCACGAGGGAGGGCATCCCCTCGTAGAAATGTGCTCACCAGGTTACCGGGCCTTCCATCAGCCCAGGGCCCTAGGGAGGGGTGGGGGAGTGGCGATCATGGTTAAGGAAGGTCTTGAGCCAAAGGAGACCACAGTCCCTCAGACAACCGGGTGCGAGTCCCTCCTTGTGAAGTGGGGCCTAGGGAAGCAGTTGGGCATGTTAGTTGTATACCTGGCTCCTCGCTATGCAACAACAGCCCTGCCCAAGCTGCTTGAGGTTATAGCCGGGGTGGCGGTTGAGACCCCCAGACTTCTAGTCATGGGGGACTTTAACCTGCCGTCAGCAGGCGAGACCTCTGGTGCAGCTCGGGAGTTCATGGCTTCCATGACAGCCATGGACCTGACCCAGGTAGTTCTGGGCCCTACTCATGAGAGCGGACACACCCTGGATCTCATCTTTGTCTCGGGTCAGTGGAGTAGTGATCTGGGAATAGGGGATTTAGTCATCACATCCTTGTCATGGACAGATCACGCTCTCCTTCGGCTCGACTTTCCGATTGCTACACCTCACTGTGAGGAGGTGGAACCAGACATTCCTATATGGTTCCGCCCCAGGCTCCTGATGGACCCATTAAGGTTCCAGAAGGAGCTTGGGCCAATTCCGGTGGACTTGCTCCGCGACTCGGCTGAGGACTTAGTGACCGCATGGTTAAGTGCGGCTGCGGGAGCCTTGGACCGAGTCGCGCCCTTGCGGCCTCTCTTGCGGCGACGAACCACCTGGGCTCCTTGGTTTACCGAGGAGCTCAGAGGGATGAAACGCCGCAGGAGACGTCTAGAGAGCAGATGGAGATCATCTCACTCTGAAGTCGACCGAACACTAGTAAGAGACCACATTAGGACTTACTTAGTGGCAATAAGGCTGGCCAAATGTGAGTATTGTGCCACCCTTATTGCATCCGCAGATAACCGCCCTGCCGCCCTATTCAAGGTGACCCGCTCCCTCCTCCTACAGAGGCCGCGGGAAGCCCCTTTACAAGGTCGAGCAGAGGAATTTGGGATTTATCTGCAGGAGAAAATCACTCGGATTCGGAGCGAGTTACCCTCCATCGTCAATAGTCCGGTCGAGAAGGCCGGGGCAGGTCTTGTGACACCTTTATGGGAGGAGTTTGATTTTGTTACTATCAAAGATATGGACAAGTTGTCAAAGAGACTCAGGGCCACCACATGTTTATTAGACCCGTGTCCCTCCTGGCTTATACTGGAAGCCTGGGAGACGACACGAGGCTGGCTCCAAGGCATTGTCAACGCATTTTTGAGTGAGGGGTCCTTGCCTGCCGTCTTGAAAGCGGCGGTAGTGAGGCCCCTCCTCAAGAAGCCGTCCCTGGACCCAGCATTATTAGAAAACTTTCGTCCCGTCTCCAACCTTCACTTTCTAGTGAAGGTTGTTGAGAGTGTGGTGGCCCAACAGTTTCCGCGACACTTGGATGAAGTTGACTATCTAGACCCGTGCCAGTCCGGCTTCCGACCCGGGCACAGCACCGAGATGGCATTGGTCGCGTTGGTTGATGACCTCTGGAGGGCACGGGATAGAGGATTTTCCTCTATCCTTGTCCTGTTAGACCTCTCAGCGGCTTTTGATACTATCGACCATGGTATCCTACTGCGCCGACTGGAGGGGTTGGGGCTGGGAGGCACTGTTTTGCGGTGGTTCGCGTCCTACCTCTCTGGTCGGTCACAATATGTGTTGGCAGGGGGGCAGAGGTCGACTTCGAGACCCCTCATATGTGCGGTGCCCCCGGGGTCGGTCCTCTCGCCCCTACTGTTTAACACATATATGAAGCCGCTGGGTGAGATCATCCGTGGTTTCGGGGTGGGATATCATCTGTACGCTGATGATACTCAGCTGTACATATCCATCCCAGACCACCCCAATGATGCCACTGAGGTTATGTCCCGGTGTTTGGAGGCCGTTCGGATCTGGATGGGTAGTAACAAACTCAGGCTCAACCCGTCCAAGACTGAGTGGCTGTGGCTTCCAGCACCCCGTTTCAGCCAGATCATTCCAACTCTGGCCATTGGGGGCGAAACACCGGCTCCCGTGGAGAGGGCGCACAATTTGGGTGTCCTACTGGACTCCCGGCTGACTATGGAGGACCATGTGGCAGCCGTGGCCAGGGGGACGTTCCTTCAGGTACGCCTGATACGCCAATTGCGTCCCTTACTGGACCGGGGAGCCTTACGCACAGTCACTCAAGCACTCGTCACGTCTCGACTTGACTATTGCAATGCTCTCTACATGGGGCTTCCCTTGAGGTGCATCCGAAGACTACAGTTAGTCCAGAATGCGGCCGCGCAGATAATTACGGGAGCGCCCAAATACTCCCATATAACACCTGTCCTACGCGAGCTCCACTGGCTTCCTGTGGTCTTTCGGGTGCGCTTCAAGGTCCTAACGATCATCTTCAAAACGCTCCATGGTTCGGGACCTAGTTACATGCAAGACCGCCTCCTGCCCCATACATCCCTTGGACCGATACGCTCTCACAGAGAGGGTCTCCTCAGGGTGCCATCGATCGGACAATGCCGATTGGCGGCGCCCAGGGGGAGAGCCTTCTCTGTGGCAGGACCAACCCTTTGGAACGACCTACCCCCTGAACTCCGTACCATTGCTGACCTCCGCCTCTTCCGCAAGTGTCTTAAGACGCACCTCTTCCAACTAGCCGACCTTGCGTAACCCCAACATCGCCAGTTCAAATGAGGACTCTAAAATGGTGTTAACACAGGCCCTTAATTATCCCTGTATTTGTGTGTAATTGATTTAATTTTCTGTACGCCGCCCCGAGTCCCTTTGTGGTGAGATGGGTGCGGGTTATAAATATGATAAATAAATAAATAAATAAATAAATAAATCTCGGCTGATCCCTCCTCCAACGTTCCAATCTTCTGTTTATTGTCTGTTGTGGTTCTTTGCGCCTCCAGCAATTCTATTCTCAAGTTCATAAGTTCTTTCCGCATTCCTTGTAATTCTTTCATTATATCAAGAAGTGTTGGTTCTTGAATGTCTTCTCCTGCAGCCTCTTTCTGTAACATTGTGGTAATTTTCCCTTGTTGTAAAACAGGGCTGGCTCTGGCTGAAGATGGAGCAGAAAAAGACTTCCCAGTTGGAGGCTTTTTTGGAGGCATTTGTAATTTAAATTCTTTCAATTAAAATGGCGTCAAGGAGCAAGCAGTCGGTGAGATTCGAGATGTCAGGAACAAACTAAGTCAATGTTATAATCCTGTATTTTATAAAATCCGGAGAGATAATTGTGTGTCAAATCCATAGAGAAAAAAGAAGATCCACTTAATGGGAGGGACACCAAGGGCTTCTTGAGAAGGCTTTAAAGATAAGTTTTGCCTTAATTTTTTTTAAAAAGTTGAAGAAGTGTTGTCATGAGTCAATAAAAGTTTTCAGGAGAGAACAAAGAAAACGCCATCTTCCCGCCTCAGCACCGGAAGGCAGTAAGAAGTGAAAGTTTCCTCTTTTTAACAAGACTCGGATACAATGTTATTGCCTGCAGCTCCGTATTTGAAACAAAGTTCTTTTTTAAATGCTATGAGAACGGACGCTCTTAATCCTCTCTCTCCTGTTTCTGGAGAGCATTTTTGGCAGCCGCTTTTTTACGAGGGGGGGCTTCTACAAGTAAACTCCCCCCTCTATTTTCCTTTCCGCAGAAAGGTTGAATGAGCAAGAAATCAAAAAAGACTCACAATCCACAATCCTCTTTTAGAAGAGGATCCCGGTGCATTCCTCCAGACCCGGCATTTCAGCCCGTCTTCTTTATTTCAGCATTTCCCAGCTAGCGTTGGCGAGGGAGATCTCCCCTCCCCCGCTTTCAGCTCTTCGGCTCCTAGAGCAAAGCGGGGAAAAGCCCCCGCCGATCGCCATCGATACGGAGGCCCCCGCAGCCACTCGTATGGCAGAGAGTTAACTCAAACTCTCTGAGCCCCCCGGAGGGGCTAGCCAAAGAAGCGGCAGGCGCGCCCGAAAATGTGTCTGTCGCCGTCGGAAGCCGGACGTCAAGTCTAGTCCGGGTGGTTCTGAACAAACTTTGCTCTGCCATACTTTATGCAAAACTCTCCAAATGTGAATTCCACCAAGAAAAAATCGATTACTTAGGATACCCATTTCACACCAGGGTATAGAAATGGATCCTTCGAAGGTACAGGCAGTACTTGACTGGGACCCACCCAGAACATGTAAACAGTTACAAAGCTTCCTGGGATTCGGCAACTTTTACCACCAGTTTATCCCCGCTTTCGCCCAAATTGCTCTTCCCATCACCAAGCTCTTAAAAATGAAGGGGGAGGTAACCCGAAACCGAAGCAGCCTTTGAACTGGACAATGGAATCCCAAGCTGCATTTGAAAAACCTAAACGGCTGTTTTCAGCAGAGCCAATTCTAAAGCACCCAGACACAGAGAAACCATTCATCATCCAAGTGGATGCTAGTGATGTGGCGATAGGAGTGGTCCTGCTTCATAAAAATGAGCAAGACCAATTGCAACCATGCGCTTACACATCCAAAAAATTGAATGAATCTGAGCAAAGGTGGGCCATTTGGGAGAAAGAGACATGCAGTTCGGTGGGCTCTTTTAACCTGGAGGCATTTCCTAGAGGGGAGTAAGATCCCTTTTGAAGTCTGGACGGATCATAAACATTTAGAAGCCCTAAAGACCCCAAAGAAACTCTCCCCAAAATAAGTATGATGGGCTCAGTACTTTAAACAGTTTGAATTTACGCTCAGAGATCTCCTGGGGGGGGGGGGATTTTCTGGCAGATGCGCTACCCAGGAAACTGCAATACAATAGTATGAAAGCCAGACGAAATCAAATCCATGATACAAAACAATCAACTAGCCACTAAAGTAACCACCAGATCCCGGGGAAAAACAAGTCACTTTGAAGGACAATGAAAAAACCCAAACATTCCAACTTGGAAAATGTGAAACTCACTTAACAATGGTCTTGCTTAGCAGCCAAACCTTTGGGCTCATGTTCTCTTTCTTTCTTTCTTTCTTTCTTTCTTTCTTTCTTTCTTTCTTTCTTTCTTTCTTTCTTTCTTTCTTTCTTTCTTTCTTTCTTTCCTTCCTTCCTTCCTTCCTTCCTTCTCTCCCACTTTCTTTTTCTTTCTGTCTCTCTCTCTCGCTCTTTCTCTCTCTCCTTTGTCCGCTCATCTCTGTCACTGTGTGTGTGTGCATCTGTCTGTGTCGCATTCACTCACTTAATCACTCATTCTTTTGTCTCTGTCTATCTTCCTCCCTCTCTCTGTCTCTCCCTGTCTCTCTGTGTATGTCACTCTCTGATTCCCTCCCTCCCTCTTTGTCTGTCTCTGTGTCTGTGCCTCTCTCTCTCTGTCTGTCTCTACCCCCCCCCCCCCACAGAGCCTCCTCAGCTCCTAGAAGTAGCATGGCTGGCCCACCCGCCGCGCTTACTCGCTCACTCACTCACCCACCGGACACAGGTTCCTTCCCTCTCTCGCGGAGCCTTCTCAGCCCCTGGGAAGCCAGCGGGGGAGGCTACAACTGCCGCTTTGCCCTTGGGGCAGCTGCTGCACTTCCCAGGGGCTGAGAAGGCTCTGCGAGAGGGGGAAGGAACCGGCGTCCAGTGGGCGAGCAAGTGAGCACGCGTGCATGGCCTACGGGTGGGCCGGCGGGTGGGCCGGCAAGGAAGATTGCTGCAGTGGCACCCAACAACCCGTCCGCCCGCCCCACTGGCTCACCCACAAGAGGCCGGTTCCCTCTCCCTGCCCGCGGAGACTCCGCAGCCCCTGGAAGTAGATGAGTGGCCGGCATGCCAGCTGGGGAAGCTACGGCTGCCTCTTTGGCCTTTGAGTAGCCGCTGCACTTCCCAGGAGCTGAAGAGGCTCCGTGGGGGGAGGGATGGAACCGGCGGCCGATAAAGAGGGTTGCTGAGGCCCAGTAGTCCCACCGTCGGCGAGGGTGGAGGAAAGAGGCCAAAGAGGGGCCAAAGAGGCTCGCGAGCTGCGGTTTGCTAACCACTGCTTTATGATATAAAATACTCTGTCCATAAAATTCAAGGAGATATACAGTAGGTAGGTAGGTAGGCAGCTATAGGGATAGAGAGAGGGAGGGAGAAATGTAGTAGGTAGGTAGGTAGGTAGAGGGATGGAGAGGGAGAAATACAGTAGGTAGGTAGGTAGGTAGGTAGGTAGGTAGGTAGGTAGGTAGGTAGGTAGGTAGGTAGAGGGAGAGAGGGAGAAATACAGTAGGTAGGTAGGTTGGGGTTATACGGTGGTTGTGTGTACATGTTTTTATGTGAAGGTGTAGATCTACACACAGATTGGTTGGCCATTTAACCAGACTGCGCCACAGCAACGCGTGGCCGGGAATGGCTAGTCTATAAATAAAAATATAACAAGAGTTTGTTCAAAACCACTAATCTCCTAAAGTACTGCACCAATTGCTTCCAAATTTTCACACAACGTTTCTTTTGAGTACGGCACCAATGATATACATAGATTGTGTAGATGTCACACCTGTGCCAGGTACACACAACGGAAATGTAAAAAATTGTAAAAAAAAGTAGGTAGATGGATACAGAGAGAGCAGTGGGCTATCCTTTATGACGTAAGATACTCTGTCCATAAGATTCAAGGAGAAATACAGTAGGTAGGTAGGTAGGCAGCTATAGGGATAGAGAGAGGGAGGGAGAAATGCAGTAGGTAGGTAAGTAGGTAGGTATATAGAGAGGGGGGGGAGAAATACAGTAGGTAGGTAGGTAGAGGGAGAGAGGGAGAAATACAGTAGGTAGGTTGGGGGTTATACGGTGGTTGTGTGTACATGTTTGTGTGTGCAGGTGTACATCTACACACAGATTGGTTGGCCATTTAACCAGACTGAGCCACAGCAACGTATGGCCGGGAACGACTGTTGACTTACCTGAACGGTCCTTCTATGCGTGCTGCGAGGGGAATCCAAACATGGGTTAACTTTGTCCATTAGCCTAGAGACTAAGTTATGTAATTGATGACCACGCCTCCTCTGACTGGGCATGCTCAGTTTTGTACGAAGGATCAGCCGGTTGAAGAGACGTAATATTTCTGTAGGATACACCAGGAAGAGTCCGGTGAGGAGCACATAGATAAGTGAGAAAGGTCCAGGGCCCTGAGCAGCCAAAGCTGAGGGCGGGTTTGGATTCCCCTTGCAGCGCACATAGAAGGACCGTTCAGGTAAATCAATGGTTGTTCTCCTGTGCGCTGCTTGGGGAATCCAAGCATGGGACATGCCAAAGCAATGAATCTTCAGGGACGGGAGCCAGGCTGATCAGGGGCCGCAGGTGATGACACAACCTCTGAAGAACTCCCCACCCAAATGATGCCTCCGCTGAGGCAAATGAGTCAACTTTGTAATGTCGGATGAAGGGCAACAGGGATGACCAAGTAGCCGCCCTACAAATGTCCTTTACCGAAGTTGTGTCACCCAGGCCGCTGTGATTGCCACGCTCCTGGTAGAATGAGGAGTGATTTGTCTAGGAGCCGGTTGGGATAAACTGTTGTATGCAAGGGCAATACATGCCTTTATCCATCAGCCTATGGTGCTTGAAGATATTGTATGTCCCATGAACAATGGTTGGAAAGACAGGAAAAGCGCCTCCGAGTGCCGGAATGATGCAGTTTGCTTAACATAGCGACGGAGTACCCTGCAGACATCCAGGTGATGCCACCGGCGTTCCTGGGCCTGGGAAGGGCGCGGGCAGAAATCTGGCAGAATGAGTTCTTGCGCCCTATGGAATAGTGTGTTAATCTTTGGCAGGAATGCTGGATCTAGTCGAAGGATGGCTCTGTTAGGGTGGAAAATACAGAGGTCGTCACGGACGGAGAGAGCCGCCAGTTCGGAGACCCTTCTAGCCGATGTAATGGCAACCAAAAAGACGTTTTTTAGGGTCAGTAATCTGAGGCTGATAGACCAGATGGGCTCAAAGTATTCGGATATGAGAGCCCTAAGCACCAGGGACAAGTCTCACATAGGGTAGCGATGGACTACCGGCGAGCTAAGGTTGGAAGCCCCTTTCAGGAAGGAGTGAACACTGGGGTGATGCGAGAGCGAACGTGCTTGTCCTCCAGCAACCACCATAGACAAGGCCGCTACCTGGCGTCGAAGAGTGTTGGGTGTGAGATCATTGTCCATGCCCATTTGCAAGAAGTCTAATACCTGCGGTATGGTAGCTGTGAGTGGCTCTACTTGAGCCGTTCTACTCCACCTACAAAAGGCCCGCCAGGTAGCTTCGTAGATACGTGTTGTGTTGTGGACAGGCGGTGGGCCGCCTGAATCGTGGTGATGACTTTGTCAGAAAAATGTTGTCGCATTAGGAGAGACCGTTCATGTGCCACACTGCTAACTGAAGGAGTTGGGGGTTCGGATGGACGAGAGCCCCCTGCGACAGGAAGATCCGGTCATCCGGGATCCGCCATGGGCCTGAGATGGACAGTTGGATGAGATCGGTGTACCACAGGCATCTGGGCCACATTGGGGCAAGCAGTAGGACCTCTGCTCATTCCGCCAGAATCTTCTGGATGACTACTGGCACCAGAGGCAGAGGAGGGAAAGCGTAAAGAAGTCCTTGCGGCCAAGGACTGCGAAGAGCGTTGGTACCCTCCGCTCCCGGCGTCTGATACCTGGTGAAGAAGCGAGTCAGGTGAGTGTTGTGAGGTTGGGCAAACAGGTCCACCTGAGGTGGCCAAAACGGTGAGACAGCTCTTGAAACAAGGATGGGTGGAGATGCCACTCTGCTTGGTCCACTGTTGCCCTGCTCAACCAATCGGCCTGTGTGTTTGCTTGCCAGAAATGTATTCCTCCCAGATCGACAGAAGGTTGTTCTCCGCCCAGTGGTGTAGATGTTCCGCTTCCTGCATCAATGCTCTGGACTGTGTGTCCCCTTGGCGGTTGACATGTGCCTTGGACGCCACAATGTCGGTGAGGATCAGCACATGATTGGCCCTCACCAAGTCCCGGAAATCGCAGAGGGCTAGTCTTATTGCCCGAAGCTCCAGCCAATTGATGCTGTTTCGCAGTTCCTGGGGAGTCCACCATCCCTGCGCTACCCAGTCCTCAGAGTGGGCTCCCCACCCAAATAGGCTGGTGTCCGTCATTATGATCACATGGTCTGGCTCCTTGAAAGGACACCCCTTGAGGAGACGGAAAGATGTCCACCACCGGAGCAATAGCCTCACCTTGGAGAGCAGGAGTTTCCTGACCTGAGAGTGGCTGGTGTGGGACCTCTGGAATGGCAGGAGAAACCACTGGAGCGGGCGTGCATGGAAGCATGCCCAGGGCACCACGTCTATGCACGACACCATCTTCCCGAGCAGCTTGGAAAGAGTTGCAAGAGGAGGCGATTGCTGGCGCAGCACCTGACTCACCGAGAGTTGTAGGCTCTGCCGTCGTTCCTGGGACAATGACACTGTACATCTCTCTGAGTCGATGATCGTCCCGAGGTGAAGCAGGAACGTGGTTGGATGCAGATGCCTTTTGGGAAAGTTCAGGATAAAGTCATGGCTCTGAAGAGCGTCGATTGTGATCTGGAGATCCCGAAGGGCCTGCTCTCGGGACGACGAGAGTAGTAAAATGTTGTTGAGATAGCAGTTGACCTGTACGGGTATGGACCTCAGGGAGGTTGCAATAACTGCCATCAGCTTGGTGAACGTCTGCGGAGCTGAAGAGAGGCCAAAGGGCAGAGCGCGGTACTGGAAGTGGTGGCCTGCAAAGTGGAAACGAAGGAATCTGTGATGTGCCAGGTGAATGGGCACATGAAGGTATGCTTCCTTTATATCTACCAAGGTCAGCAGATCTCCCTGGCGGATGCACATTAAAATGCTTTTGAGAGATTGCATTTTGAATTTTTGGTATTTCAGGAAGAAATTGGGCTTTTTCAAGTCCAGGATGGCTCTCCATCCTCCCGAGGCCTTGGGGACCAGGAATAGAATCGAGTAAAACCCGTGTCCTTCCTGCCCTTGTGGAACTGCTTCTATGGCATTGATTGCCAGGAGGTGGTTGATTTCAGCATTCATCAGGTGCCTTTTTGTGTGGCACCTGGGCACTGGACAGCAGATGAAGCGCCTCGAGGGAATGGAGAGAAATTCTAGAGTGAGGCCCAGCCTCACGGACTGAAGAGTCCAAGCATCCGAGGTGTGGTCTCCCATTGGTGGGTGAAGGCTGTTAGTTGCCCGCCAATAGAGCCCACCTCGTGTTAGTCAGTGGTACCTGCGAAAGAGCAGTTATTGGTCCCACTAAATGGCCGCTGGGCTTGAGGTTGCTGGTGATTCTGCTGTTTATTTCTATCTCTGGTGGAGGACCTGTCCTGCACTCTGTCCTGAGCCTGCGTGTAAGGCCTGGAATAATGAGGGGTGTAGGGGGGAGGAGTGAATCCCGAATCCCCTCCCTGAAAGGACTGCCTTCTGTAGTAAGGCTGTTGTATCCTCTCAGTGCGTCTGGCCACAGATGGGAGCACCTTCCGTTTGTCTCGTGTTTCAATCAGAATTGGGTCCAAGGCAGCACCAAAGAGGGAACCGCCCTTGAAGGGAGTAGAAGCCATGTGCCATATAGAGCAGATGTCCGCCTGCCAATGGCGAAGCCAAAGGAGGCGACAGGAGGCCCTGTTGGATGCAACTGCTGAAGACGCGAATTTTGCCGCATTGAGGGTGGCATCCGATGAGAATTCCAACGCTGCCACCAGTTTATTAATGTCCTGGTTGAGACATAAGTCATCAGGCGTCAGTCTGGCTTGAAGTTGCTGCAGCCAGACCAAGGATGTCCGATTAAAGAAGGATGCCTCCGTGGCGGCCCTCAGGGCCCAGGCAGCCACCTGGTGCATTTTTTGTATAACCGACTCAGACTTGCAGTCTTCTGCCTTCAATCCCTCCAAAATTTCAGAAGGAATTAAGGCTGGGGATGCCAAAGCCGCCACTGGGGGGTCCACAGTTGGGAATTGCAAAATGCCATCCAGTTCTGGCGTGGAAGCATAGTTTCCTATCGCCATTGCCAGGCGGGGAAATTGCGGTAGGCTTGTGCCCATTGCTTCTGGACTATATCCATGAAGAGTTTGGGGCATGGAATCATTTCCTGTTCCTGAGCTTGCTCTGCAAAGAAACGGCCTGTAGACTCAAGCCCTACTGCAGTGCTGGCCTGGGTGGTAGCTCCACCCATGTTAATAGTGGCCTTGACTTCCGGTTCCGGCTCCGGCGGCAACGGGCGAACTTAGGGTTCGCTCGCCGCTTTGTTTCTTTTCCTGCCCCCCCACGGGGGCGAGAAGCCCCTTGTTTGGGGTTTCTCCCGTAAAGCCGGCTCGACGGGGAAGTCCCCCCCACGGCAGTGGGGAAAGCGACCCCGATCCTCGGCTTAGGCGGAAGAGGACATGCTGCGGGGGGCTTTTCCTTCGCCAAAGGTTGGCGGCACCATTTAATTCTATGCAGAGAGACGATCGGAAGAGTCGGGAGGCTTTTCGGGACCTCAGCTGCGAGCGGAGAGTGAGCGTTTAAAACTTTTTTTTTTTGTACTGTCAGCCGGGCTGAAAGGGACAGGAGGGGGGTGTTTGTTCCCAAAAAACCCCCCTTGGACTAAAAGCGGCACTTGGAAATGCCTCGTTGCGAGGAATCGGAAACTTTTAATCCGGATGGTCTCTAACAAGGGAAAGTATTTTGCGGCTTGTTTGCAATTATGTCTCTAGGTCTGGCTGAAACAGTTTCTTTTTTGCTTTTTAACCGCTTTCTCCCTCGGGCTCTGAGTTTGGGCGGAAAATGGCTTCTCTTTGTCCCCGACTGACTATGACCTATGGAAAATTACCAGTGTCTCTTTGTGATTTGGACTTCCTCTAATTATTGATGAAGAATTTTTCTCTTTTGGATTTGTGTTTTCCTTTCTGGATTACCTTCGTTATTATACCTATGGAGTTGGAAAAGTGTTTCTCTACTGGTTTCTGAATTCTGCAGCTCTACAACTCTGAGAACTTTGGACTCCTGATCTGCCTCACCAGCCCCACCCTAAAAACGCCATTTTACTGGCACGGATTTTAATAGCTAAACATGGCACAAGAAGCAACGCTGGCAAGCCTTGAACAAAGAATGACTGCCCTTTAATCTGTTATACAAAATTTGGTATTAGAAATTAAGGCCCAGAGGGCAGAAAATGTCAATTTTAAAAAGGAATTACTGGACACTCGAAAACAAGTGCTTGAGAATACACAGAAGAATGAAGAATTGAAAGGGGGGCTGGAGGGGGCTAAGGGAGAGATTAAAAATGTTTCTAATGAGGTTGTGGAAATAAATGGGCATGTGACTAGGATAGATATGGAAAGGATGACATACTTTTTGAGATTTCAGAATGTTTCTGAGATGGATGGTGAATGTCTCCCTGATCTTATGAGTACAATTATTGCAGACTATTTACATAAACCAAAAGATGAGATCAGAGGGGACATTGACCTAGTCTACAGAATAAATTCTGCATATGCCAGAATGAATGAAGTACCCAGAGAGATACATGTAAAATTTGTTAGAAGGTCAACCAGAGAGGAAATCTTGAAGGCGCAAAGAGGGAGTCCTATGATTTACCAACAAAAGGAGGTTACCATCTTGAAGCAGATTCCAAGAAAGATTAGAGAAGCCAGAAGGAAATTTTCCTTCTTGTCTAAAACATTGTTTGATCATGGGATCTGGTTCAAGTGGGTGATACCCGAAGGGATGCTGGTGTTCTGGGAAGGAGGTAGAGTGAAGATTAAAACAGTTGTTGAGGCGGAAGCCTTTCTTAAAAAACATTCCTCTGTCCTGGGAGAAGATCCAGGGGGGGCAGGGGGAGCCATGGCCCCGCCCGCTGGGGGCCCGGGGGAGAAGGTGGAAGATACAATTGCCAAGAGACTTAGATCTAAAAAATAACTTTGTCCTGGTTTTTTTTTTGAGTAATATTGTATGATATTTGTAATCTGGATTTTTGTAATTGACTGACAGTATATAACTGAAAAATTTAGGAATATGTACTTGCTCCCAGCTTGTAGTGTTATGTGAAATGTTTCTTTTCTTTCTTTTTAATAATGTAACTTGAGGTACCGGAGGAGGCGACGACTTTGACGTGACCACTCTCAAAATTTCTATGTATCCCTTACCCTACCCCACAAAAAATGTAAACTCAATAAAACTTTTTCAATATAAAAAAAAAAAATAGTGGCCTTGGCCTTGTATAGGAGTGACTTAAATAAGGCCAGATTAAATAGGCCAGATGAGGTAGGTTTGTCCTGTGTTGGACCATCATCATTGGATAGTTCGATATCCGGAATTTCCCCCTCCTCACCAAGCCCAGAGCCCTCACTGTAAACAGAGGGGAGGGGAGAGGGGGGGTGTCAGCCTCTGCTTTGTTGCTTGCTTCTGCTGCCATTGAAACGGGGAGGGAGGGACTGGTAATTGGCATGGGACTGTATGGTGCAGTAGGAAGATTTGGAGAAGGGAGTATGTTCTCACCATCTACTTCGCATGCCACTGGCTGGGACCGTGCGGTGGTCAAGGTCAACAGTCTTGCATGCCATCCTGATGATGCTCCTGGAGATGCAACCCACATGACATCTAAGAGGATTGCGCATTGGACAATGGGGTGGGGGTTATTGGGGAAAGGGGGTTGGACATATATTGATATGTATGATTTCGTGCGCTTGGGTCTCAGACCTTGCTTTACCTCGCTTTAACATCTCTAGGTTTAGACATCTCTAAACCTAGAGATGTCTAACCCCTGCAGCGATCAGAAGGAGGACCTGGGGGCCACCGCATCATCATCCCAGAAATTGAATGTTTGGGAGAATTGAATCTGGAAGAAAGGTCAGTAATGGGACATTTGGCGGAATTGGGTCTGGAAGAAAGATCGGTCCATCCCCACAGGTCGATGAGAGTGGGACAAAAGTGCGATTTTGGAGATATTCCACCTGGAGGTACAACTAGCAGATGTAGGCGACCCCCCCCAGCTGCATGGCAAGAAGCTGAAGAAGAAAATCTCCTGATGAACCAGGCCATGGAGCTGCTCCAGGAAGCGTGGGAAAAACAGCGTTCCAGAGACAGCAGAGACAGAAGAGAATTTGAATTCTGGAAACAGAAGTGAGAACGGCTGAGGAAGAAGCCCTCCCACAGGTGGCCCCAGAGGCAGATGGCGGAGCTGACGAAGATGATGGGGGCCAGCCAGCCGCAGTGGCAGCAGGAGCAGCAGCAGTGAGAGTAATTCCAAGGGGGGATGGGGCACCCTATAGATGGCGGATGGGAAAAGTCCCCCCCCTTGGGAGTGAAATTTTATGAGACAGTTTGAACCCGACCTCCAAAATGAAGAGGCTACGGTAAGGGTCGTTACCCTAGCATTAGAAGGAAAGGCAGCAGATTGGATGGTGTCTTTGCATAATGATGATTCCCCCCTACTGAGAAACTTTGATAGATTTATGGCTGCCCACTTTGAAGATCCTCTCCTCGAGCGAAAGGCCAGACTGGAAATGAAAACCCTTCAACAAGGGAGAAATCCAGTCGAAGAATACACCCAAAAGATATGTGAACTGTCGATTTACATGACAGAGTGGACTGAGGAGGCCCTAATAGACAGCTATAAGGAGGGGTTGAGTCGGGAAATATTTCAGAATTGTGTGAACAGGTGGAACCCCCGCACACTTCAAGGCAGGTATGAACTAGCAGCGGATGTTGAAATTGATCTAGCCAGAAACAGATTCTTTCTTGGTTATCGTTAGAGGCAGACTTGACATTGGGTCACCAGGAGAAAAAGATAAATCCCTGGTTAAGGCTGATGACCTGGATGTTGGGCCCTGTGCTGCAACTCAGCATCCATCCCCTGGGATATTGCCACTGCCAACATATCCCTAAGCCCAGGGGAAAGATTAAGGCCAGAGCCATCCTCTGCTCTGAGGCCTGCTGCAGTGGGAGTAAACGTGGCTGAAAGGCTAGAACGGGAAGGCCCCGGTGTTGGGCTGATGTCGGGAGGCTCCAAAGAGGGAGAAGGCCTAACTTCAGGTTCCCCAGAAGAAGATTCCTCCACCCTGGGAAGATCCGGAGACCATTCCCTCACCGGTGGCAAATTAGTGAGGGGGGCAGGAGAAACCTCCCCAGGCAATGGAGTTGGGAGAGCCCTGGAGGCTGCAGAAACCCCCACTTTTGGCTTCCCTTTGTCCTCACGCCTAGCAGCCCGCTCGGGTGCTGCAGAAAAGGCACGTGCCCCGTGGCTGGCTGACCTGGTGGAGGCCCTATCTGCCCTGGCACTGGATTGGGGCAGGGGAGGGTTGGAAGGACCAGTGTGGCCTGCAACGCAGGAATTTATTTATTTATTTATTATTTGGATTTATAAACTGCTCCCTTTCCCCAAAGGGACTCAGGGCAGAATTATCTGCCATGACTGAATTAGAGTTGAAGAGAATTGAAAAAGCTCAAGCTCACGTCCTTCAATAATGCAGAAATCAATCAGTGAAGCTGGCCAGCCGAAGCAAGGCCTGATCGCGTGTCAGGAGCAACGAGGCGACAAAACAACCCTCTCCAAAGCCAAACTGCGAAGGAAGAAGCTTCGGGCAGGAGCTGTAAGCCATGCCCCGCTCATTGGAGTTTCAGCGCCAAAAGTGGACCCCAAATGGCTACCGCTATGTAAAAAGGGCGTGAATTTCAAACCAGCATGAATGTCAAACTGCTGCAAAGCTGCTCGCAAGAATCCGGCAAGAATTACAGCCAGCGCGAATCACCAAGGGCCCCAGTGAACTGGCCGGCCTGGCAACGAGATCACCGGTGATAGCGATCCCCAGGCGGCAGCATGGAGCCCACTCACCCGTAGGAGGCTGGGTCGCGCTGCACAGCGAATCGTGCCCCCATAACCGAGCGTGGGGGGGGGGGAAGGGGGTGCGGCAAACTAGCCCCCAACCGCGGTATGAAGCTCAAGGCAACGAACCAGCCTTGGAATGAGCGTTGAATACAGCACGCACGCTGTATTACCATCTCAAAAAGTTCCTTTGGCCACGAAAGCTTTCAGGAAGGGAAACACCATCAACAAAGCAAAAAAAAAAACCTACATACACATGCACAAACATACATACATACATACATACATACATACATACATACATACATACATACACTGGTTTTTGATAAAAGAATTTTGGATATAAATTTTAAAAAGTGAGTTGGAAAAAAGACTAAACATTATTAATTAACCACTATTTAGAACATCTTATAAAGGTGTAATGTTATTGGAGGATTTTGGAAATAGCTAATGAATGCCAATATGTGGTTGTGATTTTAAGTATGAATTACTTTAGGCAAAAGGACGTTTAAATAATTGTAGTCAAATGAGAATTGTGGTATATTGATGGTATACATAAAGATTTTTGATTTAAAATATATAACTTAATATGAACTATATGTAATGACTGTAAGAATGCACAAAAGTTATCTGTAACCAACTGACATGCTTTCTACAAGATGTAATGAAGGATGATTCTTTTTAATAATAATAATAATAATCTTTATTGTCATTGTAAAAATTACAATGAAATTGGTTTTAACTTCACTGGTGCAAAATTATAACAGAAACAAAAAAGAGAGAAAAGAAAAAAGAAAAAACTAGCATGTGCATGGAGTGATTGCGGTTGAATTTAAAAGTCTCACAGCCCATGGATAGAAGCTACCTTTAAACCTGTTCGTTCGGCTGGCTATACTTTGATATCTTCTGCGTGATGGTAGAAGGGCAAAGAGATACCAACCAGGGTGTGAATCATCTTTGAGAATCTTCCTTGCTCTGCTAAAGCAGCGAGATCTGACGATGTTATCCAGTGATGTCAGAGGGCAACCGATGGTTTCTTGTGCCGAATTGATCACTCTCTGTAGTGCCTTCCTCTCCGCAACTGTTAAACCAGCATACCACACTGTGATACAATATGTGAGGACACTTTCTATGATAGACCGATAGAAAGAGGTCATCAGCCGTTCTTCCACCTGATTTTTCCGCAGGACTCTAAGGAAATGAAGTCTCTGTTGAGCTTTTCCAATCACCAGAGACGTGTTGTTTTTCCAGGTGAGATCTTGGCTAATAAGCACTCCTAAGAATTTAAAAGAGGAAACCCTCTCCACACAGCCCCCCTCGATATACAGTGGGGCAGGTTCCTCTCTGTGCCTCCGGAAATTTAGCACCATCTCCTTTGTCTTGCTAGTATTTAGATGTAAGTTGTTTCTTGAGCACCATGCGGATACCTTCTGGACTTCTTCTCTGTATGCTGATTCGTCCCCTCCAGTTATGAGATCCACCACCGTTGTGTCATCTGCAAACTTTATTATGATGTTGGATGGATCAGAGGATATGCAGTCATATGTATACAGTGAGTAGAGGTAGGGGCTGAGCACACAACCCTGAGGGGAGCCTGTGTTGAGCTTCAGTGTGGAAGATGTAAAGGACCCAACCCTTACTGTTTGTGGACGATCGGTCAGGAAGTCTTTGATCCATTCACAAGTAAGGGGAGGGAAATTCAGGTCAGTCAACTTTTCAATGAGAATGCCTGGTAGGATGGTGTTAAAGGCTGAGCTATAATCTATAAAAAGCATTCTGACATAATTCCCAGATTTCTCAAGGTGGCTCAGTGCGATATGGAGAGCAGTGGTGATGGCATCCCCTGTCGATCTGTTGTTTCTATACGCAAACTGGTGTTGATCAAAACTTGGTGGAAGACAGGACCTGAAGTGTTGTAGGACCAGTCTCTCAAAGCACTTCATCACTATAGACGTCAGTGCAATGGGTCTATAGTCATTCAAGCTTTTTATGGCTGCTGTCTTTGGAACTGGGATAATGGTGGCTGCTTTCAAGCATGATGGGACTCTAGCCTGTTTCAGGGAGAGGTTAAAAATCCTTGTCAGAATCCCTGCTAATTGGTCAGCACAGGTTTTTACCACTTTCCCCAACACCCCGTCTGGACCTGCAGCTTTGTTGGGATTTACAGCCTTCAGCTCAGCTCTCACTTGATGTTCATCCAGGGTGAGTGGCTGGATGTTACAGGGCCTTTGGGATAAAGCCACAGAGACTGGTCTTTTTACCTCAAAGCGGGCGAAGAAGCTATTTAGCTCCTCTACTAGCAGGGCATCAGCATTGGCTATTTTTTTTGTATTGCCCTTATAGTTGGTTAGGTGTTGTAGTCCCTGCCACACCTGTCTTGAGTTGTTATCTTCCAGATACTTCTCTACCTTTTGCTTGTATTCCTGTTTAGCTGCCTTAATGCCTCTTCTCAAGTTTGCCCTGGCTTCATTATATTTGTCTTTGTTTCCTGCTTTGAAAGCGGAGTTTCGGGCTCTCAGCAGTGATTGTACCTCTGCTGACATCCAGGGTTTACGATTGCTGTAAACTCTGATACGTTTATTCACTGTTACATTATCTGTACATGTTTTAATGTATGAGAGTACAGTGTCAGTGAATTCTTGCAGCTCCAAGTGTTCAAATATACTCCACTCGGTAGTCTCAAAGCAGTCCTGTAACTGACAGAGTGCTCCCTCTGGCCAGATTTTGACAGTTTTCAAGACTGGCCGTATCCTTTTCCTGAGGGGAATATACTTTGGGCACAGCAGCAGAGAGATGTGGTCAGACGTACCCAGATGGGAGAGGGGGATTGCTCTATATGCCTGTCTTAAGTTTGAGTACATATGGTCTAGAGTATTCTTACCTCTGGTGTGGTACACTGCACATACTGTACAAATTTAGGGAGAACAGACTTTAGACTGGCTTGATTAAAATCCCCAGCCACGATAAAAGCACCCTCAGGGTAAGTTTGCTGCTGCCTCTCGATGGCATCACGTAACTTAGAGAGTGCTGTGCTAACATTTGCATTCGGTGGAATATAGACAGCAGTTATAACTGTAACTGAAATCTCTCTAGGTAAATAAAATGGCCGACAAATGACAGTTAAGAATTCCAAGTCTGCAGAGCAGTGTGTATAAGCAACTCTACTGTTGGTACACCAGTTATTATGTGTGTAAATACACAGTCCTCCACCTTTACTTTTACCAGAGTTGTTGTTTCTGTCAAAGCGGTGTGTGGTGCGGTTGGTTAGCTCCACAGACGCATCCGGTACAAGTGGATGAAGCCAGGTCTCTGTGATGATCATCACGCAGCAGTCACGAATGAGCTTATTCGCTGCCATCCATAGCTCTAGTTCATCGGTTTTGTGGACAAAGGATCTAGAGTTGGTTAGGAAAATGCTTGGTAATGCTGGTCTGTGAGGCTGCTTTCGTAACCGAACTAGTAAACCTGCTCTGCATCGCCGCTTCTGCTTCCTCTCTCTTCGCTGCCTCCTAGGCCAAACAACGATCCATGGAGAGCCTGGCAGTCTTACTATGTCATTCAGTATATTATGAGACTGCTGGAAGTCGCTGGTAATATCTAGTCGACTAGAAGATCCAATCTTTAATAACTCCCTGCGGGTATAGACTTGTTTTTGCCTAACTCTACTACTGTGACACCAGGAGCTCAAAGCCGCAGCGTCTAAGCGCGCCGCCATCTTGAAAAAAAATTGTTATGTTTGTGTTTGATTAAAATAAAACAAACATTTTATTTAAAAAAACACACTTGATCAGTAGTCAGTTTAGCCTTACAGGATGCTAGAGAGGCTTTTAAAATTTGAGCTGACAAGAAAAGAGTAAACCCCAAGCCTTTCCATGTTGGAGATAGAGTATACTTATCTACAAAATTCCTGAAGTCATTGCAGCCATCAAATAAATTAGGGCCAAATTTCATTGGACCTTTCCTCATCACTAGTTATCATCCCAGTAACAGTAAATTACTCCTTCCAAAGACACTCAGGCAAGTCCATCCAGTGTTTCACATTAGTTTACTCAAACAAGAAGTAATTTCACAACTCAGACCACCTGCATCTATACCACCTGTTCCTATCATGATAGAAGGTGAACATTTTGAAATTAAGGAAATCCTCGACTCTTAAGACCCACAGGGAGAAAACCCAATACTTAGTTGCTTGGAAGCATTTACCTTCATCCCAAAATGAATGGGTAGCAAAACACCATGTTAGGGCCCCTATTGAAAAAATTTCACTCCCAATACGCTGACAAACCTTGTTAAAATACTATGATGGAATTTCTTTTCACAGGTGGATCTCTCTCTTTTCTAAAGAAGAGCAGCATGTCAGATCCCTATACGTCAGTGGTAGTCAACCTGGTCCCTACCGCCCACTAGTAGGTGTTCCAGTTTTCATGGTGGGCAGTAGGTGTTTTGTCCGATACTAGCACTTTCCTTTTTGAAATTTAATTGACTTCCCTACTTTATAAATCGCCATTACTGTGGAACCGGTGGGCGGTTAGAAAATTTTACTACTAACAGAGATATGAAAGTGGGTTGTAGGTATGAAAAGGTTGACTACCCCTGCTATACGTGATACTGCCATTCAATTGGGAGGAGAGGGGCCTTGGAGTAAATTTATTAGCAGTACCTGTGACAACGGATATTTACAACTGGTTTCCTGGCGCCGAAAGATTGGAGATGCCAGCACCTCTGGGGGGATGTTCATGATGGCCATGTAGGATATCTTACTTTAATGTCTAACAAAAGATAGCCATGGGAATGTATGTTTATTTGGCTCTCAGGGCAGATGAGAAAAGAAACCTTTTCACACTTGTGTATTGGTTAGAATCTGCATTCTGACAAAGGAGAGGGGTCATTATCACTTTAATTCCTCTTGCATTGCCTAAAGGGATTCAGATGTTGCTTTGCCTCTAATGGTTTCCATTCTTCTTAATTAAAGGTTCCTTTTGAAATAATCGGTTTCAAGAGACTTCACTTTCTTAAGTTAGGAGAGGAGCCCTTACCCTTAGAGCCTAAAGTGTTAAAGAATTCCGATGGTCTTAGGCAACCTCTGTGAAAAGGTCATTTGACCCCCCAAAGGGATTGTGACCCAGAGGTTGAGAACCGCTGCTTTAGAATCAAGGAATGCTGTGTCGCTCTCTCTCGCACGCGTGCACACCCACAAATACACCCAACAGGCGCACACGCAGGGAAGTAGGAGAAACGCAAACATAAAAAACTAGGATTGGTGGCTGTTTTGTTTTTTCTTTCATTTTTTTCTTTTTAAAAGGAAGGCACTCTTTCCACTTAGACTTGGAAGGCTTCTCTTAAATTCGCAGTGCAAAGTTTAGGTACCTGCAACCCGCACTGTTACTGCCGCCGCCCCTGCCAATGAGCCTCCCGTGGCAAAAGCCAGCCCAAAGGGAAGAAGTGGCTTGGGTTCCCTACATGGCGGAAGGAAAAGTGCCAAAAGTGCCTCCCATGCGGGCGTTTTTCGGCATCTGTTCCGGCCCAGGAGTTCCTACAAGGTGCACACCTTTGCCGGGGCTGAGCTGTATCAAAGGAGAAGGCTTGGGCAGCGAGAAGGGCATCGGCTGAGGAGAGGCTGCAGTGACTGCCGAGTCTCCACCTGACATTGCTTCCCCCTCCTCATGGCGTCTGTGAGGTGGGATCACCGTGCATGCGGCTGGAGGAGGAAAGAACAAAACTTCATGCTGGTAGGGGAAGGCAGCCGAGCGCCCAAGATTGGAGTGTGCATGCGTGTGTGTGTGGGGGTGGGGTGAAAAGTAGGAGCCGGAATGGAGGTGAGGAGGGGGAAAAGAGAAGGCACTGGGAAAGCAGCTCGCTCCGAGCAACGGAGGTTGATGGGCGGAGCTACGGAAGCCAAGAGGTTCCATTTCTGAGGCATAAAACAAGGCGGGGAAAATAAAATAAAATAAAATAAAGGAACTGTATTAAAGGGTCGTGGCATTAGGAACATTGAGAACCACTGCTTGGGTGGTCTACAGGGTCAGCATATTACCCCCTACAACCTGGATCCTTATTTTACTCACTTTGGAAGGCTGAAACAACCTTAAGCCCATCAGAATTGAACTCCAGGCGATGGGAAGAGTTAGTCTGCAATACTGCACTTTAACTACAATACTACCAGGGCTTCTTAAAAAATTAATAGTCAAGAATGTGGCAATAAGTTATTTATATGCATGCTTTTGTGTAAAAACGCATTCTTCAGCACTTACTCTTCCTTGAAAATATACTGTTGTAAATGGTATCCGAACCAATCCAAGCCAGCGCTTTTCCATGCAGGTATGGACCCCACCAATTTCTCTTTCACGGTCATCCTAAGAAAATGTTCCAAAAATCCTGATCAATATTTGCAAAAAAAACATGCTGAGCTTCCCTATTTCTCCCCTTAGATTCTTTAGAATTAATGTATTTATTTAATTTGCCAAGTTACAAAGCTGTCTATCTCACTGTTGTGACTCTAGGTAACCAAAATACAATTAAAACCATCAAATAATAATAGTAATAACACCATAATAGCAGATGCCATTCAAAGATAATCCAATCTAATTCACAAATATAAAAAACTCCAAAATGGCGATGGTGAGCAGCAACTTTGAGCTTTGCTCTTTTTTACTCTCTATTTTTACTCTTTCAATACTTTTTCTACTTTTAAATTAATTTTTAAATTGCACCACTTGAAAGGTCAGCCTTTTACTCCAGCTTTCTACTCCAGTTGTAATTTAAATAATGGGGAAAAGAAAGAAGAGGCACTCTGCAACACAATTTTTTAACCAAGCCCCTGAAAGCAGCAGGAAAGGGAAGACTACACAACGAATAAGCAGACAAATTCAGTGAGTAACTTTGCTTCTCCACCAGATAGATATAGCATTCATAACTCTTTGGAGAGGGATCTGTAAGTGAAAGGAGGATGCCAACAGGTTTTAGAATTTTCTCCCTCCTTGACAGAGGATGCCTTTCTCCCAACTCCTATTGTTTGTTCAGCAGCTGTGGGGATAATGTGAACCTGAAAAGGGATAATGTAATGGATTTCATATCTAAGCAATGTCTGCTTACAGAGCAAACACTGAGTTCAAATTTTGATATTTTAATCTCTTATGATGCCCTACTCCATAGGGAGACTGGACCCATTCATATGGTACATCCCCAGTGATTGTTGGACCCTGAAGTCTTCCAGAGGGAACTGGGGAATATCCCAGGGGTGTTGCTTAATAGTCCTGCTGAAGCCATGGTGGTGGCTTGGAATTTAAGGGTGGTCATGACTTTGGACAGGATCATGCCCATGCAGCCTCTTGACTCATTGTTCCTGACCCTCCCAGTGGTTCAAAGAGGAATTACAGGTTCTGTAAAGGGTAAGATATGCTTAGAGCACCACTGGAGGAAGACAAGAGGAACTTGTCTTGTCTTCAACTGGAACCGACTTTGAGCCACTATTAAGGCCTACCTCATGGCAATAAGAATGGAGAAACAGTAGTATTTCATCATTCTTATTGCGTCCTCAGAATGCCATCCGGTGACCCTGTTTTGGGTTGCCTGATCACTTCTGGGTTGGGGGACTGAGTTGATCTTTTACAGGGCTGAGCAGAGGAGTTTGTTCAGCATCTGATGGACAAAATCACTCAGATCCATTCCAAGCTGGATCCCATACATGGAGAGAGTCCATGTGAAATGCCTGGGGAGATATCTTGTCCCATTATTTGGGAACAGTTTGATTCTGTTGGCCCTGATGAGGTGGACAGGGTCCTTGATGCTATCAGTGCCGCTACCTGTCAGTTAATCCTTGTCCCTCCTGGGTGGTGTAAGTCTCCTGGATAGTGATTAGCGGGTAGGTCCAAGCAGGATTAATACATCACTAGAGGGGGATACCTTTCTTATGCTTTTAAGGAAGCCCTGGTTTGCTCCCCTCTTAACAAACCCCACCTGTCTGGACAATTTCTGTTCAGTTTCCAACCTTCCAATTTTAAGGAAGGTTGTAGAAAAGGTGGTGGCCTGCAGCTGCAGAGCGTCCTGGATGAAACAGATTATCTGAACTCCTTTCAATCAGGATTCAGATGCGGTTATGGGATAGAAACATTATTAATAATAATAAATAATAATAATTTATTACATTTATAAACTGCCCCCTCTCCCCGGAGGGACTCAGGGCGGTGTACAGGAAAATTAAAAAACCATCTAAAACATACAAAAACATATAAAGTTAAAAACGAATTAAACCACCCTGTACAAGAATTTAAAACGTTAAAATTATAACCCATTAAAAACCAAAAACAGACTGGGGCAAGAAGCGTCGATTAGGCCAAACTGGCCTGATGGAATAAATATGTTTTTACTTTTTGGCAGAAGATGCGGAGGTCCATGGTCGTTCTAATATCTGGGGGTAGGTCGTTCCAGAGGGTCGGGCCCATCACAGAGAAGGCCCTTCCCCTGGGCGTCGCCTGCTGGCATTGCCTAGTGGACGGCACCCGGAGAAGTCCCTCTCTGTGTGAGCGAATTGGCCGAAGGGATGTATGGGGCAGGTTGTTTGTGCTTGTCAATGATCTCTGGCAAGAGTGGGATGGAGGTAGTGCAACCATCCTCATTCTTCTTGACCTCTCCGCAACTTTCAATACCATTGGCCATGGTATCCTTTTGGGTTGGCTGTGTAACTCTCTATGCTATTTTTCAGCATCTATATGAAACCGCTGAGCAAGATAATCTATCACTACAGGTTGAGGCATCTACAGTATGCCAATGACACTGAATTTTATATTTTCACTCTTGGTGACCCAAGTGATGCTGCAACCGCTCTCTCATGGTGTCTAGCAGCTGGGGGCCTGGGTGGGGAAAAATAGGCTTCCAATGAACCCTGGCAATGGCTGTGGATACACGGGGCTCCAGGATCTGGGATTTTGTCATCTTTGACTCTGGATAGGGTGGCCCAGACAGATCTGGTCTGCAAGTTGGGGTTTCTCCTGGACTTATGACTACTGCTTGAGGAGCAGGCTGCAGTTGTGACTAGAAGAGCCTGTGCACAAGGCCTTTCTTGGGTCAGGAGTCCTTGCGCTCAGTCGTTCAGTTCCTAGTCATCTCACAGCAGGACTATTGTAATGGGTTGTTCATGGGGCTACACTTGAAGAGCATTCGGAAGCTACAGCTGGTGCAAAGGGCGGCAGCAGGGGCAGATTTGGGGCCCCCAGAATAGCCTGAGTAGCACCACTGCTCTGCGAGCTGCATTGGTTACTGGTCTGTTCTTGGCTGCAATTCAAAGTGTTGGTGATCACCTTTACAGTTCTTCATGGCATGGGTCTAAGACCCGAGGGACCATCTCACTTCACTGGGATTGGCCTGCCAAACTCATGTCAGCAGAGGAACCATGCTGCAGGTTCTCTTAGTCCAATTATTCCAGCTGGCGAGGTCCAAAAGAAGGGCCTTCTCTGCTGTTGCTCCTGCCCTCTGCAACATCTTGCTCCCAATGTGAGGTTGGCCCCAACCCTCCTATCCTTTTTTAAGGGTCTAAAGACCTGGCTGTGACAGTTGGCCTAAGCCCCAATGGGGAATAGCACAATGGAGGTGGTTGATTGAGTAACAATAGATCCCACCTCCCCCATTCTGCCTCTGGTCTCCCCATGTATCCTTGGTTTTTAATTCTTGCTTTTAATTTGTCTCTGTTTGTATGTGTACAGCATGTACACTGTATTTAGTGAAGAAATCATGATACCAGTCACTCTGGACTACATGGTGATCTAATAGTTAAGGTGCCAGAAGGCAGTGAGTTATAGTTCTTCCTTAGGCATGAAAGTTGACTGGAAGACCTTGGGCCAGCCACTCTCTCTCAGCCTAACCCACCTCAGAGGGTTATTGTTATGGTGGAAATAGGAGGAGGAAGGAGTATTAGGTATGTCTCTCAATATGAGTTATTTATAAAATAACAATAAAGATGACAGCTTCTGTAACAGAGACAAATTCCATGAGTGTCTAATCACACTTGGCCAAATAAAGCTATTCTATTCTGTCTTGTCCTGATTCCATCCTATTCAATACATAAAATCAGAGCAAGGTTTCCTGTGTTTGCTGGTGAAAATAGTTCTAGTATGTTTCCGATGATGCATCCACAGGTATCAAAGAGCAAAGCAAAGAGTGAAACTCTTCCTTATTTTAATTCTTCTCTTCCCTTTCACTTCACAGAAAGTGCTTGAATGTTCAAACTACGCACCTTCAGAATATCCAGTCTAATCTGTGCTGGTCAGCAAATCCTGGAGAGAGCACTTTGCTTTTCAGTTCTGAATATTCTGTGTCTGGGACCCCATTAGGTGAGTAAATGTAATCTCATCTTCCAGCTCTTTTCATTTTGTTTTCTCAACAGACAGGGTCAAGATAATTTTTCAGATGATTTGCTCACCTCTAAGATATCATGCAGTACTTCATCAAAGATGTTAATGAAGATGTCATCCTTCACCGACTGCAGACTAGAGATGCTATAGTCACTGTTAGGAGCTCTGTAATAATATTTTAAAATAGAGATACAGTACAGATCAAAATATAATTTGCAGGGGCTTCCGGTTGAGCTGCGGATGCCGCCGGCAGGTTTTTCTCAAGCCTGTCAACCCAGTCGCCTGTAGAGGCGTTTCTAAACCAAGCTCCTAAGGAGCTTGTGAGAGAGCCAGCGCCGTTTGGGTAGAGTCCCTTGCGGGGTGCCCCAGATGGTTTATTTTCCTCTGGAGTGCGAGCAAGGTGGGACTCCCCTTCTAGGCAGCTACCCGCTCCGGACGTCTGGGAAACTTTGCTACAAAATAGCGGAGCAAGGCATCGCTCTAAACCTTTAATCCACACTCCAAGCAAACCAAGAAAATATCTTGTTCTAATCGTCTTAATCGCAAGTATTCAAAGTCTGTGAATTTTCTAAATAACAGCAGTCTTAAACTTGAATGCTACGGATTTAGAACAAAGCATTTAGAACAAAGGACTTAAGATGGCGTTAATCCTCAGCTGAAAGTTGAAAGGAAACGAAAGTTAACTGCTTTGTGTATTCTAGTTATGGCGTTAATCTTCAGCAGAAAGCAGAAAAATGAAAGTGGCGTTCTCCAGTGAAAAGGAAATGAAAGTTAACTGGTTTGTGTATTCCAGCTTGTTACAAAGTATCTTACTTTGGCGGAAAGCGAAAGGAGATAGCAAGTAAGAGAAAAAGTCAGCTAATATATAATTTGGTCTATTTTGAAGAGTATTTTGTGAAAACCTGGGAAGAAGATTGTTTTACAAGCATGGCAATGAAGCAAGGAGGTCCCCCAGCTGGTGCAGCCCTGCAACAGCAGATAGAGATAATAAGTCTTCAGGATTTGAAAAACTTTATAGGTAAAGAACTTAAAGAAATTAAGGAAGTGGTCCAGGATAATATGGATAAATATGAACAGCTTGAATTTTTTTTACAAATAATAGCTAAGGGTTTGTCTGATGTTGTGATTAAGGTGGATAATAAAATTGAACAGCTGGCTTTGGACCTGGAAACTAAAATGAAAGAATCTGATTTAAACTTTGCGAAACTTGCTGGAGAAATACAAAGGATTGATAATGAAATAATTATGTTGCAATTTAGATCGATGGAATCTGCTATCAGACTGAGGGGAATTAGGGAGAATCCTAGAGAAGATATTAGGAGAATTTGTGCTGACGCATTGTCTACATTACTGAAATTGGATGATTCTGATGTGATTTTTTTTAATATTGATAACATTTACAGAGTAAACTCACAAGCAGCACTACAAAGACAATTACCAAGAGATGTGGTTATATATTTTACTGATAGAAGACTTAGAAATGATATTTTGCAGAAGTCCTTTTATTCTGCTCTTCAAATAGATGGAAATCAGATTGGTGTTTTTAAGGAGTTACCACCAGCGATGTTAAAGTCTAGAAGGGATTTTGGATTTTTTGTAGCAGAATTGAAGAAAAGACAGATACAATATAGGTGGGATCTTCCAATGGGTATTATACCAAGATATGAAGGTGTGAGTTACTGTTTGAATACCTTAGATAAAGCAAAAGAATTTTATTATGAAGTATTGAAGGCAAGCATCACACCTTCACGTACATCTGCACCAACAGATATTGAGATTGAAGAGCAGAAGCAGTCTGAAAAAGAGATAGAAGAACAAATACAGCTGCAAAAAGAAAAGAAAACCTATGGTGCTGCAGGTGGTTCTCAGCTGGATTCTCCTGGACGTCTTTTATTTATTTTATTTATTTATTTATTTTATTACATTTATATCCCGCCCTTCTCCGCAAAGGACCCAGGGCGGCGCACAGGAGATTTAAAAAACATACAAAAATAGAACATAAATAATTTAAAATATATATTAGATCCCAAACCTGTGCTAAAACCAATTATTAATTAAAACCCAATGTAAAACTTTTCTACAGTCCCCATGGGAGGTTAGGCTAGGCCGGCTTGATGAAAAAAGTATGTCTTTAGACATTGGCGGAAGAGGCGGAGGTCGGTGATGGTCCGGAGTTCAGGGGGTAGGTCGTTCCAAAGGGCAGGGCCCGCCACAGAGAAGGCTCTTCCCCTGGGTGTCGCCAGTTGGCATTGTCCGGCCGACGGCACCCTGAGAAGGCCCTCTCTGTGGGAGCGTATCGGTCTAAGGGATGTATGGGGCACGAGACGGTCTCGCATATAACTAGGCCCCGAGCCATGGAGCGCTTTAAAGATGGTCGTCAAGACCTTGAAGCGCACCCGAAAGACCACAGGAAGCCAATGCAGCTCGCGCAGGATTGGTGTTATATGGGAGCTTCTGGTAGTTCCCGTAATTACCCGCGCGGCTGCGTTTTGGACTAGCTGTAGCTTTCGAGTGCACCTCAAGGGAAGCCCCATGTAGAGAGCATTACAGTAGTCGAGACGGGACATCACAAGAGCTTGAGTGACTGTGCGAAGGGCAGCCCGGTCCAGTAAGGGGCGCAATTGGCGCATCAGGCGTACCTGGTGAAACACCCCCCTGGCCACGGCTGCCACATGGTCCTCCAAGGACAGCCGGGAATCCAGGAGGACACCCAAATTGCGCGCCCTCTCCACGGGGGCCAATGTTTCGCCCCCAATGGCCAGAGTTGGAGTGATCTGGCTGAACCGGGGTGCCGGAAACCACAGCCACTCAGTCTTGGCAGGGTTGAGCTTGAGTTTGTTACCACCCATCCAGATCCGTACGGCCTCCAAACACCGGGACAGCACTTCGACGGCATCGTTGGGGTGGTCTGGGGTGGATATGTACAACTGAGTGTCATCAGCATACAGATGGTACTCCACCCCAAAACCACGGATGATCTCACCCAGCGGCTTCATATATGTGTTGAAAAGGAGGGGCGAGAGGACCGACCCCTGAGGAACCCCACATAGGAGGGGCCTCGAGGTCGACCTCTGCCCTCCCGTCAACACATATTGCGACCGACCAGAGAGGTAAGATGAGAACCACCGCAGAACGGTGCCTCCCAGCCCCAACCCCCCCAGTCGGTGCAATAGGATACCATGGTCGATGGTATCGAAAGCCGCTGAGAGGTCTAACAGGACTAGGATAGAGGAATAACCTCTATCCCGCGCCCTCCAGAGATCATCAACCAACCCGACCAAAGCTGTCTCGGTACTGTGACCGGGTCGGAATCCGGACTGGCGCGGGTCTAGATAATCCACTTCCTCCAGGTGTCGCGGAAACTGTTGGGCTACCACACTCTCAACAACCTTCACCAGAAAGTGACGGTTGGAGACCGGACGATAGTTCTCTAATAAAGCTGGGTCCAGGGACGGCTTCTTGAAGAGGGGCCTCACCACCGCCTCTTTCAAGACGGAAGGTAAGGACCCCTCACTCAAAGATGCATTGACAATGCCCTGGAGCCAGCCTCGTGTCGTCTCCCAGGATGCCAGTACAAGCCAGGAGGGACACGGGTCCAATAAACATGTGGTCGCCCTAAGTTTCCTTGACAACCTGTCCATATCCTCGGTGGTAACAAAGTCAAACTCCTCCCAAGATGGAACCTCAAGACTAGTCTCGGACAGTCCCACAGGACCACCGTCGATGGAGGGTAGCTCATTCCGAATCCGAGTGATTTTCTCCTGCAGATAAATCCCAAATTCCTCTGCTCGCCCTTGTGGAGGGGCTTCCCGCGGCCTCTGGTGAAGGAGGGAGCGGGTCACCCCAAACAGGGCGGCAGGGCGGTTATCTGCGGATGCAATTAGGGTGGCACAATACTCACGTTTGGCCACCTTTATCGCCACTAAGTAAGCCCTAATATGGGTTCTCACTAGTGTTCGGTCGGCTTCGGAGCGAGAGGATCTCCATCTGCTCTCTAGGCGTCTCTTGTGGCGTTTCATCCCCCGGAGCTCCTCAGTAAACCAAGGAGCCTGGGTGATTCGTCGCCGCAAGAGAGGCCGCAAGGGCGCGACTCGGTCCAAGGCCCCCGCGGCCGCACTTAACCATGCGGCCACTAGGTCCTCAGTCGAGTCGCGGGGCAGGGTCACAGGAATTGGCCCAAGCTCCCTCTGGAACCTTTCCGGGTCCATTAGAAGCCTGGGGCGGAACCATATAGGAGTATCCGGTTCCGCCTCCCCGCGGTGAGGTGAAGCGATTGGAAAGTCCAGCCGGAGGAGAGCGTGATCTGTCCATGACAAGGGAGTGATGACTAAATCCCCTATTCCCAGATCACAACTCCACTGTCCCGAGACAAAGATCATATCCAGCGTGTTTCCCCCCTCGTGAGTGGGGCCTAAAACTACCTGGGTCAGGTCCATGGCCGTCATGGAGGCCATGAACTCCCGAGCTGCTCCAGAGGCTTCGCCCGCCGACGGCAAGTTAAAGTCCCCCATGACTACCAGTCTGGGGGTCTCAACTGCCGCCTCGGCTATCACCTCTAGGAGCTCAGGCAGGGCTGTTGTTGCATAGCGAGGAGCCAGGTATACAACTAACACGCCCAACTGCCTCCCTAGGCCCCATCTCACGCAGAGAGATTCACATCCGGTTGTCTGAGGGACTGTGGTCTCCTTCGGCTCAAGACCTTCCTTTACGATAATCGCCACTCCCCCACCCCTCCCTAGGGCCCTAGGCTGATGGAAGGCACGGTAACCTGGTGGGCACATGTCCACGAGGGGTAGACCCCCTTCGTGGCCCAACCAGGTTTCCGTTATACCCACCAGGTCCGGGTCCCCCTCTGACACCAGGTCATGAATGAGGGGGGCTTTCTGAACCACGGACCTGGCGTTGCACAGCATCAGCCTAGGGCCCCGGGTCTGTGATACCTGCCCACCTAGTCTGCGATGGGAGGACGGAGAGTTGGAGCGCGTCACCGCCTGTGTCCAGCGGCCACGGTCTTCCAACCGATGACACCCATTCCGCCTCCCACCGCCCCTGCCCCTCCCTAAGACCAGATCGATGGAAAACGCCTCAGTGGAAACGCCCCCCCCCTTCCCCTCCCTCCGTTACCCTTCTTCCGCCGGCCGGCCCACTCGTTTGCCGTTCCCTCCCAGGACTATTTCCCCCCCCCACCCTGGAACCCCCTAAAATCCGAATTAACAATTTAAATAAAAAAACCCTTAATTTGCGCTTCTACTTTTAAGTTCTACTCTGGAGGAATCGTCAAAGACTGTTATAGAGGGAATTGTTGAAATGCCAATGCTTAAATTAGATGAACAACGTGAAACCAGGTCTATCACTAGACAAATTCAAAAAATGCAGAAGCAGAGGAGGCCCCAAATCCAACGAGTTAAGAAAGATAAAAGAAAAAAGCAAGCAGAAGCCAAGGGAGGAGCAGGATTGAAGATTAGCTTGGTGGAGAAAGAATACAGCAAGGAGGCAAAATATCTTCCTCATGACTAGCGGTTTTTATATCGCTGATACCTAAGGATATGGTCTTAAGAACTTAGAGGATTATAGACCAATATTTCTTTTGATTACAGATTAAATAATTTCTGTTAAGTATGCCAACAGTTTGATGCCAGTTATTTAAGAGGTAATTCATCATGATCAAGCAGGATTTATCGAAGGTAGACATATGAAGGAGAATGTAAGGCAACTCATAGATTTACTTGACTATTTAGACAAAAATAAGCACTCTGCAGTGCTGGTTTTTGGACGTGGAAAAGACCTCTGAGCGAATGACCTGGAACTTTCTAATCAAGACTTGGGAAAAAATGATTATGGGGATTTGGTTTTGACAGGTGATAGGAGCAATATATTAATAACAAAATGCATAACTTATTATTAATGGAAATTTGTTTATGAGTTTTGAGATATAAGAAGGTACAAGACAAAGCTGCCTATTATCTCCATTGTCATTTATTTTAATCTTAGAAGTCTTGTTGAATATAATTTGGGATTCGAATTCCTTAAATGGTATAGCTATAAGGCAAAAGGAATACAGAATTAGAGCATTTGCAGCTGATCTGGTTGTTACCCTATCACGTTTTTTTTGAATTTCACAATTCAGATGAAAAGTTACCCGGGGGTTGTTTATATAAAGATGTGCTTCTTACTGATGGGGGCAGCTGGCAACTGAGAATTTTGGAATAACTGTTGGAAGAAGGAATTATTTTAAACTGGTTATATTATAAATAGTTACAGATGAGATGGAAAGAGGATCAAAGAGTTGGATTTACGAACAATGATGAAATGATTATTGTCATGTTGGAGATCTGGGGAAAAAATATGGGTTAAATTGTGAATGTTAAATGTTAAATGTACACAGATACAGAATTTAAGGGAGAACTTTTATAATATATCTTATAGATGGTATTTAGATCCTAAAGAGTGTATGTACTGCAATGGTTAACTAAAATGTTGGAAGGGAGAATTTTTATAAAATGTTTTATAGAGGGTATGTAGATTTTAAGAAATTATCATGTATGTATTTTAATATTTAACTAAAATGTTGGAGGTTTGGGTGCTTACGATGGGTCTGTAGCTTTTAGGTAAGAATGAGCAGATTGATAACTAAGAGCTGGATTTATGGATAACGAATGGAAGTTGAAATGATTAATAAGGGAAAATATTGGTTAAATTGTGAATGTAGAATTTAAGGGAGAACTTTTATAAAATGTTTATAGATGGTATTTAGAGCTTAAGAAATTATCTTGTATGTATCTTAATGTTTAACCAATAGGTTGGAAGAGAGAACTTTTATATTAGGTAGCTATTAGGTAATTTAGGTAATAGCGAATAGACTGATAAGGAGATAAGTAAGGGGTACAATGTGAACAGAGAGGATAACATCTGGGTTGTTTGGAATTATTAGAATGGTGTATAGTGGAAGTCAGGGGGGGTGGGAATAGTAGGTGGGGGAGGGTTAGGGTGGTTAGGGGAAGGAAATATATTTGCATAATTAGTTTAGAAGATGGGGATAATCGGATAATGTTATTTTGTGAGAAATTTATATTATGATGGCTGGGAAGAGGGGGGGTATAGCATGTGTATTTGATTTATATTGTATCTATGGGGGGAGAGGAAAATCTGTTTGTGTAAAACTTTTTCAATAAAATATATATATATATAATTTGCAAAATACATCAGCATGGCAAAGGCTTGTTTTCTCTTACCTTCTTCCCTAATTTCTAAGACTAACTCAATTTTTATAATGACTTCATCACAGTGCAATATCCAATAACCTGTTCCATTAGAAGGGTTAGTAGAGTATTAGAGAGTTCAAAGGTTTGACTCCCACCCCATCAGAATCCAATCTTTCATTCAGATGTGAACAGAAGCTATCTCATTCAATAAAGGAATGATAAAAAATGCCCAAAGCTTGAGATGGAACGTGATACACTGGTAGAATCAAGATCTGGAGTACAATGAACTTTTTTTCACTCTTCAGCCATGTTTTCAAACTCAGTTCCTTTGCCATCTTCTACAGAAATAAAAACTGTTTTTATTTTCAGAAAAATGCAAAGCTATTTTGTTATACTAATGGACACCTACTGGTGGGAATTCATCTAAAGCAATTGAAATTTTCACACAAGGTTTTCATTTGCCACTTTGTGAGGTACAGAATCCAATGCTAAATAACAGGGATAGGTAACGGGGCAAGAAATCTTTCCAAATTTGGCTTAAACCAGTGGTCGGCAAACTGCGGCTCGCGAGCCCCTCGGGTGCGGCTCTTCCTCTCTCCCTCCCCCTCCCCGCGAGCGAACGGGCGGGGGGGAAGCGCCTGGGGCTGCGGCTTCGCCGGAGCTGTCCGGACATCGCGCTCCCGCCTCCCTGGCGGGAGACCCAGGGAGTCGTCCCAGCGCAGGCGAGCCTGGCTCCCTGGGAGGCCCAGGGAGTCGTCCCAGCGCAGGCGAGCCTGGCTCCCTGGGAGACCCAGGGAGTCGTCCCAGCGCAGGTGAGCCTGGCTCCCTGGGAGACCCAGGGAGTCGTCCCAGCGCAGGGAGCCAGGCTCGCCTGCGCTGGGAGGACTCCCTGGGTCTCCCGTCAGGCAGCCAGGCTCGCCTGCGCTGGGACGACTCCCTGGGTCTCCCAGGGAGCCAGGCTTGCCTGCGCTGGGACGATTCCCTGGGTCTCCCAGGGAGCCAGGCTCGCCTGCGCTGGGAGGCTTTGCCGGAGCAGTCCGGGCGTTGCGCGCGCACCCAGGGAGTCATCCCAGCGCAGGCGAGCCTGGCTGCCTGGGAGACCCAGGGAATCGTCCCAGCGCAGGCAAGCCTGGCTCCCTGGGAGACCCAGGGAGACCCATGGAGTCATCCCAGCGCAGGCGAGCCTGGCTGCCTGACGGGAGACCCAGGGAGTCGTCCCAGCGCAGGCGAGCCTGGCTCCCTGGCGGGAGATCCAGGGAGTCGTCCCAGCGCAGGCGAGCCTGGGAGGCTTCGCCGGAGCAGTCCGGGCGTCGCGCGCCCACCCAGGAAGTCATCCCAGCGCAGGCGAGCCTGGCTCCCTGGCGGGAGATCCAGGGAGTCGTCCCAGCGCAGGCGAGCCTGGGAGGCTTCGCCGGAGCAGTCCGGGCGTCGCGCGCCCGCCCAGGAAGTCATCCCAGCGCAGGCGAGCCTGGCTCCCTGGCGGGAGATCCAGGGAGTCGTCCCAGCGCAGGCGAGCCTGGGAGGCTTCGCCGGAGCAGTCTGGGCGTCGCGCACCCACCCAGGGAGTCGTCCCAGCGCAGGCGAGCCTGGGAGGTTTCGCCAGAGGTGTCCGGGCGTCGCTCTCCGCCCGCCCGCTACAGGGGGAGGCAGCCAGAGCCCCAGCAGCCGAAGCCCCAGCAACCGACATGCCGGGCTCTCCGCTGCCTCTGGGCAAGGGGGGGAGGGAGAGAGGAACAGCCGCACCCGAGCGGCCAAAGAGGGACCTGGTGGAAACGTGGCCGGCTGTCCTGCCCGATGTGCTGCGGGAGCTGCATGTCGCAGGGCTGGGGGGGGGGGGGCAGCAGCAGCAACAGCTGCCTGCAGAGGCCGCCGAGCCGTCCTTTCCGGGGCTGGCCGCCGCGTGCGGCTGGACGGAGGTGTGCGTGTGGCGCCCTGACAGCCTCCTTGGTGCTTGGATGGCCGCGGCCTCGGGTGCTCCCCCCGCCCGCTCGCTGAGGGGGAAGGCAGCCATGGCCTCCCCGGCCGGCGTGCCGGGCTTTCCACTGCTTTGGGGGGGGAGGGAGGGAGGGAGAGACTGACATACAGAGAGAGACAGAGGGGGAGGGAGGAAGAGACAAACAGAGAGACACATAGAGGGTGGGAGAGAGGGAATCACACACACACACGCAGAATGACAGATGGGTGGAGGGAGGAGAGAGAGACAGATAAAGAGAGATAGAGAGAGAGAGACAAAAAGAGAAAGAAAAATAGAAAGAAAAAGAAAAAGAAAGTAGGAAAGAGAAAGAAAGAAAGAAAGAAAGAAAGAAAGAAAGAAAGAAAGAAAGAAAGAAAGAAAGAAAGAAAGAAAGAAAGAAAGAAAGAAAGAAAGAAAGAAAGAAAGAAAGAAAGAAAGAAAGAAAGAATTTTGGTTGCTAAGCAGGACCGTCGTTAAGTGAGTTTCACCACATTTTCCAAGTTGGCCACGCCCACCTGGTCACATGACCACTGAGCCACTCCCACAAAACAGGCCACACCTTTTGGCTCTCAAAAGAAATTTAAATCGTGGTACTGTTGATATTTGGCTCTCTTGACTAATAAGTTTGCCCATCACTGGCTTAAACTAACAAAGACCAATTCAAAACTTCCCTCCTTCAGAAACCTAAAGGAGAAAAAAAGGAGGAGGAGGAGGAGTAATAATAATAATAATAATAATAATAATAATAATAATAATAATAATAATAATAATAATAATAATAATAATAATAATAATAATAATAATAATAATAAATGCATAATTCAATCTTGGTCTTTTTGTCCCACCAAATGCAGTTCTTCTCCAATGGAAAGAAGGCTTTATGGGATCCATTCTCACCTAAATGGAAGTTCCAGTTCTTCATTCCAGTTTGGATTGGACCCTTCTGCGGTGGTCGTCCGACAAACTGTTCGCTGGAAAGAAACCTCGACAAAAGGCCGAACTGAAGCCTACAATTAAACAGAACTCAAAGCTTTGATGTGTTAGAGAAGAGACAAAGCTAAACTACATTTTCCAACTAAAAGTAGAAACTGGAGATATGTCCAAGCATATTATGAACATCTATTAAAATAAATATATAAATAGTTACTTTTACAGTCATAGATATGGACACTTTCTGGAAAAAATTTCCAGGGTCAAAATTTTCTATTTCATGTAAATTTGGCTGTTTCAAAATAGTATGACATTTTATTGTTTGATTACCTATTTAATACTGTTTCTAACATTCCGTGCTTCTAACACTTAACATTAATAAAACCTATCTGAGCACCAAAGAGTTTTTTAAAATATCTTTACATTTAGTGTTCAAAGTTTATAAAACTTTCCCCCCAAATCAAATAACATAGACTATGGATAAAAAGATGAATAGGCTAAGTGGAAATATCCTCATTTATAAAGGGAAGTCTCTTGGAAAACATCCTTGAAAGCTTTCAACTTCAAAATTTATCTAAAAGGCTACATCACTATTGAGAATTTACTTGAAAAGCACATGATCAAAACTGTGTAAGAATATAACGAATACATTCCATTTAGCCCAGTCTGTAATGGGTATGTTGGTTTATCGAATACAGGAAATGGGAATTGTTTTTTTTCTTTTTTCTTTTTGGTGGCAGGATTGACTCAACAAAGACACTATTATGATTTCAGTGCTAGACAGATATTAAAACAAACTGAGCCCATCAGTATTTCACTTGCATTTTAACTTGGCATGCGGAGACCCAAGTCTATTACTTTCTGATCAATATATGGAGCACTATATGTAAACTGATATTATTTAACAAGCTACAAAGAAAAAAAGGAGAAAAAATAATTTTCAATAAATGTATATACATTCTTAGGAAATTGTTATTTAAATGCACTGGTAAATAGTATTTAAAATATATTAAAGAGTCAAGTGGACTTGGGCAGCCAATATAATAATTCAATTGGGAATATTTCTTCTTCTACAGCATAGAAGAATATATTGCCAGTAGAAGCATTAAATCTTTTTTTGAGTGTTAGCAGGTATATTTATCAATTTCACAGAATGAACCCATCAAGAATAGTGGAATGGTGATCCTTATACATAAAAAAGAATAAGGATATTGCTATTATTCAACTATTTATCCATTCATCCCTCCAGGTTCATGGCATTGTAAGGTACCTGGCTAAATGTCCAGTCCATACTGTGGTTGGGGCTGTGTGGAGTTGCAGAAGCAACAAACATCTCATTGAAAGCCCATGATGATTTAGATGGCTGCTGAAGTTTGCTTTACAGAAAGATGTAGAAAAAGTAAATAAACTTCCAATAGGATTTTAAAAAAATAAACAAAATTATTTTAAGTACAATTTTTGCATAAGCGATGATGACATTTGCACAGCAGTAATACAAATAAATTATTTCCCTTCTTGTTTTTGCTATTTTTTCAATTTGCACACATATACTACATCCACCCAAACCCCCAAAACAATTTGACTCAGCATGAACAAGTACAGGCTTACTCCCCCCATACACGGATCTTATTTGTGCTACTTATATACTGCACTGCTGATCTCTGTAACAGTTAAAATGTAGTAAATGTGAATAAATTAAAAAACCAACAACTGACTAAAGTTACCACACTACAAAGGTAAGTTGTAATAATGATAATGAAAAATAATGAAAAATAAAATTAATAATGAAACTAAAATAATATTAACAAAACCATTTAAATATTTCAAGTGAAATAAAGATGGCAAGAACCAACTATTAAAGTAAATACTCTTCAGAGATGTTTTATCTTATCTCAGGATGCCCTGGAACAAAAGAGAAAGGTACTGTACCAGGCTGGAACCATATCTGGAAAACGTTAGCTCCTGTTCTCCCCACACCCTTATTTCACAAAATTTGCTCTGTCTATTTTTTTTGTCTGTAAAAGGGGTTGTTCAGCTGCTCCTAATCTGAACTGCGAAATCAAATATTTAGCATCTGATGATCTAATTATCACCAGAAAGGCAATGAAAGGTTTTTGATGCTACATAGAATCGGTTTTGGAAAACCCTGGGAAGTTCACATGATGGTTTGTGGAAATGACCTTGGGATACAGGAGGAAAAGCCACAGTCGAGGCAATGGTTACACAAGAGAGATCTCAGCATACAGCAGGAATGGCAATATCTTGGAAAGGACTTTCCCTAGTTTCCTGGAAAGTAGAAGGGTGGGGGAAGGGAGAGATGTGCTTTCAGACTTGTAAACTGCCTTTTGAGGTAGTCTAGATGAGAAATCAAAACCATGAGTATTAATACTACTTTTGTTACAGGTAGTCTTCAACTTACAACCACAATTGAGTCCAAAATTTATGTTGCTAAGTGAGATATTTTTAAAGTGAGTTATGACCTGTCTTGCCACAGTTATTAAGTGAATCACTGCAGTTGTTAAGTTAGTAACACAGTTGTTAAGTGAATCTGGCTTCCCCGTTGGTTTTGCTTGTCAGAAGGTCACAGAAGGTGATCACATGACCCCAGGACACAGCAATCATCATAAATATGAATCAGTGCCAAGCATCTGGATTTTCATCATGTGACTATGGGGATCCCACAATGGACAGAAGTATGAAAACCAACATAAATCACTTTTTGCAATGCCATTGTAACTTTGAATGGTCATTAAATGAACTGTTGTAAAGCTGAGGACTACCTACCTTGTTTCCCTGAAAATAAGGCACGGTCTTATACTATGTTTTGGGTTGCCAAAAAAAGCAGCAGGGCTTATTTTTGGGATAGGTCTTTTTTTTGTGGCCACATTGGAGCAGGAGGCAAGGCGGGAGGGTGGGGGTGGAGTGAGGGGGGGGGGAGTGAGGCAGTGGGGGTGGGGGTGGAGGTGGGGGGGGGCAGTGGGGGTGGGGGTGGAGTGAGGCAGTGGGGGGTGGAGTGAGGCAGTGGGGGGGGGGAGTAGAAGACCAAGCGATGCACCAATGCCACGGTCACTAAGTGAGGTGATAGGGAGGTGGAGGACGAAGCGAGGCAGTGGGAGGGTGAAGGAGAAAGTGATGCAGTGGTGCTGTGACCACTAAGTGAAGCAATAGGTGGAGTGGAGGATGAAGCGATGCAGCAGTACCTAAGCGAGGCAGTGGGGCAGAGGTGGGTTGCTATTCGTTTGCACTGGTTCGGGTGAACCAGTAGTGGAAATTGTGACTGGGTTGTCCAACTGGTAGAGGCAGCAGACTCACCATACCTCCAAACCAGTTCTCCAGTCACCACGGCACTTATTTGTAACATTTCTATTGTTCTGCACATGCACACGTCTATTTACAGGCAACTGCGCATGCACAAATCACGCGCACAACAAATCGGCAGTAATGCCAGCAGAAACCCTCCCCTGCAACGGGTGTGGAAAACAAAGCAAGAGGGGGTGTGTGGAGCTGCCCCACACATCCTGCACTAGCTTACTTGAGGGTCCCACAGCCAGGACCTCAATATGCTTTGACAACTGCCTGACCTCACGGCAGCGGCACCAGCAGCCCCATCCAGGATTGAGCTGCTTCTACTCCTTGTTCCCTGCCACAACAAAGTAGAAGGCTGAGCAATGCACCGGTGCCACAGTCACCAAGCGAGGGGGTGGGAAGGTGGAGGACGAAGTGATGCAGTGGTGCCGCAGCTACTAAGCAAGGCGGGGGTGGTGGGGGTTGGAAGACACTAAACCCTCACCCCACTCCTAACCCACTACACCTCAGGGCAACCACAGTGCCAAACTCTAACCCACCCCAAGGCAATCACAATGCTGATATACAACAATCTACATTTATTCAAATATAGTCATGTCATCTTCTTCTGGAACATCATCTCTCCAAACTCTTCAAACACTGAATTTTGGCCTGAATTTCTTGCAACTCCATTTCCTGTAAAACTATTGGCCCCAATATCTCATGTCTAGCAATAGAGGTCTCCATAAATGAGCATTCCTTGTCCATGTAGCCTGCAGTGCATTGGCAACACAGGTGTCAGTGATTTTACCCCATGAATTCTTCACCCAAGTCACAACCTGTGGCAGGCTGGACTTCACAAAGTTTCCACATTGATTTCTCTCTATTCTGTTTCAATGTAGCAATTGATTTCCATGTGCAAATGGTCCTTGAATGGATTGATAAACAGTCATTCCTGTGGGAATCATTACTTGATCTATTCTTCTCTGTGCAAGGAACTTCTTCATGTCTTTAAACCGGTCAGTGCTGGATGAATCCCAGACTAGCAGATCTCTTTGCCCATCTTGCACAACAAATGGCAACATTAAATCAACCCACTTCCTTATAACAGCTTATGTGTACCAGGCTTTTTTGGTTTCAAGAACATAAATGTCTGAAAAAGTTCAATCTTACCTTCCTTGCCCTTAGTGATAATTAGAGGTGGGGCTTTCTTTCCATCCAGACAAATTGCCAAAATACAGGCAACACGTGCACTTTCGTAACTAGAGGAGGGAATATAGATTGACAAGGCACTCCTCTGATGAATTGTCATTTGAGATCCTTGGCCCATATACACTGCAGTTTCATCCATAGCAATCATGTTGGAGAGTTGGTGGTTAGAAAAGTCAATGCCATCAACAAAGGACTTAAATGCAAGTGCACGTTTAATAAGCTCAGTATCTTCCAGCTTGAACAGTGTTGTTGATCTTCTTAGAGACCATTCATATCGCTGAAGGAAGCCATCCAGCCAGTGTTGTGATACTCTGAATTATTCTGAGGATGTTTCTAATTGTGGTGCCATTGGAAGAGCAAATGTTTGAATATCAGCCCTATGCCCACAAAAGCCTTTGCTCTCCTGTCAGCAATCCATTCATAGATGTCTCTTCCAGTTCAGGAAATGACGGTTGCTGACCTGATCTACATTTGTGCTTCTTAGCATTGCCCTTGTCCACCTGTTGTCTGAGGTTATCGTACTCTGCTCGCCATTTTTGAACCATACAGAGATCCAATTTCTTCTCTTTGCAGAAAGATTCTTGCCCTGAGAGTCCTCCACAAGTCCTTTCTTAAACTCGATGGAATAGCTTTCTTTTTGCGCTCATCTTGTATGGTGCCATTAAATCAGGGGTGTCAAGGTTAGGGTATGGCATTGTGGTTCCCCTGGGGTGGGGTGAGTTTAAGTAGGGTTTAGTATCCTTCATCCCCCTCACTGCCTTGATTTGTCCTCTACCACCCAAATGACTCATTAAGTGGCTGTGGCACCGTGGCATCACTCAGCCTCCTGCTTCATTGCAGCAATGAGGAAGGAGAGGAAGCAGGCCAGTGGTCATGTGGGATCCTGCACAGGGCTGCTGGAGCCACTTCTGCAAGGCCAGGCAGTTGTCAGCACATTGATGGTCTGGTAGTAGGGCCTTCTGGTAAGCCGGTCAGGGTGCATGGGACAGCTCCGTCCCCCTGCCTTGCTTCATCCTCCCCACCACCAGCCCATTGTTTAGTGGATGTGGCCCTGGTGCATTGCTCAGCCTCCTGCTTCATTGTGGAGGCAAGGAGAAGAAGCAGACTGGCGATTCTGCATGGAGGAACTGGAACTGCTGCCACAAGGCCAAACTGTTGTTGGCACTTGATGGTCTGGCTGTGGGGTCCTCAGGTAAGCTGGTGCAGGGTATGTGGCGCAGCTCTGCAACCCCTGCCTCACTTCGTCCTCCACTTTCCCAGTGCTTCACCTTGTGGCCGCAGCAGACGCACCCATCCCCCCACCTCATCTCGTATCAGCAGCAACCAAACAGAATGGGTAGCTGGGCGGCTGTGTAGGTTCTTAAGTAGCCTTAAGTAGGATTTTCTTTGGGGTAGGGCTGTTATTCATTGCAGGCATAAAAATCGGGCTAGGGCTTATTTTGGGGAAACACAGTATATAAAGTATTACAATTATTATAAGTTATTATAACCTCTAAGAACAGAATCTTCCAAATCTAGACGCACATCCCCCTGTCCTCTACCCTTGCCTTTGCTTTTCAGGGAACTAGGAAGGTGCCTTCTGAGATTTTAACATGCCTTCTTTGGGTTGAGATCTCCCATTGCCTTGGCTGCAGCTCTTCTCGCCACAAGAGAGGTGTTTTTCAGGACCTTTTCAGGGACTTTTGAATTATATGCCTGGAGGAATTGAACAAGCACAGTTAAAGCTTTGAAAGACAAGATACATGGCTATGTAAAAATAAAGTACTAATAATTAAAAATTGGGGGGGGGGAGATAAATGCTCCAGCACTGCTGTCTAAGATTGTGATCAGAAGCAAAGAGACTAAAGCAGTATCCAATACACCAAAGAACATTGCTAAAAGTTACTTACCTCCCAGCACACTTTCTAACAGGAAGCTCAAACGCTCTAACAACATTAACCAAGAGTTTTATATCACCATCTGAAAGATTCTGGGCCATTACTTTCTTCCTCTCTTTTCTCCTTGGTTTTAAGGGTCGCTTTGATTCGGCCAATTTAAAGAGGCTGACACTTAAAAAACTATTTAAAAAAAAGCAGAGCTACAATATAAAAGTTATGTTGCTATAATTTGTCATGTTAACATTGTATACTGTATTTTCCGGAGTATAAGACGCACCAAGGTTTTGAAGAGGCAAATTACCAAAAAAAGTAGATAAGTAGATAGAGGGATAGAGAAGGAGAGAAAGAAAGAGAAATACAGTAGGTAGGTAGGTAGGTAGAGAGAGTAGGTAGGTAGGTAGGTAGGTAGGTAGGTAGGTAGGTAGGTAGGTAGGTAGATAGATAAAGGGATAGAAAGAGAGAAATAGAGAGAGAGAAATACAGTAGGTAGGTAGGGAGAGAGAGAGTGTGTGTAGGTAAGTAGGTAGGTAGATAAAGGAATAGAGAGAGAGAGAATAGAGAGAGAGATAGAAATACAGTAGATAGGTAGGGAAAGAGAGGGTAGGTAGGTAGATAAAGGAATAGAGAGAGAGAGAAATAGAGAGAGATAAGAGAAATACAGTAGGTAGGTAGGGAGAGAGAGAGTGTGTGTGTGGGTAGGTAGATAGAAGGAGAGAGAGAAATAGAAAGAGAGAAATACAGTAGGGAGGGAGGGAGGGAGTGTGTGTGTGGGTAGGTAGGTAGAAGGAGAGAGAGAAATAGAGAGAAATACAGTAGGTAAGTAGGGAGAGAGAGTGTGTGTGTAGGTAGGTAGGTAGGTAGATAAAGGAATAGAGAGAGAGAAGAGAGAGAAATACAGTAGATAGGTAGGGAAAGAGAGGGTAGGTAGGTAGAAAAAGGAATAGAGAGAGAGAAATAGAGAGAGATAAGAGAAATGCAGTAGGTAGGTAGGGGGAGAGAGAGTGTGTGTGGGTAGGTAGGTAGAAGGAGAGAGAGAGAAATACAGTAGGTAGGTAGGGAGAGAGTGTGTGTAGGTAGGTAGAAGGCTAGAGAGAGAGAAATAGAGAGAGTAATACAGTAGGTAGGGAAAGAGAGAGAGAGAGAGAGAGAGAGAGAGAGAGAGAGAGAGAGAGAGAGAGAGAGAGAGAGAGAGAGAAACAAACCTTAAGACTTTGTTTCCCCTGGCACAGAAACAGTTAAAGAGCCTTCTGAAAGAGACTTCCGAAAGTGTTTTTGCACTTTTCAAACCTCCCCAAAACTGCTCATTTCTCCGCGAAAAGGGGGCTGTTTTTCTTCAAATAAAAAGGGGCTTGCAAAGTACTTCAGGGGTAGGGGGTGGAAAATGAGCAAAAGAAACAGCCCATTTATCATGAAAACGTGCCATTTTTGTGTCAAATAAATTGCATGCATAGCCCTATGGAGGCTTATAGAGTGCTGCTGGGGGTTGGGCGGGCATAAAACAGCCCGTTTGAGACTAATTTCTGCCCTCCCCAGCCCCCAGGAGCTCTCTGGAAGCCTCCATAAGGCTAGGCACAGCCATTTTGGTGAAGGGGGTGGGGTTTTGGGAGGCAAAAAATGCTATATTCGATGTATAAGACGCACCCAGATTTTCAGCCTCTTTTTAGAGGAAAAAAGGTGCGTCTTATACTCTGAACAATACAGTAATAATAGCTATAATTTCTAAACAAAACAATAATAATTCTACAAAACACACTGCTTTGGATATCTATCTCAAAACCAACCATCTACATAGAAGTGAGAATGCAAGTTGACATACCCTGGGCCAGCAGAACTTAAACAGAAGGCAAAGCAGAACAAAAAGAAAAACCAAAATTGAAATGAAGTTCAGTAAATGTAAAGTACTGTAAAGCAATATATGTCTAACTGCTATTGCTATTGCTATATAGTCCTTATCTTACAACCATAATTGGCATCAGTAATTTTTCTGTTGCTAAGCAAAACAGTTCTTAAGTTGCCTGATTTTGCCATTGGTGTTAAGCAAATCACTGTTGTTAAGTGAGTTATGTGGTTATTAAACAAATCTTGCTGATTTGACTTTGCTTGTCAGAAACCAGCCTAGGGAGGTTGCAGATGGCCAAGACATGATTTTAGGATGCTGCAACCATTGTAAATGCATGCCAGTTGCCAAACACCCAAATTCTGATCACATGACAATGATTGAAATCACAAGGACTGGTTGCAAGTCTCTTTTTTCAATGTCATTGTAACTTCGGACAAACACTACATGGATAATGGTTGCAGTAATTGGGTATGTCTAGTCTAATGAAAAAAGGACTAGAGATGACATGATAGCAGTGTTCCAATATTTGAGGGGCTGCCACAAAGAAAATGGGGATTAACCTATTTTCCAAAGCACCTGAAGGCAGAACAAGAAGGAATTGATGGAAACTAATCAGGGAAAGAACCAAGACGAAATTTCCTGACAGGGAGAACAATTAATCACTGAAATGGCTTCTGAAGTTGTGGGTGCTCCATCACTGGAGGTTTGGAAGAAGAAATATATTTGAATATAAGTAGCTCATGTTGGTAATCAGGCTGTTGGTCTGAGTTCCGAGCTTGGCAATTTGGTTGCAAACATTTCATCACCATTCAAGGAGACCTCGCTAATCTTTATGTGATGCAAATTAGTGTGGATGTTGTTTGTCCAGCTACCTCTGAGTCATGGTCGTACTTCAGACTGTTTAATTGACTGGCTGTTGTTCCTGAGGCATGGTCTTTGGTTTTAAGTATTTTTTGTGCAATGCAAATTAATGTTGTTTGTTCGGTTTTGGTCTGCTTGAATGGCTGTTAATACACTAATTTACATCACACAAACACCTACAGATCCTTACAGATTAACCGAGTTGGAAGGGACCTTATAGGTATATAAATCCAATAAAATCAAAATCAAATCTAGTCCAAGCAGGAAACCCTACACCATTTATGATAAATGGGAGTCCAAACTCTTCTTGAAAGCTTCCAGTGATGAAGCTCCCACAGCTTCCAAAGGCAAGCTGTTCCATTGGTTCCATTGTTCTCACTGTCAGAAAATTTCTCCTTACTTCTAGCTTGAATCTCTCCTTGATCAGTTTCCATCCATTATTCCTTGTCTGGCCTTCGGGTTCCTTTGTAAAAATAGCTTGACCCCCTCCTCTCTGTGGCAGCCCCTCAAATATTGCAACACTGCTATCATGTCTGCCCTGGTCTTTCTCTTCACTAGACTAGCCATGCCAAGTTCTTGCAACGGTTCATCACATGTTCAAGTCTGTCAAGATCCACCTGTTCCAGCTTTCAAGAAGAGATTGGACTACCATTTGTCAGAAATGTTGTAGGGTCTTCTGCTTGAGGGGGGGGTTTAGGCTAGATGACCTACAAGGTCCCTTCCAACTCTGTTAATCTGTTAATATAGATCTGTTAATGATCAAAGATCCCACTATATTTAGTGAAATTCACTTTCAGATAAGTATTGATTGAATGGTTAAAAACGAAAGAAAGAAGGAATAAAAGCAGGGGTTGGAACCAAATGGGGGGACAGACAAGTTTTTTGAGGGAATGAAATGTGCTGACAAAAAATCTAACTAAAGCTCTGCCAGTCCTACAAGGTAGATCAGATTAAGAAATCAAGGCCATCATCAGACAAACGGGACTTGAGTCCATTCCCATAAAACTTACCTGAAAAAATGTCTAAGAAAAGCAACTTCTTGCTTCACACAAAGATACAAGATTCTGTTGCTATAACTTTACAATAAAAATATTCCTATCCTACATGGCATTGGTTTCTTGATCTGGTCTACCTTACAGGACCGACAATAAACAATGGCACATCTCTTTATGGCAGTTTCACTCCAGCATAAGAGCTTCCTCTTTTGGGTATGTGTCTCGTATGCCATTGAGTTTCCATTTCTACTCTTAATATTGTTAACCGCCCACCTTCCTTCAGTTCCTTGCCTAGCCCTTCTTTTACTTCCAGAAATAGCTGATATCATGGTTTCTTCATGTGATATCATACACATCCTCATGTCACTTATATGGTAGTGTTGTCATAGCTACTTCCAGATGCCATTGTCCAGCATAGTTGTAGAAATATGTTGTTTCCACACAATCTATTTCATATTGTCATCATCAACCTTCAATTATCTTCATGTTTTCAGAAAATGTAACTGAAAATGTCAGCCAAGGATAAATTGAGCTTGTTTGGAGGTTCTAGCAGGGGAGCGCAGCTATCGTATACCCTTGACCGAAGATCGGTACACTCCTTCTATCTGGGATGGTCGTCCTCTTCCACCGAGCGCGCAGCTTCAGGAGGGACGCACATGGAGCGGAGAGGGAGGAAGGGGACACCCGCCTAGCCAGCCAGATCAGCCGAATTAACGCTGGCGATCAATGGGGTGACAGATGTCGCAGCCAGATCGCCCTCACATCCAAGGATAAATTAAATGTTATTCCATTCAACGTTATTGAGATAAAACTAAAAACAAGTTTGCTTAGAAAGGGACATGGCTACATTTTAAAACAAATTAAGGTTTTTAGGGCCTCAATTGCACTTTCAAAAAATATTTAAATTAAAACCTTTCAAAGTAAGACAAAAATATGGTTCATCTGAAACACATTACAACTTTGAACTAGCGTTATATTCTCTTCCTTACCCAATAGTAGGGATTTCATCTTCATTGACCAAGTCAGAAAGAACAAAATGGTGCTTTGCAATCAGGAAACGATTAATTACTGATTCCCTAACCTGAAAAAAAATAAAAATAAAATGATCTTAAATCTGCTCACCTTAATAAATACATCTGTTCTTTTTCTTAAAGACCCATTTTGGGATAAAACAATCAAGCAAAAGGTCTATAGGATAAAAACTCATTCAGTCCCACCATTCTTTCACTTTAGATTGCATTTTCTAATTCTTTCTTAAAAGCAGAAAATAATCATAAGCAAGTAAGACTTTGGTAGAGTGATGTACAAAAGCCATTGAAAAGGGCAGATTAGGCCAATTTGCAGACTGACTAAGATACTGAAATTGGGAATGAATCTGGTCTGTAGTTTTTAAGGGGGAAAAAATTAAGTTGCATGTTTAGAAGTTGCAGAGACCTATCCAGTTTGTAACCATTTGTCCTTTCTTAATGGACTTATTCTTTTTGTCCTCTAAGATAAAATCCCCACTGCTGTTCTTAGTCCATAGAGCTTGCATTAAACATGTTTGAGATGCAAAAATGTTTTTATAATTAGGCCTTTAACTTCCCTGGTTTCCTAAGAAATCAAAAAATGGTGACATAGGCAATGAAATGGCAGAGATAATTTACAAGAAATATTTGTATTATTTATTTCTATTATAAATTTCTATTTATTATTAACGTTAAATATATTTTTAAGTATTTAGTTAAATGATTTAATTAAAAAAACATTCTGTAGTTTTACAACTCATAAAGATTTATCACATCTTTTTCGAGATAGACACAAAATATTTCCAAGTATTTTTATTTATTAATTAAATGTATATGCCATCCATCTTGCCATCAGTTATGGTATTTCCAATTATTTAAGGTTATGATTAAGTCTAGAATTTTTCCAAAATGTTTCCAAGTATATTTTGTATATGTATTTAATAAATTAAAAATAAATTAAAATTAAAAAAACTCTGTTACCTTTTCCATGTACTTTGCAACAATTGCTCTGTGTGCATCTGAATAGTCCTTGGTATCTATGACATCCTTCTTCTGCAATCTTTTCTCATAGTCCTGAAAAAGAGCCACCACCATTACTTATATCAATGAGAGGCCTTCAGACCTCTGTTTTTCAAAAACACCTCTTGTGTCGTCGTCTCTTCTTCTTCTTCTTCTTCAGCTTTCTCTTGCCAGTAGGTATCAAAAAGCCATAAGAAGAAAATAAGATTGGAAGAAAAACCAAAAGCAGCAAGCTCATCATCCCCCTCCCCTGCCAAGTAAAATAAAGTTTTTAGACATTCTGCAGTAGCTTAAAAGGAGAGAAACTTAGAACATCTTGAGCTCTGGGTTTAAAATGATTGAAAATGAGAATTAAGGACTTGGCTCCAATATTGGAGATAATGCCTGAGTTCATATTGCAGATTCAGCTATAACTATTATTAATTAGGGCCATCCAATACATTTAACTATAAATAGAGAACATAGAATAACAGTGTTGGATGGTACCTTAGAGCAGGGGTAGTCAACTTTTTTATACCTACTGCCCACTTTTGTATCTTTGTTAGTAGTAAAATTTTCTAACCACCCACCGTTTCCACAGAAATGGTGATTTATAAAGTAGGGAAGTCAATTACTTTATAAAGTAGGGAAGTCAATACTCTTTCAGAGTAAAAGACACACCCAGGTTTTGAAGAGGCTTTATTTTTTTAAAAAAGTAGGTTGGTAGAGAGAGGGAGAGAGAGGGAGAGAAAGAGAGAGAAATACAGTGGGAAGGGAGGGAGGGAGAGAGAGAGAGTAGGTAGGTAGATAAAGGGATAAAGAGAGAGAGAGAGAGATAGGTAGGGAGAGAGAGTGTAGCTAGGTAGAGGGATAGAGAGAGAGAAAGAGAGAGAAATACAGTAGGGAGGGAGGGAGGGAGAGAGAGAGAGAAGGTAGGTAGGTAGGTATATAGGTAGATAGAGGGGGGGGAGAGAGAGAGAGGTAGGGAGAGAGAGTGTAGCTAGGTAGAGGGATAGAGAGAGAGAAAGAGAGAGAAATACAGTAGATAGATAGGGAGAGAGAGAGAAGGTAGGTAGGTAGATAGAGGGGGAGAGAGAGAGATAGGTAGGGAGAGAGAGTGTAGCTAGGTAGAGGGATGGAGAGAGAGAAAGAGAGAAAGAGAGAGAAATACAGTAGATAGATAGGGAGAGAGAGAGAGAAGGTAGGTAGGTAGGTATATAGGTAGATAGAGGGGGAGAGAGAGAGAGATAGGTAGGGAGAGAGAGTGTAGCTAGGTAGAGGGATAGAGAGAGAGAAAGAGAGAGAAATACAGTAGATAGATCTCTCTTTCTCTCTCTCTATCCCTCTACCTAGCTACACTCTCTCTCCCTACCTATCTCTCTCTCTCTCCCCCTCTATCTACCTATATACCTACCTACCTTCTCTCTCTCTCTCTCCCTATCTATCTACTGTATTTCTCTCTTTCTCTCTCTCTATCCCTCTACCTAGCTACACTCTCTCTTCCTACCTATCTCTCTCTCTCCCCCCTCTATCTACCTATATACCTACCTACCTACCTTCTCTCTCTCTCTCTCCCTATCTATCTACTGTATTTCTCTCTCTTTCTCTCTCTCTATCCCTCTACCTAGCTACACTCTCTCCCTACCTCTCTCTCTCTCTCTCTATCCCTTTATCTACCTACCTACCTACTCTCTCTCTCTCTCCCTCCCTCCCTTCCTACTGTATTTCTCTCTCTTTCTCTCCCTCTCTCTCCCTCTCTCTATCAACCTACTTTTTAAAAAAAAATAAAGCCTCTTCAAAACCTGGGTGTGTCTTATACTCTGAAAAATATAGGTATATAGGTAGATAGAGGGGGAGAGAAAGAGAGAGAGAGAAATACAGTAAGTAGGTAGGGGGAGAGAGAGAGAGTAGGTAGGTAGATGTTTCCAGGTGTATTTATCCATGTGCTAGAGAAGGAAATCGCTGTAGCACCTAAAATTTTGTTTCTGCTGGTACAGTACTTGATTAATGTAATTCTCATCAACCACTCTAACTAAACAGGTTTCCGAAAGGAAAAAAAAAGTTTTTGCACTCTGCAAACCTCCCCAAAACAGCCTGTTTTACGCAAAAGTGGGCTTTTTTTCAAATAAAAGGCACAAATAGCCTTGGGGAGGCTTGCAGAGTGCTCCTGGGCGAGGTGGGGGGGAAATGAGCAAAAAACCAGCCCCTTTTTCATGAAAACGGGCCATTTGTTGTCAGAACAATTGCATGCATAACCTTATGGAGGCTTATAGACTGCTTCTGGGGTGGGCAAAAAATGGCCCACTTCTGCCCTCCCCACCCCCCAGGATCTCTCTGGAAGCCTCTATAAGGCTAGGCACGACCATTTTGGTGAAGAGGACATGGTTTCGGGAGGCAAAAAATGCTGCATTCGATGTATAAGAGGCACCCAGATTTTCAGCCTCTTTTTAGAGGGAAAAAGGGGTGTCTTATACTTCAAAAAATACGGTAAATTTAAAAAAGGAAAGTGCTTCAGTATCGGACAAAATCCCTATCACCCACCATGAACGCTGGAACGCTCACTAGTGGCAGTAGGGACCAGGTTGACTAACACTGCCTTAGAGCATAGGTCCTCAAACTATGGCCTATGGGCTGGATACAGCCCATTGAAACCATTAATTTGGCCTGCACAGGATCTCAAGGCTGCCCCGCCCACATCGCCCACCCAACCACTGGCCCCCACCCTTCCGCCGAGCACAGGACTTACTTTTGCCAGCTGGGAGTGGAAGGTAAGGCAGAGAGCTACTGGAGGCAGGGGGGGGACCAAAACGCAGCCATTTTTGGCTGGCAGAAGGCTTCTGGGGCTGGGAAGACCAAAAAGGCCCAACGTTGCAGCCTGTGTGGCTACCCTTTCACTGGGATGGTCCTCGCCCCGCCCCTTGTGGGAAAGTCACAGCTGGCAGCATTGCCAAACTCTGGAATAAGATGAGAATAAGAAGGAGGCAGGCAGGGAAGGTAGGAAGGAAGATGAGAAGGAAGGAAGGAGAAACAAAGAGAGGTTCTTTTTGTGGGGAGGCAGCAAAAGAAGCAGCATTCTTTGGCTGGGAAGTGGACAAAGGCAGAAAGGAAGGGGTACATTTCAGACCCTGCAAGCTGCTACTCACTGGAAAGGAAGGAAGAAAAAAGGGGCACTTGATCTCCCCCACTCTAGCTTCCCTGCTCAATTGCTAGCTTTTTTAGTTCAGAAGCAGCCACATGGAGAGGAGGAGGAGGGGGATTTCTCCCTGAGTTCTTACAAATGAGGTGTGTGTGTGTGTGTGTTTGGTTGTTAAGGTGAACATTTTGCCAAGGATCCTTTGCACTCTGGCTTCCCTGCTCAGTTACTTCAGTTCAGAAGCAGCAAAGTGGGGGAGGGTTTTTTGTTGTTTGTTGCTTCATTGCCTTTGTTCTGGGAACTAAATTGATTAGCTGTGTAATTACCAGAATGAGCCGATTTAACTTAAAAGCTTTTCTTTTCTTTCTCTGTCACACCTCCAATTCTAAATGAAACTTGTGGTGGACCTGTCCTTAGTTATCAGGGAGTCACTTTCGGATCAGTCCTCATGATCTGGCCTCTTTTAGATTTAATCAGCATTAAGGTATTGCCTGTAACATTTACTTTATATATAACATTTACCTTTTAAAGCAGATTGAGGTGTGTGTGTGTGTGAGAGAGAGAGAGAGAGAGAGAGAGAGCTTGTTGGTGGGGGTTGGGTTTGGCTACAGACAATCTCAATGGGGTTTATAGAATTTGAAATTCTTTCATGTTAAATAAAGTAAGAAATGCAGATTAATATTGCTGGAAGTATTAACAAAATATAATTCCATAAATTAAATGCATCAGAAATCAATTTAAAATACATAAGATAAAAATATATGGTGCATTCAGAGAATTGCATGGCTAATAGATTTTAGAGTGATTCTCTTTCCCAAATCTTGGGGTTTTTAGTTGCAGTCTTAATTGGTGCAGTTCTCAGTCTGGTTTATTGTGTGGTCTTCTGAAACATATAACCAGGAGTTATTTTGAAGGAAATCCTTTTTGTTTTATTCTTTTTTTAATGGCCTATTTTAAGAAGCCTGAAGCTGCTGTTGGGTTCAAGCAAGTACAGCTTAGGAAGGACAAAGGCAAAATGGACTGCTAAATTGGCCACACCAATCACATGGCCACCTAGCCACACCCACCTAGCCAGTCCAGCCCCCCAACGGTCTGAGGGACCATGAATTGGCCCCCTGCTTAAAAAGTTTGAGGACCCCTGCCTTAGAGGTTTTCTACTCCAACCACTGCTGGAGCTGGAGATCCTATACCATTTTGGACAAATATTGACCTATGTCTTCTTGAAAATCTCCAGTGATGAAGAACCACCAACTTCTGTTATATCTCTCTTTCATGCTTTCACTTATTAATTCTTGTCCTATCTTGGGTGCTTTGGAAAATAGGTCTTTATTCTCTGTGACAGCCCCTCACGTATTGAAACACATGAATCCTAGTCCTTCCTTTGTTAGACTTCAAGTACCCAGTTCGTGCAACCAGTTCATGATAGAATTTATTTTCCAGTACTGTAACCATCTTTGTTGCTCTTCTCTGCACTCTTTCTAGAGTCTTAGCATCTTCTATTCAATGGGAAGATTTGAATAGTTTGGTAAGTTAAGGATATAATATTTTCTTTTTATATCCCTATCTCCCCCTTCATTTTTTAAAAGTATGCATAAAACTATTTAGTAAAACACAACACTGTTTAGAATAGTCCACTAGAACAGGGGTCTCCAACCTTTGAAACTTTAAGTCTGAAGGACTTCAGCTCCCAGCGTTGCTGGCTGGAGAATTCTGGGAGCTGAAGTCCTTCAGACTTAAAGTTTCAAAGGTTGGAGACCCCTCTTCTAGCACTAGAAGACCCTGTTATGTCTAGCTCTGGAAAAGTTTTATTCAAAAATTTGCTCATTCCAAGCTTGGAAGGTTTGTGATCAAAATATCATAAATTTTCTTCACAGATTTTCTAAAGTTGTTATATTAAAGCTGCAGTGATATCAAAGAAACTGAAACTAAGATGGGAAGTTTTATTGTCAATAAATTTTAATTACGACTTCCTTCCGGTTTCCCGGAGGCGACGGTCAAGTCTTGGGACTCGTCCGCCGTTTTGTTTCTTTTACGGCCCCTAACAGGGCAGGGAGTTCCTTTTAAAGGACTCCCGCCGTACGGTCGGCTCGCTGGGATTTCCCTATCCCGATGGCGGTCGGGGGAGGGGGGTCCTTGTCCTCGACCCAGGAGTAGAAGGACATGCTGCGGGGGGCTTGGTTCCCTTTGCTGATGGAGGACCGGAACATTCAATTTTCTTGAGAGGGCTGAATCGCTGGAGTTGGAGGCAACACCGAGACTCCTGGCTATAGAGTGGATTGTGAGTGAATTTATTTTCTTGCTTGCAACTTTCGCACTGAAAGAAGATGGAGGGGGGGGGGAAAACCCTCCCTCGGACTGGAGAAAAAAAAGTGGCGTTTTTAAAAATGCTCCTCAGGCTTGAGGAAGCGGAGAAATCCACTTCCGAACCTCTCTAAATGATAGTGAAAGTCTTTCCGGAATGACCGTTGGATATTTTGTATCGAAGTCTGGCTACAAAGAAACAATTTTTATTTGCAAAATCCTGGTGGCTTCCAGATGGGCGGGGGAAGATGGCGTTCCTTTGTTCTCAGGAGACATACTCTTCATGGAAAACTGCTGACATTCCCTTGTGATCGGGACTGCCTCTCTCTTCTTACTAATGACTGTATGTAATTGATTAATTTGACCTTTCCCTGAAGTGCCTTCTTTTTCCTATTTGATTGTAAGAACTTGGTCTCTCTCTGGACTTTAATTAGAGGAAATTGTGACTTTGTTTCTTGGAATTTGCTCGTATCCTGACTCACTGACTCATCTTCAGCAGACGCCATCTTACTGACACAGACTTAAATCTTTCATCATGGCATCAAAAAAGCAGGCACATCAACCTAAAATCACATCGATGTTACCCGAAAAACCTGATACGGATGCTAGATTAACAGCAACGGAAGAAACTCTTCAGACCTTGGTGAAAGAAATCAAAGAAATGAGGAAGGACCATGTCAGTTCTAAATTAGAACTTTTGGAGGTACAGAAGAAATTAATGGAAAATACGCAAAAGACTGATGAACTGGAGGTGGGGCTGGCTGGGACAAGGGGAGAGCTTAAAAGTATTAATAATGAAATAGGGGATTTAACTGGTCATATGTCTAGGATGGATTTTGAAAGGATGTCATATTTTTTAAGATTTCAGAATGTTCCTGAGGCGAGTGGTGAAGATTTAACTGATTTAATGTGCACAATTTTAGCAGATTATGTACACAAGCCTAAGGATGAGATTAAGGGGGACATTGATTTGATATATAGAATAAACTCAGCATATGCCAGGATAAATGAAGTACCCAGAGAGATACATATTAAATTTGTAAAAAGGTCAACGAGGGAAAGGATCTTGAGGGCACAGAGAGACAGTCCGTTAATTTACCAGCAGACAGAGATTACCATCTTGAAGCAGGTCCCGAAAAAGATTAGAGAGGTAAGAAGGAAGTATTCCTTCTTGTCTAAAAGATTATTTAAACAGGGGGTCTGGTTCAAGTGGGTGATGCCAGAGGAAATGTTGGTGTTCTGGGAGGGAGGAAGAGTAAGAATTAAAACAATTGCAGAGGCGGAAGCCTTTCTTAAAAACATTCCTCAATCCTGGAGGATGAAAATGGGAGAGCAGAGGGTGCCGCGGCCCCGCCCACTGGGGGCCAGGGAGAAGATGATACAATTGCCAAAAGACTTAGATCTCAAAAGTGACTTTATTTTAGTATAATATAACTTTTGTTTGGATGTTTATACATGATGTTTATACTCCACCCCAAACCACCCAAACGATTCCGTCGAGGTGCTGTCCCGGTGTCTGGAGGCCATACGGATCTGGATGGGTAGTAACAAACTCAAGCTCAACCCATCCAAGACCGAGTGGCTGTGGTTTCCGGCACCCCGGTTCAGCCAGATAAGTCCAACACTGGCCATTGGGGGCGAACAACTGGCCCCCGTGGAGAGGGCGCGCAACTTGGGCGTCCTCCTGGATTCCCGGCTGTCCATGGAGGACCATGTGGCGGCCGTGGCCAGGGGGGCGTTCTATCAGGTACGCCTGATACGCCAGTTGCGCCCCTTACTGGACCGGGGAGCCCTTCGCACAGTCACTCAAGCGCTTGTGACATCCCGGCTGGACTACTGTAACGCTCTCTACATGGGGCTCCCCTTGAGGTGCACTCGAAGGCTACAGTTAGTACAGAATGCGGCCGCGCGGGTGATTATGGGTGCCACAAGGCAAACCCACGTAACACCTCTCCTGCGCGAGCTGCACTGGCTGCCTGTGGCCTTTCGAATGCGCTTCAAGGTGCTGACGACCATCTTCAAATCGCTCCATGGCTCGGGGCCTAGCTATATACAAGACCGCCTCCTGCCCCATACATCCCTTCGTTCGATCCGCTCCCACAGAGAGGGTCTTCTTCGGGTGCCGTCGGCGGGGCAATGCCGGTTGGCGACACCCAGGGGAAGGGCCTTCTCTGTGGCGGGCCCGGCCCTCTGGAACGACCTACCCCCCGACCTCCACACTATCTCGGACCTCCGCCTCTTCCGCCAACGTCTTAAGACGTATTTATTCCAACAAGCCGGCCTAGGATAGCCCCCCGTTTCCGACTTTTTAAGAAAATTTATAATTTGGTAAGGGTTTTAACATTGGTTTTAGCACAGGTTTACTAATTTAATACATTTTAATTGATATTTATTGTATTTTGTGTTTTTAAATGATGCCTGTGCGCCGCCCTGGGTCCTACCAAGGAGAAGGGCGGGGTATAAATTTAATAAAATAAAATAAAATAAAAATGATTGCTAGCATAGTTTCTACAATGATATATTTGCATTTCTTTCCACTTTGTAGTACAAATGAAAATTAATGTATTATCTATATTTTGTTATGAAGCCTTGGAAGGGGTCTTTGACTTCGACGTGAAAGTTCTCACAATATCTTGTATACACCTTACCCTTTACCCTATTTGTAAAAAATTATAAAACCCAATAAAACTTTTTTTCAAAAAAAAAAAAATTAATTACAATTTTTAGAATGATTTCTTACCTGCAAAATTTTTTCACTGATCTCTCTTTCCAATAAAGGAATGAATTTATAATTTTGAAATTCTGCTACTTCATTCTTTCTGAGCTCAAGAAGCCAAAATCTTTTGGACACATTAAATTCCTCATCAGAAACAAAATTAAATTCTTGCTGCAATTGCTCCAGTCGAAAGAAATCTGGGATGGAAGAATTACCACATGGAGTAATCTGAAAAACAAAAAGGCTTATATACTTAAAGAAAAGTGTAAATATTTTTTTTAGTTTGTGTATATGTATGTATGTGTGTATTCACATACACAGTGCTTCTGTGGGCAACATGGCAAAGAATAGAATAGTAGGAGTATCGGGGCATGCTGGGCATAAACTAACTAGAACATTCCTTAGTGGCCAAGTGTGTGTCATGGCTGCTGATCCCCAAAACAAGCTTTGCAATGCAGACAACCTGACATCAGCAAATGAGTAGGAAGGGCATTTGTTGATAATAGAGGGGGTGGCCAGGGAAAAGAAAATTTTAATTGCTTTGTTTGCATTTAAAAGCATCAGAATCGGCTTCACTATTCTTCTGTAACTATTTAAGCTCCAATAAACTATCCTCTTGGTAAATAATGGCCCAGAGGTCTTTCTTTGCTAGATAAATGAGTGGGACAGTTGACAGTGTGATTGGACTCCAGTGCAAATGCTCTCAGTGTACATATAAACAACATGAACCTGGGGAAGGGAAGGGGAAAATGGAATGTGGAGAGCATGAGAGCATGGAAATCATCAAGGTCACTGCTGCAGGTGTTGGACAAAGAGATGGACTGTTCCCATAACAAAAGGATGTCTCATAATTTGACACTTTGATCACCCAGGGGTGGGGAGAGGGGAAGTATTGTTTAACTAGGCAAGCATTTGTGCAGGAGACTCAAAACTGTTTTTTCCCCTTTAGTACCAATATAGTGTATCCAATAAAGTTTTATGTTTGGGAATTCAAATCTCCAGGGAGTGTTTCCTTTTTTTGGTTGGATAGTTAACAGATAATAGTAATACAGCCCTACTACATTGGTAATTACCATGTTTCCCCGAAAATAAGACAGGGTCTTATATTTTTTTGACCCATGAAATATGATCTTGGCTTATTAGAGGGGGGGGCTTATTATTTTTCAGGTGCAGGAAGCAGCAAGCCCACCAGCCCCATCCTCTCCATCCCACTAGCTGCTTGGATGCAGCCACAATGACCCAAGTTCTCCTTGCATCCTGGTCTTCGGCTGCCCTGCTTGCTGGCCGCAGAACAGCTGACTGTGCTGCTCTGGCCTCGTGGGGAGGGGGGCTCTTCCTGGCAGAATGAACGAACGAACATGCGCACACACACTCCCCCTCCAAGGCAGCCACATCCCTTCACTAACTTGCTTTCCAGCTCCATTCTCCGCTCCACGTGCAGGACAAGAAAAGTAGACTGCGTGCCTATGGTAAAAAAAAAAATACCAAAAAATACCTTCCAAGTTCTCGCAAAAAGAAAAGATCTCGCGAAGTTGGAAGTAGTCCCACACACTATCTTTCTTGCCCTGCACGTGGCAGTGGAGAATGGAGCAATTAAAGCAGGTTAGTGGAGGGATGTGGCTGCATTGGGGTGGGGAGGAGGGGGTACGCATCTCTCTTTCACATACACACACACACCATCCTTTCCTTGGGAGCTCTGCACAGACGCAGAGAAGGCTTCGGACAGAGCATTTGGGGGATGTGCATCTGCGTTGAGATCCCAAGGAAAGAACGATTGCCAGGAAAAGGGGGGGGGGGGATTTTGCCTCTTATCCTGTTCTGAGTCTGTGCTGACCTTCAGAACAGGGGGAGAGGCAGGAATATCCCCCCAGGAATATGCAAGTGAGAAGCGACCTCCTGTAGGCATTAAGATCCATACACTTGGGACATCAGAAGAAGCCCTGTGAGGAGACGCTGCTGCCGAAGTGCAGGAAATCTCCCACCACCACCACCTGCAGATCGTCCTTTTGTCCTTTCACCAGGACGAAGAGGTGGCTAAAGGCGGCATTTGTGTCGCCTTCATCCTGGTGAAACTCCTCTTTGAAAGGACAATCTGCAGGGGGGGAGGTTTCCTGCACTTTGGCAGCAGTGTCTCCTCGCAGGGCTTCTTCCGATGTCCCAGATGTACTGATTTCCATGCCTTCTTTTCCTGTTCCGTGGACAGAATTGCGAGCGGTGACTGTCACCGTTAGGCAAGGAGCATATGAGGCATTTGGGTTGTGTTGCATGGCCTCTGGCTTCTTTTGCAGTTGCAATTTAGTATTTAGTATTAATTACATTTGTATACCGCACCTTCTCCCTTTCGGGATTCAGGGCGGTGTACAGGCAGCAATAAAAATCAATAATACAAAACATAAAATATATTAAAATATATTATATAATTAGCCTGTCCTTAAAACTCCTGTTAAAAACCCCTACTATGACAGGCCGGCCGCACAAAATGAATAGGTCTTCAAGGCCCGACGGAAGAGGCGTAGGTCCGTGGTCGTCCGTAGGTCAGGGGGTAGGTCGTTCCAGAGGGCAGGGGCTGCCACAGAGATGGCTCTCCCCCTGGGGGTCGCCAGTCGACATTGCCTGGCCGACGGCACCCTGAGGAGGCCCTCTCTGTGGGAGTGAACTGGTCGGTGGGAGGTATTTGGCAGCAGGAGGCGGTCTTGCAAATAGCCAGGTCCCTTCCCATGGAGCGCTTTGAAGATGGTCACTAGTATCTTGAAGCGCACCCGGAAAGCCACAGGCAGCCAGTGCAGCTCATGCAGAAGAGGTGTCACATGGGAGCGCCTAGATGCTCCCAAAATCCCCCGCGCAGCTGCATTCTGAACCAACTGGAGCCTCCAGGTGCACCTCAAGGGAAGCCCCATGTAGAGCGCGTTGCAATAGTCCAGGCGGGAGACGACGAGGGCTTGAGTGACCGTACGTAAAGCGTCACGATCCAGAAAGGGGCGCAACTGGCGTATCAGGTGAACCTGATAAAAAGCCCCCCTGGCCACGGCCGTCATATGATCTTCCAGAGACAGCCGAGAGTCCAGGAGGACGCCCAAGTTGCGCTCTCTCTGTGTAGGGGCCAATGACTCGCCCCCAATAGCCAGAGATGGCACCAACTGGCTATACCGTGACGCCGGAAGCCACAGCCACTCGGTCTTGGACGGGTTGAGTCGGAGCCTGTTTCTCCCCATCCAGACTCGCACAGCTTCCAGACACCGGGACATCACTTCCACGGCATCGTTGGGGTGGTCCGGGGTAGAGATGTACAACTGAGTGTCATCAGCGTACTGATGGAACTCTACCCCGAAACCACAGATGATCTCACCCAATGGCTTCATATAGATGTTGAACAGGAGGGGCAAGAGGACCGACCCCTGTGGGACCCCACAAGTGAGGTACCTCGGCGTTGACCTCTGCCCTCCTGCCAACACAAATTGCAACCAGTCGGAGAGGTAGGAGGAGAACCACCGTAAAACGGTGCCCCCCACCCCCAGCCCCTCCAGCCGGTGCAGCATGATACCATGGTCGATGGTATCGAAAGCCGCTGAGAGATCTAACAGGACCAGAATAGAGGAGCAACCTCTATCCCGGGCCCTCCAGAGATCATCCACCAATGCCGTCTCTGTGCTGTACCCAGGCCGGAAGCCAGACTGGCGCGAGTCCAGATAGACAGCTTCATCCAGGTGCTGAGGGAGCTGCCGCGCCACCACTCTCAACAACCTTCACAAGAAATCGAAGGTTGGAGACAGGACGGTAGTTGGCCAACACAGCCGGGTCCAGGGAAGGCTTCTTGAGGAGGGGCCTCACCACCGCCTCTTTCAAGGCGGCCGGCAGAAACCCCTCACTCAAAGAAGCATTGACGATTCCCTGGAGCCAGCCTCATGTAACCTCCCGGGAAGCCAGTACCAACCAGGAGGGACATGGGTCCAATAAACATGTGGTGGCATTCAGTCGCCCCAGCATCCTGTCCATGTCCTCAGGAGTCACAGGATCGAACTCTTCCCAGATAGCATTCTCAAGACCTGCCTCGGTCGGCCCGTCTGAACTAGTGGAATCGGAGGCCAACCTGTCCCGAATCTGATCAGATTTTTTCATGCAGATAACACCCAAATTCCTCCGCACGATCCTGCAAGGGGGCAGCCCGCGCCCTCAGGTGAAGAAGGGAGCGGGTCACCCTAAACAGGGCGGCAGGGCAGTTATCTGCAGACGCGACAAGAGCGGAGAAATAGTTATGTTTCACTGTTCTTATTGCCACTAGGTAGGTCTTTAAATACGACATTACCAGTGTCCGGTCAGATTCGGAGCGGGTGGCCCTCCAACCGCTCTCTAGGCATCTCTTCTGACACTTCATCACCCTCAGCTCCTCGGAAAACCAAGCAGCCAAAGTGCTTCGGCGCTGGGTGAGAGGCCGCAAAGGCACGACCCGGTCCAGGGCCCCCGTGGCCACACTATTCCAAGCGGCCACTAGGTCCTCAGTCAAGTTGCGGGTCAGGGTCTCAGGTATTGGCCCAAGCTCCATCTGGAACCTCTCAGGGTGCATCAGGCGCCTGGGGCGGAACCAACTAACCGCTTCCGGTTCTGCCTCCCCGCGGTGGGGTGCTGTGGTTGGAAAGCCAAGCCGAAGGAGAGAGTGATCTGACCATGACAGGGGTTCAACAGCTATTTCCCCTAAACCAAGATCACTCAACCACTGGCCGGAGACAAAAACTAAGTCCAGGGTGTGTCCTCCAGTGTGGATGGGGTCATGAACTAACTGGGTCAGGTCCATGGCCGTCATGGAGGCCATGAACTCCCGTGCCATCTCAGATGTCTCGCCTATCGATGGCAGGTTGAAATCCCCCATGACTAACAGCCTGGGGGGTGTCAACCGCCATCTCGGCTATCACATTGAGAAGCTCGGGCTGCTGATACGTAGCAGGGAGCCTGATACGTAGCAGGGATTGGCTGCAAAAGCGTTTGCTGGAGGCAGAGGCCTAAGCAGCACCCGCAAATCAGCTGTTTTGTGAATGAAGTGGCCCAGGTGATCCAATTAAGGGGCCAAGAAGCCCTGAGGTGACTGGGGAAGGGAAGGACTGCCCCCTATTCTGGCTAAATCCACCCCTTCACTAAAGGTTATTTTTGGGGGAGGGTTTACATTTTTTTGCCCACTGAAAAAATCCGGCATGGTCTTAGTTTCAGGATATGTCGTATTTTTGGGGAAATACGGTATTATAAATATTTATGAAGTATTTAAACAAACAAACATGTATATAAATATTATAAATATAAATATAAAATAGGTGATAACCTGCATCACCAACTTTTCAGATGAGGCTTTGGGAAAATGTAGAATAAAAAGTTCAGCATCATGAATAATAGAAAGTTCTTACTTTTAAAAACTGCATCAAAGCTGCATTGCTTGGATCGTTAGGATCAACTTTTGTTTCAATTACCCACTTGGCTAATTTCTTCATGTCAGTTAATCCAGATGTGCCAATTGATGTAATAGCATCCACTTTTTTTAAGGAACTGAAATTTTGACATAAGAGTGAAAACAACTGGTTAAAATAAGTTTTCCAAATATTTTGGAAGAAAGAAAAAAAAAGAAAGAATCTCTATGTTGGTGTTCCTAGTTATAGGTTATCACTTTTGTATAAGCTCATTAATTTGCCTTTTCAAATAAAATTTACACACAGCTTTACAATCACATCACATCATTTCACAAGACTCACTATTGTTGAAGATGTGTATTGTTTAATCATCTCATAGTAAGTTAATAAAGATAAAATAAATCTGAAGTATTTTTATTCAATGAAATATCATTGCACTTTAAATAATACACAATGCCAATTCAGAGTATATCAAGAGTTAATAATGTTCAGCTGATACATGCATACAAAACTTAAAATATAATTCAACGTCTGGCTAAAACAATGATTCCAAAAATTATGCAGCCTGACAGTGTCTTTTGTCTCTCCCTAGGAAAGAAAGGGCTTATGGAGGACTTGTTGAATTGAACTCTGTTGAAGTTCACTACCTTGAAAGAGCAGAGTTCTTCTGTGAGACCGGAGGAACCAGAGGTATCCCATTTGCTCCAACTGCCCATGACACACTGCATGACAGTTTACCAGAAGTCATTAAAATCATAGTATTACTACCATCGTCTTCAAATGAAAATGGAACCCCTGCAAGAAGAGATCAAAAGGATCTGCTCAGATCTGACAAATCAACCTTGCTTTGTGTTCTTTTGAACCAATACAAATATATGATTTGCATAGTCTTTAATGCTCTTGCATTTTTCCTGGGAGGGAAGGAGGGAACCAATTTTCAGCAAATTTTGGAGAGCATCAAAGGTGGTTGAACATCTCAAGTTGCCTATGAGATGACAGTTTAAGTCTATGGACCAGGGGTGGGTTCCTGCCAGTTCTATCCTCTTCTATAGAAGAGGTTCCACAAATCTACAGTGCCGTTTAGAACCGGTTCCAGCTTCTTCCCCATGCCCATCTGCACATCATCAAAATGAAGAGTGACAGGAGGAATTCTGGGACTTGAAGTCCACAAGTCTTAAAGCTGTCAAGTTTGAACACTCGATGGAGAAGGGCGGTTATATAAATCGAAATAAAATAAATAAAATAAATAAACACCCTTGGGATTTTTTTCCTAAAGGGTTAGGGGTACAAGGGTCTTGTAATTTGAGACTTGACTTCTGGCTTTTGACGGTGACAGACGCGTTTTCGGGCGCGTCTGCCGCTTGCTTTTCTGGCAGGCCCCCCCGGGGAGTTTGTGTTAACTGCCTGCTGTATGAGCGGCTGCGGGGGGGACCCTTATCGACGGCGGTCGGCGGGGTGCTTTTTCCCACTTTGCTCTAGGAGCCGGAGAGCTGAAAGCGGGGGGGGGGGGATCCCCTCGCCAACACTAGCTGGAAAATGCAGAAATAAAGACGGGCTGAAATGCCGGGCCTGGAGGAGTGCACAGGGACTCTCGTCTAAAAAGTGTGGACTGTGAGTTTTTGATGTTTTATCCATTCAATCTTCCACAGAAAGAAAAATAGAGGGGGGGGGGTTATTTGTAGAACCCCCCCCCTTGTAAAAAGCGGCTGCCAAAAATGTTCTCCAGAAACAGGAGAGAGAGGATTAATAGCATCCGTTCCTATAACATCTGAAAAGAAACTGTGTTTAAATTACAGAACTGCAGCCAGCAACATTGTATCTGAGCCACGTTACAAAAAGGAAACTTTCACTTCTTTCTACCTTCCTGTGCTGAGGCAGGAAAATGGCGCTTTCTTTGTCCCCAGCTGTAAACTTTCACTGACTCATGATAAAATTCCTCCAACTTTTTAAAAATTAAGGCAAAATTCACTTTTTGTTTTGAAAAAGTTTTATTGGTTTTTACAATTTTCCAAAGGGTAAGGTAGGGGTTACAGAAACATTTTGAGAACCTTTGCGTCGGAGTCCTTGGCCCTTCCCAGGCTACATAATAAAACATTGGTAAGAAAATTTATCAAAAAATACTACAAGATAAAGATAAGTGAATACATCATACATTTCCCATTCTACGCTGGCAGACTTGTACAAACATCCTGGTACAAAAAGGTTAAAAAAAGTTAATAAAAAAAAAAAAAGCAAGCAAAGTCATTTTTTGGATCTAAGCCTCTTGGCAATTGTATCTTCTTTTTCTCCCTCCTGGCCCCCAGTGGGCGGGGCCGTGGCCCCCCTGCTCCCCCTGGATCTTCCCCCAGGACAGAGGAATGTTTTTTAAGAAAGGCTTCCGCCTCAACAACTGTTTTAATCCTTACTCTTCCTCCTTCCCAGAACACCAGCATCCCTTCGGGCATCGCCCACTTGAACCAAATCCCGTGATCAAACAATTTTTTGGATAAGAAGGAATACCTCCTTCTCATCTCCCTAATCTTTTTTGGGATCAGCTTCAAGATGACGACAACCTTTTGTTGGTAAATTAACGGCCCCCCTCTCTGCGCCTTCAAAATTTCCTCTCTGGTTGACCTTTTAACAAATTTAACATGTATCTCTCTGGGTACTTCATTTATCCTGGCATATGCGAAATTTATTCTGTAAACTAGGTCAATGTCCCCCCTGACCTCATCCTTAGGTTTATGCAAATAATCTGCTAAAATTGTACTCATGAGTTCAGGGAGACACTCACCCAGTTCCTCAGAAATATTCTGAAATCTTAAAAAATATGTCATCCTTTCCATATCAATCCTAGACACATGCCCATTTATTTCTACAACCTCATTAGTAACATTTTTAAGCTCTCCTTTGCCCCAGCCAACCCCCCTTCCAACTCTTCAGTCTTCTGTGTGTTCTCCCGCACTTGCTTCCGTGTTTTCAGAAGTTCCTTCTTAAAGTTACTATTTTCTTCTCTCTGAGCCTTGATCTCTTGCACCAAAGTTTGTAATACAGATTCCAGAGAAGACATTCTTTGTTCCAAACCTGCCAGTTCTGATTTTTGTGCCATGGTTAGCTGTTAAAGTCAGTGCCACTAAAATGGCGTTTTTTGGGTGGGGCCGCTGAGGCAAGTCAGGAGATGAAAGTTTCAGGTCAGGGTTGTAGAAAGTTCAAAAACCAGAAGAGAAACACTTTTCCAAATCAATAATTATAGTAGAAAAGGCACTCCAGACAAGGAATCAATTAATCCCAAAAATTCTTCATTAATGGCAAGAGGAAGTCCAAATCACAAGGAAATGCTGGTAATTTTCCATAAATGAAATAGTCATTCAGGAACAGCCATTTTCCACCGCCCAAACTGAGAGCCAGCCGGAGAAAGTTACAAAAGAAAAGTTGTTGCAAGCCAGTCGAACTTAGAAACATTGTAAAAAAGCAAACCGCATACCACTTTCACTTGCTTTCATTAAGTTCCAGGCAATCCACATAGAAAAAATCCGGTTCCTCGCAACGAGGAGCCATTTCCGAGCGCCGCTTTAAATCCGAGGGGGGGTTTAACGAGCAAAACACCCCCCTCCAAGCTCTTTAGTCCAGCGCTGCCAGCAAAGACGAAATAAAAAAGAACACTCACTCTTCACCTCGCAGCCGAGCCTCGGGAGAGCCTTCCGACCCGAACGTCCGGCTCTCTCCACATTCACAAAGCTTTACTGTTCTCCATTGGCGAAGGAAGAGACGAGGCGTCTCCCCCCCGCAGCCAGCCTCTCTTCACCTAGGTCGAAGACAAGGGTCGCTCCCCCACTGCTGCAGGGAAAAAAACGGCCCCAGCAAGCCAACCCTACGGAAGACCCCCAAGGTGGGGCGTCTCGCCCCCGTCGGGGGGCAGAAAAAAGGACAAAGCGGCGGACGAGTCCAGGACCCGTCCGTCGCCGCTGGAAGGCGGAAGCGGAAGTCTCGCAAAATTCACTTTTAAAGCCTCCTCAAGAAGCCCTTGGTGTCTCTCTCAATATGTGGATTTTTCTTTTTTTTTCCTACGGATTTGACAATACAATTATCTCTCTGGATTTTATAAAATACAAGATTAGAAAATTAACTCAGTTTGTTCACGACATCTCGAATTTCACTGACTGCTTGCTCCTTGACGCCATTTTTATTGTAAGAACTTAAAATTACAAATGCCTCCAAAAAAGCCTCCAACTGGAAAGTCCTTCTCCGCTCCATCTTCAGCCAGAGCCAGCCCAAATCTACAACAAGGGACAATTACTACAATGTTGCAGAAAGAGGCAGCAGGAGAAGACACTCAAGAACCAACACTCCACGATATAATGAAAGAAATACAAGAAATGCGGAAAGACTTTATGAACCTGAGAATAGAACTGTTGGAGACACAAAGAACCACAACAGATAACAAACAGAAGATTGGAGTGTTGGAGGAGGGAGCAGTCGAGATGAAAGAAGAGATAAGGGAATTGCAAAAAGAAAATGTAGAACTTTCTGGACATATGTCTAAGTTTGAATTTGAAAGAATGTCTTTTTTCCTTAGGTTTCAAAACATCCCTGAGAGAGGGGGGGAGGATTTCAGAGACGTAATGAGTACGATTTTAGCAGATTACATTAAAAAAAATAAAGAATACCTTCAGGGGGAAATTTACAGAATAAACTCAGCATATGCTAGAATAAATGAAGTACCTAGAGAGATTCATATCAAATTTTTAAGAAGGTCCACACGAGATGATATATTGAGGGCGCAGCGGGAGGGGCCTTTGAAGTATCAGCAAAAAAACATTTCCATATTGAAGCAAATTCCAAAAAAAATTAGAGAAAAGAGAAGGAAGTATTCCTTCTTATCAAAAAAATTATACAAAAACGGAATATGGTTCAAATGGTTAATGCCTGAAGGAATGTTGGTATTCTGGGATGGAGGTAGAACTAGAGTTAAAACAGTAGGAGAGGCGGAGGCCTTTCTCAAAAAACATTCCTCAATCCTGGGAGATGAAGAAGAGGGAACGGGAGGGGCCATGGCCCTGCCCACAGGGGGGAGGGAGGAAGAAGACATAATAGCAAAGACATTCAGATCTCAAAAATAAGTTTATTTTGAATTACTGTAATTCCTGAAACGGATGTTAATCCGAAACAAAGATTGAATGTATGAATTTTAAAATGTGACATATATGTATCTCTTACCACCATTTACTTAACAATATTTTGCATGAGGACCCGGATGTAACCACCATCCCTGATATGGAAGTTCTAAAATATATACTGTAAACCCTATATGCCCTTTTCCCTTTTTATAATTTGTAAAACCAATAAAAATTGCTTTGGAAAAAAAAGAGTCTTGTAATTTGACAGCTTTAAGACTTGTGTGCTTCAAATGCCAGAGTTTCTGAGCCAACATTTTGATTGCTAAGCAAGAGCGTTGTTAAGTGAGTTTCACCACATTTTACAAGTTGGCCATGCCCACTCAGTCACATGACTGCCAAGCCACTCCCACTCGGTCACATGGCTGGCAAGCCACTCACACCCAGTCACATGGCCAGCAAGCCACTCCCACAAAGCAGGTCACACCTACAGAAGAGGTTCTAAAAAAATTTGAAACCCACCACTGCTATGGACATACTGTATAAGTATTTGGACGTAGCACTAAAGCCACAATCTGCCAACTATGTTAGCTGGTTTACAATCCTCTGAACATGAACAAATAAGAAATGGAACAATCTCTGTACCACTGCCCACTCCTTCATGGTCCAGTGTTATACACTGGTCACTGCTGAATTCAATTTCTTCGATTGGAGCTCTTCCTGTCAGAACAGTTGTCTCCGGGATGGGCAAAAATACTTCCATTAACAAGTTACCACTGCCAAGTCCAATTGTTTCATAAACCTGTAATAAAGGGAAGAAAGCATTTCAAGCCCTGATCACTTTGGGTTTTTGGTAATTATATTTAATTTACATCCTTGTTTCAAATATGTTCTCATGGCCATAAATAAGTACATGCATTGAAGGGACTGGAGAAGGATGGTATAAGTTAGAATTGCTTATCTCTCATTATGTATCATAATATCAGGGCTACACTGTAAATATATGCTCTATATTGGGATATACTAGAATGGTAATTGGATGGGCTCCCTTTCCCTGATAAGTGAAAGCAGAGAAAGTGATTCTCATTTGAAAATCCAGCTCTTGAGGTGCAAAAGCCACTAGATCAGTGATGGCGAATCTTTTTAGGCTTGCGTGCCATAAAGGGGGGGGCACGGGGGGGGGGGGTGCCGGCATGCCACACCCATAATGCAATGCGTGCCCCCCAATGCAAATGCACCCATGACAGGTGCTCCCCCCACCCCATTTTTACATGCTTTTTTCGCCCTCCCCAGGCTCCAGAGGCTTTATAGGAGCCTGGGGAGGGCAAAAACAGCCCCCCCTTTCTCCCCTGGAGGCCCTCTGGGGGCTTCCGGAGCTTCCCTGAAGCCTCCGGAAGACGAAACATGATGCTACAAGCAAACCTCGTGTGCCCTGCCAAATGGCTCCGCATGCCACCTGTGGCACCCATGCCATAGGTTCGCCATCACTAGATCATGGACTCCAAAATCAGCAACTGTGGAAGAAACACCAGCAGTTCAAAGGAATGCTATTAAATTAACAGGAGATTTTTGACACTTATGCTTTACAAGATTTTTACCATGGCATATACATAACTAGTTGTGGTGAAAGTTTTGAAGAATTTAGTTTGAAGTAGATGGCGGCTCAAACTGCCATTGAAGCAGTGTGGAAATGCAAAAAAATAAAAATAAAAGCAAGAAAAATTGAGCATGCCATCTACCGTATATCCCATACAAGAAAGTGAGGGTAGCTTTGTCCATGAACAGAATTTCAGTATGAAAAGAAGCTTCTATCATTCATATCCATGAACAAAATTAATTACTTAAGTTTCTCTGTGGAAACTAAATCTAAACGAGTGAAGTTAGGATTTCTTCAGAACTCTTGACATAGATAAGAGTATTTATATTGTACTGTTTCTCTATGTGTTTAACACAATAACATACCTGCAATTTTAAACTCTCTGGCCAATTGAATATTTGCACATTAAAAATCTGCCCAAAATGAATTCTAAAGTCTGAGCTCATCTGCCGAGAAACTGTTCTAGACACCTCTTTGGAATTGAAAAGAACTTTTAAGAAGAGAGACCTTTTCTTCACATCTTCACGTCTTGCAACTTCAGTTCTACAAACAGGTTAACAACAAGTAAATAAAACATGTACATTTGCTTTAGTAATAAAGAATAGAAGAGAAATAATTAAGATAACAAAATAGAAATATAATGATGGTGCCAAAAGAAAGCAAAAGTAGAACAATAGTAATAGGCACCTTGAGTGTAACACAAAACAACTGGAGTACCATTTGAACACTATCAACACCACAGACAACATAAACAGCAATCAATTGCAAAAGGCAGTTTTATTCCGAACAGCTTATAACCTGTGACAATTTAACACTATCAAACATCAACATCTGCCTGTCCTTGGGAAGGACTTGACAGGTGGACAAAATGCCAAATGCTGTCTAAACAGACTGACTGCATGAACAATCAAAATAATTTATTCATTTTATATATTGCCCAACTTCCATCAAGTCTGGGCAGTTTTATCTTTGAGATGTTTCAAGGGGTGTTTAAAATAAGATAATCTTCACTCTATGCAGTGTATGCAATCCCTTTTTTCACATCTCTAAAATGCCCCAATTATCTAACAATTGAATAGAACATACAAATCTAAAATTGTCTGTCTGTCTGTCTATCTTTCTACCTTAACTTGTTGGGCTGAGCAGTGGAAATGTGCAGTCGTGTGATTTATTTTTCCCTCTGCACAAGGGCTAAATATTATCCAATCTGGATCCATGTGTTAAAAAATACAATACAAAGTATGTCTGACACATTATGCAGAAAGGACAATGAAAAACCACTGTCCATAACTAAGAATTGGTATAATTAACCTTCAGCTACAAATGTAGAGGAGACTTCTAGAGAGAAGGGGGAAAAAGGATGCCAACATCCTATATGTACTTTGGAGGAACCCCTCCCCCAATACCCCCTCCCACACAATCACAAAAGTCCTAAAGCACAGACTCTTATCCCAAAATAAAATTACACATCACTATCTTAGTCCCACATTCTGCCAACTTGAAAAGTAGAGGCTGGCTGCAGAATAGCTGCCAAAGACAAGGCCCAGAAAGGCCACAATGTTGCTTCTTTGGAAGAGAAAAGGGCTAAAATTTCTTTTTTGTTTTGTTTTCTTTTGCAATGAGGAAATTTTCAATTAAAAAATAGGAAAAACCACAATCCTGCCTCTGCTGAATGCTGGAGACATTATCTTCAAATGTTCTTTGGCTTACATCTGTGAGATTGAAAACAGTCTGGCCCTTTGCTAAATTTCTGGCATGAATAAACAGTCTTTACTTTCAAACATTTGGCTGCTATTGCAGGCATTCTGAAAATAAACTTCTTAGGAACTGATTCGGAGTTAGCAACATTTTCAAATCTTAGTTTTTACTGACTTTTCAAAGTGACCATTTCCAGTTTATATGAAATGAGAAGACGTAATTAAATGTTTTAATTATTATTATCAACACAATATTCAGATATTAAAATACACTGGCAGATAAGCCAATGTTAAGAACATGCATCTCATTTAGAAATTGTTGTGTTTCTCCAGCATGACTTAAAAGAGGCAGTTATAAGACCATAACTGAAAAAAAATCCATCTGGGTCTGGGAGCTTTGTAATTACAGGCTGATCTCCAATCCTCCATTTTTGAATAAAAATAAATAATTGAGAAAATGATGGATTCTTACCTCTTTATGCACTTGAATTAAATTAATTATTTGGACTTTTTCAATCAAGCATACTTTGGGAAAATTTGGGAAAATTTGATAGATGTGATCCTTGAAATCTTTCTTGGGTTGGTTGAATCATGCCAGTGGTGAAATGCAACTTTTTTTACTACCAGTTCTGTGGGTGTGACTTGATGGGTGTGGCCGGGGAAGGATAATGCAAAATCCTCATTCCCTCCCCACTCTGGGGTCAGACAGAGGAGGTATTTGCCGGTTCTCTGAACTACTCAAAATTTCTGCTTCCAAAAACTGTCAGAACATGCTGAATTTCACCCCGGGCCCTGCCCATTTCACTACCTAAGTGATTCTAGGCAATTCGTAATAAAATGTCATAAAATTATGTAAAAGAATGTTGTGCTGAGAAGACTTGACACTTAGGTAGCTGACTGCTGATTTCTTATTAGGGATGATTTAGGGAGCTGAGTTGATCTTCAAAACCTTAAAAGGTATATACTATGAACCTGCCCAGGGACTTTGATCAGCAGAAGCCCTCGTGAAGATGCACAGATGCCTTATATGACAGATGTCTCCCAGGATTGAAGAAAATGTCAAGAAAAGAACTGTGGCAAAGCTCGGAACTGCTTTTAATTGTGATTAGATTCTAGTGATACTTTGATGTTATGCTAATAGGCTCACCTAGGACAAGCCTCATTCGAAGTGATGCTCCCCACCAAGCTTAATTCAGGGATTAGAACTGGTTCTCCAGGCTGCCTTCTATTCTCAGCAGCTCTTCTGCGAACTTGCAGTTCCACCTGCTGTTGGTCAACTGGGGGAGGTGGAAGAGGCTTCAGAGTTTCCTCCATTTGCTCAGATTCTTCATCTTCCAAGTGTTGACTTGATTTCTTTTTTTGTTTCTTTTGATTTTTCTATATGGGTGAAAAGATGTATTTGTTTTTGGTGGATCTCTCATGCATGGATTTTGCTGGACTGACCATTTTTTCCCTCTAATTTGATAAATGAATGTGATAAATAATTCAATTGGTGACTGGATATTACTAATTTTTACTATTACTTCTATTATTAGAAGTTTTTCTGTTTTCTTAATCTTGTAATTTAGATAAATCCCTACAAATAAAGGCTTTAACAGGACTTTATCCTTTAAAATGGCTTACTGTTGATGGAGATTCTCAATCATCCAGAACATGGTTGTCCCAAAGGTATTTTTTTCCCCAAAAGGCAACTAGACTTTCTTGGGTTTTTCTTTGAAAATGTTTCACTTCTCATCAAGAAGAAGGGACCTGAAGAAGCTTCATAGATAAGAAGCAAAACATTTTTGAAGTAAAAAAACAAGAAAGTCCAGTTGCCTTTTGAAAAGGCACCTTTGGGTTAAAAGTGGCTTTGATGTAGAACTTCATTATTTTTAGATGTACAGTATATTCTGCTTTTCTTTCAGGAGTTGAAGAAAAATATACAAACCACTCTTAATTTTTAGATGACTACAATTCTCTTATAAAGACTGGGCTGATAGAAAGACAGACTGAGCTTATGCGTTTGGGGAGGGGTATTGAATCTAGTATTGAAACACACTGCCATTAACATTTGACAATCATGGTAAATGATCATAGAAAGTACCCTCCTAATGTTGATTAGTTTCATATGGAAAGGATTGTAAGTAAATAATTCATTCTAATCTATGTCACAGCTAATCATCCAGGACACCACTATCTACACTGGCCATCTCTTGACCAGTCTTGCTCAACTACAGTGTCATTAAGTTGTGTGGACTTCAACTCCCAGAATGATCAGACTAGAAGGCTGTTGAAGTACATGTATTTTAAAGTTTCCAGAGTTGAGAAACACTGTGCTAGACAACTAAATCCACGCCTAATCTCTTTCACTTCCCACAACAATGATGCTGACTCAAACCTGTGCTTTCTTCCATGATCTCCATGCCCGAAGTTCAGCTTTATATTCATCCATTTTCTTTTCATACTCTTCACTATTTTCTTCTAATAATTCAGCTGTTTCAGCCTGAATTTCTTCCTCATAGGCCTTCTGATCCAACGTCAAGTCAACTTTTCCCCTTCAGATAATAATAAATAAAAACATTGTTGGTATATTACATTCTAACGTGTTGCATTTTTCGTTTGAAAAGGTTTTATTGGTTTTAACAATTTATAACAGGAAAGGGGTAGATAAGGTGTTAGATAATATTTTGGAGCTTCCACATCGGGTTTGATGCCCGCCTCCGAGTCTTCATACATATTCCATTAAAAAAAAAATATTAAAAGGAAGGGGTACATTTTAAAATCATAAATTTTCATATTATTTTATACATTCAATTACTTTGTACTATTGACATCCGTACAGGAATTACCATCATAAAAAAATATAACAAATTATTTTTGCGATCTGAGCCTCTTTGCTATAGTCTCTTCCTCCTCCTCCCCACCAGCAGGCGGACCCGTGGCCCCTCCCGTTCCCATCTCATCATCATCCAGGATTGAGGAGTGTTTTTTAAGAAAATTATGCGCCTCTTCAACTGTTTTGATTCTAACTCTTCCTCCCTCCCAGAATACCAGCATCCCTTCCGGCATCAACCACTTGAACCACACCCCCTTTTTGAATAATTTTTTTGTTAAGAAGGAATAATTCCTTCTTATATCTCGTATTTTCTTTGGGCTCTGCTTCAATATGGCCACCTCGTTTTGCTGATACATCAAAGGGCCCCCTCTTTGCGCTCTCAGTATCTCAGCCCTCGTTGACCTTCTTATAAATTTAATATGTATCTCTCTGGGTACCTCATTTATCCTGGCAAATGCTGAATTAATTCTATAAATCAAATCAATGTCCCCCCAAATAAATTCCTTATCTTTCTTAATATAATCCGCTAACATAGTAGCCATCAGCTCTCTTAAATTCTCATTCGGTAATTCTGGAACATTCTGAAATCTTAAAAAGAAAGACATGCGTTCAAAATCAATTTTAGACATTTGACCAGTAATATCTGTAAGTTCTTTCTTAAAGTCTTTTATCTCTTCCTTCATCTCAACCGCCCCCCCCTTCCAGCCCCACAATTTTTTGTTTATTATTTGTTATTTCTCTTTGCGCCTCCAATAATTCCAATCTTGTGCTTAAATTGTCTTTCCGGATTTGTTGCATTTCATTCATTATTCTTTGAAACATCTCCTCTACATTTAATGGCTGAGGGCTTGGTGACTTAGGATCCTCTACTTCTGCTTCCTTCTGTAACAAAGCTGAAATCTTTGGTTGTGAGGATGGGCTGGGTTTTGTAGATGCTGGAGCAGAGCTTGGTTTCCCAGATGGGGGTTTCCTCGATGCCATAATTAAAGTTTTAAGTGTTCATGTGTTGCATTTTTCACATGCTCAATATTGGTTTCATTGAGAATATGTGTGTGTGTGTGTGATTCTAAAAAAATAATGGGTGCAGCAAGTGGGAGAAAGAAAAGCCAGAAAGGTTCTCGATCTCAGTTTCTATCATGGCTTCTATCATTTTTGCCCAACTTTCTTTCTTGAAATAAGCAGAAACATGAAATATTATTCCTTCAGTCCAAATCATTTTATGTTGCCTTTTTTTCCTCAAGAAATTCAGTTCTTTCCTGCTCACTAATTTTTTTACAACTTACAAAATTAAGATGCACCCCTTTCATGGTCCCTGGTTCATGGACATTCCTTCTTGCAAATGCTTGAAAGAAAACAAAAGGATTACAGAAACATTAATCAATTTCTTTGCCTGCAGATGTCAGCTGTCTTTGACTGACTGACTGGCTGATTATATCTCACAGGATATGAAGGATACATTTGCATGTTATCTAGGTTTTCCAAATAACTATGTAATTGTGTGAGGTAAGCAGTCCAAAAGGACTGAACTTGAAATGTTCTGTCTTCAAGCAACTATCAAACCACACCTAGCATTTTATCTTGAGTTTGGAGGAAAATCAGGCATTTAAATCAAAACTGTTTCAGGTGTTCTGACATCCAACAATCAATTTGTTTTCTTTTAAATTGTGCCCTGATGTCACATAGAAACACATTTCTCAAGCAAAGTTCCATCATTGCTGTATCTCACTGAGGAGTGAGTGGAGGAATCAATTAAACACACTTTGTTCAATTGAGAATCACTTTATATTGAAGAAAAGGACTGCTCTCTACCTGACAGATAAGCATTTAGCTGCAATATTCTTTGAGAAGTCATAATTTGTGGCTGCAATGTTGTTCCCCATGTATTGCTTTTCCCCCAGAGAGGCTGAGAAATGCAAACATGTGCATGCCCAACATATAACATAGAGCAAAACTATAAATCTAAGCAAACTATTTTTTTACTCCTTTGCAGGCAGATCTCCCTACATACATTGTTCCACTGTTGAAATACACAATACACAAACAATTGCATATATACAAAACTATTTTACTGGGCTTCTTCAACTTCATAGGCATAAACTGTGCTTCATATTTGGGGGAGGATGGGGATTAATTTTATTACTTGCTTTTTCCTAAGGGCTCAAAAAACGTTTCTTGGGGATTTCTCATTATGCTCCCACCACAACCCTGTGAGCTTTACTAAGCTAGCTTCTATTCTGTGGCAGTTTATACAACTGTCTATGGAGCAGATAGCATACTTAACTATTGCTTTTATTCAAATTTAGCCCCTTGGCCAATTTATTGGTGACTTGGGTGATAGAGGAAATTCCCAGACCAACCTGAGCAGAGTTATTTCTACCTGGAGAAAATTTTAACTTTTTATTCTGAAAAAGCATTCAGTCATGTAGCTCTCTGTCTTTAGCTGCAATGCGGCAGAACTACAACTTATGACCACAATTAAGCCCCAAATTTATGTTGCTGAGAAATTTGTTAAGTGAGTTTTGCCGTTTTAACACTTTTCTTGCCGTATTTGTTAACCGAATCACTGCAGTTATTAAATTAGTAACATGTTATTAATCTGATTTCCCCATTGACACTATTTGTCAGGTGATAAACGGTGACTTCCGGCTGATGTTGCAGTGGGATCGGATGTGAGGAGCAGGTCTGCGCGCTCCCACGCCAACATCTCTCCGTTGGAGGGCTCAGAAAAGAGCTAAAGCCACCTTGTGTAGGGGTGGTGAAGAAGGGCGTCCTGCAGATTGCGGAGAGCTTTAACTCTCCCACTCGACCCAGGACTTTATCCCTCTTATCTATGATGAGGAGAAGAGGCAGTCATTATGGCTGCCATGAAGCTGGGACAGCCGAGGCAACAAAGAAAATGTGCAGGAGTGATGTAAATAAACAATGACTGGAACTGGGTAAGAAGACTCCTTCTAATTTAGACCCTAACCTTAAAAGAAAGAAAAAAAGAGAAAATCCAAGAAAAGAGACTCTTAAAACGATCTGTTAAAGCAGCGAATAACCATAGAGAGAAAAATCCTATACCCAAAAGAAAGAAATTAAGGGGAGAAAAACTAAAAAACTTTCTTTAAAAAATGCAGAAAATTGGATTGTTCAAACTGGCTAGACGTATTGGAAAGGCACTATAAAATGCTTGAACTATTTTCTTGAATAGCCAATTTTGCTTTCATAAACTGAATTAAAACTTGGATTAATTAATTTGTTAGATTTGAAACAATGCTGAAACCTAAGCTGAGGGCACCATCTACTGGTGAATGGAAAATACACCATAGCCCAACAAGACTGGGACATTTTTGATAAGAGAACCAAACAATACCTATTTGGAGGATTGTGGTGATTTACTATTCTATAAATATCTATTTCATGATTACTCAAGATTCTATTGTGAGAATAAGGAAGACTCTTAAAGAAAGTAAAGTAACTTTTGACTTTTGGAAAGTTACCTGGACTATCTATGGAATGGATTAATGACTTTGAGATGTAAAGAATTATTATTGAATATTCTGAGGAGCAATACCAGACTTGATTTCTGGACTGTTGATAAGAGTGGGACTTATTAAAATAAGACAAGAGGTTTTACCAAGGGGTGATGAGTGAGACTACAGAAAAAATGTCATTGATGTTCTAAGAAGTTAGGGATGCTATGACAAAGAACTACAGAGAAACACAGAACTTATTGCAAGGCATGAATGGAAAAATGGAATATATCTAACAACTGATAGTGAATGAAGATCAAAGAGGGAAAGAGAGGAGACAACAGAAAAAACAGTGGGAAAATCGGAACACACAAATCAGCAAATAAAACAAGAAGATGAGAAGGAGATGATGAGAAAAATAATAATGACTGATGAAATAAACCAAGGAGAAAGTACTTTAAGAGATTTAAAAATGGAATCCAATAAGCTGGAAGACACTTTTGAAAGGGAGATCAGGGCATGGGTGGATATTTGGGAGACTTGGCAGCATAGGAGGATAAAGATGGGAGAAATATCCAGATTGAATGTGAAGACATAGCTGTTGATAGAGGATGGGAGGAAAGTTAATAAACAAAAAAGAATTGAAATATTAAAACGGGCAAGAGATGATGGATAGAAAGGAATTTTATTCTTCTTTTCTAATGTACTGATGGCCTGATGAAAAATTAGAATAGAGAAACCAATAAGAATACACTTTTACATAAAGTAATAGTTAGATGAAAAGATTGGAGATTGAAAGATACTATTACGTATGTCCAAATAATGATTGGCATTAGAATGGTGTATTGAAATATTGAACAACCAATAATGAAGGACTATTGTTGAGGATATCACCGTTAGGAGAAAGAGAGTTGTGCAACAGAATTTGCAGCAAGAGATATGTTGCTAGATATTCACACTAATAGTCAGACAATGATGGTTAAAAACAAGTAGACTTTACTTGTGGTGGAAATATAAAATAAACTACTTCTTCGCAAACAGTGATAACAGTGGAGAATTTTGCTGACACAAAACAAACACAATATCAAGACATCCTTCGACACTAACCAAAAAATAGCCAACATCTTAAGGAACCCCAAAACAAAATCCAGCTAGAAAACCAAGGAGTCTATGAAATACCATGCAAAGTCTGCTCGTCCACATACATTGGACAAACTAATAGGAGAATTAGTGCACGTATCTCAGAGCATAGGAATTCTGTTAAAAGACAAGTAAATACTTCCTCCCTCTTCCAGCATTTCCAAGCAACAGGTCATGAAATTGACTTTGAAAAAACCAAATTACTCTCCAGGACTGAACACTCCAACAGGAGAATGATTATGGAAGCTATTGAAATAGAAAAACATCCCCACAAAATGAACAGACGTGATGATGCCTCCCGCCTGCCAGACATCTGGAAACCAGCTCTGGCCACTAAACGAGTCCCGGCCACTAAACAAGTCCCGGCCACTAAACGAGTCCTGGCCACTAAACGAGTCCCAGCCACTAAACAAGTCCCGGCCACAAACACTGACACCATCATCAATCACTCTCAACAAACTCCATCTACCAATCAGGATGTGGCAAATCAGCCAACCAATCGGTTTAAAGTAGCAGAGCCAACATTCCAACCCCTCCCACCTCCACTTACAGAAAAACTGCCATTTCAAATACATCTCATTTGCAAAAAAGCAAAAGCCAAAGCCTGATGATGATGGGGGTGAGCCCATCGAAACGTTGCAAAAACACCTTTAATTTTACACGGGAAAAGACCCGAATAAACCAAAATCTACATACCTATACCCGTGAAAATCTACGAAAACATATATATATATATATATATATGCATTTGTACTGATAGATAAATGCACACAAAATGGTTTTCTGCTTGAAAGGCTCCTAGGTTGGAGCTGAAAGGCAAAATGGGTAGCAGTAAGCTCCCTTCCTCCCATATTTGGGCATACCAGGTGCTCTGACATAAACATTGAGATATATATATATATATATATATATATATATATATATATATATATATATATATATATATATATATATATATATATATATATATATATATATATATATATATATATATATATATATATATATATATATATGTATGTTAGGATTTTAAGGGCTGATTAATAAATAAGAGACCAGGATGGATCCATTTCGGGCTTATTAGCCCTCTTCAGCTGGCCATACTCCTTCTACTGGGGTTTGAACCGGCACTCTCCAGCATATCAGGCAAGCCTTTCTATGCCTTGAGCTATCCCACTTCCCCTGATTACATCAGCCTTTACATCAGATTACATCACATATATATGTGTGTGTGTGTGTGTGTGTTAGTTTTATGAGCTGATCAATAAATTTAAATTTGAGAGACCAAGATAGATCTATTTCAAGCTTATTAGCTCTCATCAGTTGGCCACACTCTCCACTGGGATTCGAACCACATTCCTCCCTTCAACTTGTCCTCTCTCACAGAGTTGGCCTTCTCAGGATGCCGTCAGCCGGTCAATGCCGACTGGCGACCCCCAGGGGGAGAGCCTTCTCTGTGGCGGGTCCGACACTCTGGAACGACCTCCCCCCCGATATCCGTACCATCACGGACCTATGTCTCTTCCGTCGGATGGTAAAAGCTCATTTCTTTCATCTTGCCGGCCTGACATAGATTAGGGACTTTTAATTCATTATTTATGTTTTTAACTATTTATTCAATTTTAGCACAGTCTTATTGATTTAATTGTTTTTTAAATTTTGTATATTGTGTGCGTTTTTTTATCTTTCTGTGCACCGCCCTGAGTCCCTTTTGGTGAAAAGGGCAGTATATAAATTGAAAATAAAGTAAAGTAAAAGTAAAGAACCGGGGCTGCAATGCATCCAAGGCAGAAGCCTAGCAATTCACTCCCAGTGGGGAGTGTGGCCAACTGATGAGAGCTAATAAGCTCGAAATAGATCTATCTTGGTCTCTCAAATTTAAATTTATTGATCAGCTCATAAAACTAACACACATATCTAAAAAAACTTTACACAACGTAACTTATGGTTCTCTGTCTAGATGGTCTCTGGTGATGAGCCGAAAGGCAGAGAGGGAAACAGTATGTCTCCTCCCTTAATGGGGCCCTAACAGGAAGTTGTGAAAACAATTATCTATATATATACTTGTTTCCACAACACCCTGTTAGGCCCCAATTAAGGGAGGAAGCATACTGTTTCCTTTTCTGCCTTTCGGCTCATCACCAGAGACCATCTAGACAGAAAGCCATGAGTTCCGTTGTGTGATTTTTTTATATGTGTGTTACGTTTTTGAGTTGATCAATAAATAAGTCAGGGAGACTAGTATAGATATATCCTAGTCTCCCTGACTTATTTATTGATTAGCTCAAAAACGTAACACACACACACACACACACATATATATTGCCAGCCCAAGACTAGGATTATAGTCCTAACAACTGTCTTTATATAAACATGTGTATTAACACTAGGATAAGTAATGATGTCCTGACTAGAATTTGGAATAGAAGCAGAAATCAGAAATAAGGGGAATATTAACATATATAATTTTTATATGATAGAATATGAGTAATAATCGGATGGAAAGATTAGAGTCAAAGGATGGCGTTAGTATGTATGCTTAAATAATATACTATTGGCATTAAAATGGAAAACTGCCATACTGAATAATTATTATAAAACAAATATGTATATTAATTATAGGATTTTACATGTTTGATTAATGTAACAAATGTTAATGCTATTATTGTTATTTGTAACAAAATGAATTATACCCAGAGACCACACTGTTCATGTATTGATACTGATGTAGATTTAAAAATAAAAATTCTATAAAACAAAAACAAAAAAACCCAAAAAGGTCATAAAAGGTGATCGCATGATCCTGGGACACTGCAACCATCATAAACGTAAGTCAGTTGTCAAGCATCCTAATGTAAATCACATGACCAAGGGATGCGGCAACAGTCATAAGTGTGAAAATGGTCATGTCACTTTTTTCAGTGCCATATTAACTTCAAAGGGTCACTAAGTAAACTGTTGTAAGTTGAGGACTACCTGTTTATCTTCTCAATGAGATCCAAGCATTAGATTTGTCAGAAGCAATGTATGCAGAAAAGCCCTACATTTAATATATTAAATAATGTAATTCCTGCAAAACACATACTTTCTCACGAAGAGCTTCACGGGTGTGTTAATAAACTTCTGAGAATCCCGCATGAATTTTATTTCTTTCCACACTTTAATCATGGCTTTCAGCAATGCTCGATCTTTTTCTTGTTCGTTATCGCGAAGTCTTCTTGTTTTCCTGCTCATGAATACAGACATTTCATTGCAGGGAATATATACATTAATATATATCAAATAACATTAGCAATATTGAAAAATGACTACAATCACTCAGCTATAATGTAGCGGGTCAGATTATCTAATCCCAAATAAATTAATAATCAGGTTGCCAAGAGGATGCACCTTACTTTTCTGGGAACATTGAATTTGAATTTATTTATATTTATATCCCGCCCTTCTCCACAGAGGACCCAGGAATTTAAAAACATACAAAAATACAAAAAATAAATACATAATTTAAAATATATTAAACTATCCTAATCCTATGCTAAAACCAAATGTTAAAATATCCAATTTAAAACTTTCTAAAAAGTTTTAAATTTTAAACTTTTAAAAAAAAGTTTTAAAAAGACATAATTTTATTTATTTATTTATTTATTTATTTTATTACATTTATATCCCGCCCTTCTCCACAGAGGACCCAGGGCGGCGCACAGGAAATTTAAAAAGATATACAAAATAGAAAATGAATAAATAATTTAAAATATATATTAAATAATCCCAATCCTATGCTAAAACCAATTATTTGAAACCCAATTTAAAACTTTTCTAAAAGTCCCCATGGGAGGTTAGGCTAGGCCGGCTTGATGAAAAAAGTATGTCTTTAGACATTGGCGGAAGAGGCGGAGGTCGGTGATGGTCCGGAGTTCAGGGGGTAGGTCGTTCCAAAGGGCAGGGCCCGCCACAGAGAAGGCTCTTCCCCTGGGTGTCGCCAGTCGGCATTGTCCGGCCGACGGCACCCTGAGAAGGCCCTCTCTGTGGGAGCATATCGGTCTAAGGGATGTATGGGGCAGGAGACGGTCTCGCATATAACTAGGCCCCGAGCCATGGAGCGCTTTAAAGATGGTCGTCAAAACCTTGAAGCGCACCCGAAAGACCACAGGAAGCCAATGCAGCTCGCGCAGGATTGGTGTTATGTGGGAGCTTCTGGTGGCTCCCGTAATTACCCGCGCAGCTGCGTTTTGGACTAGCTGTAGCTTTCGAGTGCACCTCAAGGGAAGCCCCATGTAGAGAGCATTACAGTAGTCGAGACGGGACGTCACGAGAGCTTGAGTGACTGTGCGAAGGGCAGCCCAGTCCAGTAAGGGGCGCAATTGGCGCATCAGGCGTACCTGATGAAACGCCCCCCTGGCCACGGCCGCCACATGGTCCTCCAAGGACAGCCGGGAATCCAGGAGGACACCCAAATTGCGCGTCCTCTCCACGGGGGCCAGTGTTTCGCCCCCAATCGCCAGAGTTGGAGTAATCTGGCTGAAACGGGGTGCCGGAAACCACAGCCACTCAGTCTTGGCAGGGTTGAGCTTGAGTTTGTTACCACCCATCCAGATCCGTACGGCTTCCAAACACTGGGACAGCACTTCGACGGCATCGTTGGGGTGGTCTGGGGTGGATATGTACAGCTGAGTGTCGTCAGCGTACAGATGGTACTCCACCCCAAAACCACGGATGATCTCACCCAGCGACTTCATATATGTGTTAAACAAGAGGGGCGAGAGGACCGACCCCTGAGGAACCCCACATAAGAGGGGCCTCGAGGTCGACCTCTGCCCTCCCGTCAAGACATATTGCGACCGACCAGAGAGGTAGGACGAGAACCACCGCAGAACGGTGCCTCCCAGCCCCAACCCCCCCAGTAGGTGCAATAGGATACCATGGTCAATGGTATCAAAAGCCGCCGAGAGGTCTAACAGGACTAGGATAGAGGAATAACCTCTATCCCGCGCCCTCCAGAGATCATCAACCAACGCGACCAATGCTGTCTCGGTACTGTGACCAGGTCGGAAGCCGGACTGGCGCGGGTCTAGATAATCAACTTCCTCCAGGTGTCGCGGAAACTGTTGGGCTACCACACTCTCAACAACCTTCACCAAAAAGTGAAGGTTGGAGACCGGACGATAGTTCTCTAATAAAGCTGGGTCCAGGGACGGCTTCTTGAGGAGGGGCCTCACTACCGCCTCTTTCAAGACGGCAGGTACGGACCCCTCACTCAAAGATGCGTTGACAATGCCCTGGAGCCAGCCTCGTGTCGTCTCCCAGGATGCCAGTACAAGCCAGGAGGGACACGGGTCCAATAAACATGTGGTCGCTCTAAGTTTCCTTGACAACCTGTCCATATCCTCGGTGGTAACAAAGTCAAACTCCTCCCAAGATGGAACCTCAAGACTAGTCTCGGACAATCCCACAGGACCACTGTCGATGGAGGGTAGCTCATTCCGAATCTGAGTGATTTTCTCCTGCAGATAAATCCCAAATTCCTCTGCTCGCCCTTGTAGAGGGGCTTCCCGCGGCCTCTGGTGAAGGAGGGAGCGGGTCACCCCAAACAGGGCGGCAGGGCGGTTATCTGCGGATGCAATTAGGGTGGCACAATACTCACGTTTGGCCACCCTTATCGCCACTAAGTAAGCCCTAATATGGGTTCTCACTAGTGTTCGGTCGGCTTCGGAGCGAGAGGATCTCCATCTGCTCTCTAGGCGTCTCTTGTGGCGCTTCATCCCCCAAAGCTCCTCAGTAAACCAGGGAGCCTGGGTGGTTCTTCGCCGCAAGAGAGGCCGCAAGGGCGCGACTCGGTCCAAGGCCCCCGTGCGGCCACTAGGTCCTCAGTCGAGTCGCGAGGCAGGGTCACAGGAATTGGCCCAAGCTCCCTCTGGAACCTTTCTGGGTCCATTAGGAGCCTGGGGCGGAACCATATAATAAGGTCCCTGGGATACTGGCAGGAAGCAATATAGGTACAGTCATGATGTTATCTCTGCAGAAGCATAGTGCCATCTTACTCAAGCAGAAACTACCACTGAAGCAAAACTGACACTCCCTAGTGTCCATACAGTCTCTATCTTAATGGCCAATACACCGGCAGTGTATTGGGCAGGAGGGTCACATTCTGATTTTTAAAAAATCTGGTCTACAGCAGAAGAACAACTGAGAAAATGTCTCAAACAAAACATTTCCTAGTTCTCTAATGTCTGTATTCACAATGGCCAGGTTGGCACAGATGGGTCAGTGCAATGAAGGGCCCATCCACCAGGCATGACCAGGTAGATGGGGCTAGGTCAGGACAAATAAGTCAGTGCAAATGACTTGACATGGCCAGGTGAATGCAGCTGGGTTGACCTGGATGGTTGGGCATGAACTGGAGCGGGACACCATTTCAATCCACTCCAGCACCAGGACCTAAAAGTAAGAGAAATCCACAAAGCCACCCAGAACCCATGCTGGAGCCCTGCGGTGGTCAATTCACTGCCCTCAAGAAGAACTTCCTCCTCCTCCTCCTCCTCCTCCTCCTCCTCTGCTGGACTGGAGGCTGTAAAGATCTGGATGGGGAGGAACCATTCCACCTCAACCCTAACAAAAAGGAAGTTCTGGCCCACCTGGGTCTCGAGAGCTATCATGTTTTATATCTTCCCTCAAGGAAAACAAAACCTCATCTTCTCCAGATCATTCTGTTTAGAATTATGATAGCGAAGAAGTGAGCTTTCTCCATGATTCCCCTTCCAAAAAAGAATATCTGGCTGGGAGGTGAGGGGGGTTCCAGGAGTTACTTGGCTTTAGCCAAAGAGGCACTGTGAAAGCCTGAAGCAGAAAGTGAGTTTTTCTGGCCTTGAAAGGCAAAGCTTATCGCCTGCCCCTTCACTGGCTTGGCATCAAGAAGCTGCCAGGCAGAAGGACCATCAACCTAGGAGTGCTGAGTCAGACAAAAACAGGAGGAGCGATTAACAGGGTGCAAATAAAGCTGGGGAGTGGGGTTCCTTTCAGATCATCTGGGGAGGGAGGCTTTGAAAAAGCTCAAATCTCGAGACTTCTGGTTGTATTTCTGGCATCCTTGGAAGCCTGATCTGCAAGCTCTACGGTCAGTTCCGATCTCTCCCTGTCGAAGAACCATAGCCACCCTGAAGGGGTGGTGAAGTATGGTGGGACCTCCTGGCAGGTTGAGGAGAGCCACATCTCTCCTCCCTGACTGGGAAAGCCCCCTCATCTGAAGATGAGTAGCAGGGGCAGCCAAAACGGCTGCCGTGAAGCCAGGGACAGCCTGAATACCAAAGATTGCTACAGAGGAAAAAGTGAATGGAGTGTGAGCTGGGTGGGAAATTCGTTTTATTGGAAGTTGACCCCAGAAATCCAAGGAGGAAGCATATTTACCCCACCCACTTGTCCATGCCCACCCAGCCAGGCTCATCCATTCGTGTTGACCTGGTTGCAATGAGTTGTCCTACAGCCTCCTACTTTTCCCATAGAAAGGAGAAAATGGGGAAGAATATTCTCACTTGCAAGACTGTTACTATAATCTTATAATGATAGCAATATTGGTCTGGTTTCCTAGTCTGGACTAACTGGAAGGTCTGACAAGCTGTCCCAACTGACTTGTCCCCATAACACTTTCTTTTTCCTACCATTCTAGTTGCTCCCAGAAATGGCACATAAGAAAAGGACAATAAATAAAAGGTGTTTTATCATAGCAAATGGTTACACAAAGAGGGACTTAGGAGAGAGTCATAAATCTTCTACTGGCTGGCCATTATGTAAATTCAAATAAACAAAAAGATCTACCTTACAAAATAAATACTTGAAATAGCTCATGGAAAAAAAGAGGTTCTTACAAAATTCCAATGACAACAGTTCATTGTCTTTTATTAGAGCATGACTCAGTTCCTTTCCCCAAAACACTTTTTCAGCTGGATAACTTTTTTAAATTTACAGTATGAATAATAGAGCAATTATTAATCTACTCACCTTATTTCAAGCTTATATTCAGTTATGCTTTGTTGGACTACTAAGTTTGAAATTCCACTTTCGGTAGTATCCAAAATATTTTGTAAAGCATTTCTGAGAGCATGAAGCTAGAAAATAAGCTTATAAATATTAGTTTGATTCGTTTGCACCACCATATGAAACTATTATATTTCTGTATTTTTCCTTATTACTAGCAACATTGATTGATCTGCTTTTCTATGAAAAAACCAGAAACATTCTCCAAAATAAGTCTGGGAAGAACATTGAAAATATGATTTTTGATAGTGTATTATTTTTCAATATTGTTGTCTCTTTATTATTGCTTTAGTTTTAAATTATATTCTTCCCAATACTGAAGTCCAAGATTTATGATTCTAACCAATGTATACATCAATCAAATACCTAAAAGCAAAGAAGATAATGAAGAAGATTCACACAAAGCAAACTTGGTATTTAAAACTTTTCAGAATTCAACCTTAAATGAGGCTTCCCTCATTGGTCTTGTTTGTTGGAAGCTGGCTGGGAAGGTCACGTGGACCTCGACATGACAACAAATGAGCCCAAAATTTCTGATGCTAAGCAGAAAAGAGTTACTGTATTTTTCAGAGTATAAGACACACCTTGTTTGTAATTGATTAATTGATCCTTTCCCTGAAGTGCCTTTTTTCTTCTATTTGATTGTAAAAATTTGGTTTCTCTCTGGACTTTAATTAGGCAACAATTAAGACTTTGTTTATTGGAATTGCTCGTCTCCTGCCTCACTAGCTCCTGTCCAGCAGACGCCATTTTACTGACACAGACTTAAATCATTCACCATGGCTTCAAAAAAGCAGACACATCAGCCTAAAATCACCTCGATGTTACCTGAAAAACCTGATACGGTTGCTAGATTAACAGCAATGGAAGAAACTCTTCAAACCTTGGTGAAAGAAATTAAAGAAATGAGAAAGGACCAAGTCAGTTCTAAGCTAGAACTTTTGGAGGTACAGAAGAAATTAATGGAAAATACACAAAAGACTGATGATCTGGATGTGGGGTTGGCTGGGGTAAAGGGAGAGCTTAAAAGTATTAATAATGAAATTGGGGATTTAACTGGTCATATGTCTAGGATGGATTTTGAAAGGATGTCATATTTTTTAAGATTTCAGAACATTCCTGAGGCGAGTGATGAAGATTTAACTGATTTAATGTGTACAATTTTAGCAGATTATTTACACAAGCCTAAGGATGAAATAAGGGGGGACATTGATTTGATATATAGAATAAATTCAGCATATGCCAGGATAAATGAAGTACCCAGAGAGATACATATTAAATTTGTTAGAAGGTCGACAAGGATCTTGAGGGCGCAGAGAGACAGTCCTTTAGTTTATCAACAGAAAGAGGTCGCTATCTTGAAGCGTGTCCCGAAGAAGATTAGAGAGATAAGAAGGAAGTATTCCTTCTTGTCTAAAAGATTATTTAAAAAGGGGGTCTGGTTCAAGTGGGTGATACCAGAGGGAATGTTGGTGTTCTGGGAGGGAGGAAGAGTAAGAATTAAAACAATTGCAGAGGCGGAAGCCTTTCTTAAAAAACACTCCTCAATCCTGGAGGATGAAAATGGGGGAGCGGAGGGTGCTGCGGCCCCGCCCACTGGGGGCCAGGGAGAAGAAGATACAATTGCCAAAAGACTTAGATCTCAAAAGTGACTTTATTTTAATATAACATAATAATTGTTTGGATGTTTATACATGCTTGCTAGCATAGTTTTTTTACAATGATATATTTGCATTTCTCTCCACTTTGAAGTACAAATGAAAGTTAAATGTATTATCTATATTTTGTTATGAAGACTCGGAAGGAGTCGACGACTTCGGTGTGAAAGTTCTCAAAATGTCTTTTTACACCTTACCCTTTACCCTATTTGTACAAAATTTATAAAACCCAATAAAACTTTTTTTTTTTAAAAAAAGACACACCTTTTTTCCTCAAAAAAGAGGCTGAAAATCTGGGTGCAGCTTATACACCGAATACAGAATTTTTTTGCCTTTCGAAGCCCTGCTTCTTTCACCAAAATGGCGGTGCATAACCTTGTGGAGGCTTTCAGAGAGCTCCTGGGGACTGGGGAGGGCAGAAATGTGCAAAACAATGGGCCATTCCCCGCTCCCACCCCCCAGCAGCACTCTATAAGCCTCCTTAAGGCTATGCATGCATTTTTTTTGACAAAAAATGGGCCTCTTTCCATAAAAAATCGGCCATTTTTTGCTCATTTTGGAGGCCCCCACCCCCCCAGGAGCACTCTACAGTTTTTAAAAACTGGCCCATTTTCGTGAAAACGGGCCATTTGGGGGAGGTTTGCAGAGTGCAAAAACTTTTTCCCCTTTAACTCAGGGGTCCCCAACCCCCAGTCCGCGGACTGGTGCCGGGCCGTGGCTTGATAGGAACCGGGCCGCAGGGCCAGAGAGGAGGAGGAGGGAGGATGGGGCAGCCCCCTGGGCAGAGCGCACACCAGGGGCGGGAGAGCGCAGGTGCGGTTGCTCACGCCATTGGGGGCCCTAGAGGTCCAAGTGAGCCGACTCACACACACCCCGCATGCGCATGCGCCGCCTGTTCCCCCCCCCTGCCCCCCCTCTACGCCGGCTGGTCCGTGGAATTTTCTTTAAAATGAAACCGGTCCCTGGTGCAAAAAAGGTTGGGGACCCCTGCTTTAACTGATTGATGATTGCTCTTTAACTGATTGTTGAGAATTACATTGATCAAGTTCTGTGCCAGCAAAAATACCTACCTATTTACTCTCTCTCTCTCTCTCTCTCTTTCTCTCTCTCTATCCCTCTACCTACCTACCCACTCTCTCCCCCACCTACCTACTATACTTCTCTATCTATTTCTCTCTCTTTATCCCTTTATCTACCTACCTACCTACTCTCTCCCTACCTATCTACTGTATTTCTCTTTCTTTCTCTTTATCCCTCTACCTACAACCTACCTACTCTCTATCTCCCTACCCATCTACTATATTTCTCTCTTTCTATTTCTCTCTCTATCCCACTACCTACCTACCTACCCACACTCTTTCTTTTATTTCTTTTATTTATTTTTATTTTTATTCGATGTATATACCGCGCCTTCTCCATCGAAATGGACTCAGGGCGGTGCACAGGAAATTAAAACCAGCAATAATAAAACAATACAATAAATAGATAAAAAGAATTAAATAAGAGCCTGCGCTAAAATTCCCACTAAAAACCCAACGTCCATTTACATATTTGGCAGAAGCTATGTAACAATAAAATCTAACAATTAGGCAAGACCAGCTTACTGAAAAAGGTATGTTTTAAGTGAACGGCGAAAGAGGGGAAGGTCCATGATGGTGCGAAGTTCGGGGGGTAGGTCGTTCCAGAGGGACGGTCCTGCCACAGAGAAGGCCCTATCCCTGGGCACCACTAGTCGGCATTGACTGGCGGTTGGTACCCTCAGTAGGCCTTCTCTGTGGGAGCGTATCGGACGCAGGGAGGTATGTGGCAGGAGACGGTCCCGTAAGTAACTAGGCCCCGAACCATGGAGCGATTTGAAGATGGTAACAAGCACCTTGAAGCGCACTCGGAAGGCTACCGATAGCCAGTGCAGCTCGCGCTGGAGAGATGTTACATGGGAGTAACGAGAAGCTCCCAGGATCCCCCGCGCGGCCACCTTCTGAACCAACTGGAGCCTCCGGATGCACCTCAAGAGGAGCCCCATGTACAGAGCGTTACAATAGTCCAAGTGAGACGTCATGAGTGCTTGAGTGACAGTGCGGAGGGCGTCTCGGTCAAGAAAGGGACGCAACTGGCATACCAGGCGAACCTGGTAAAATGCTCCCCTGGCCATGGCCACATGGTCATCCAGGGACAGCCGCGAATCCAGGAGGACGCCTAGTGTATTTCTCCCTACTGTATTTCTCTCTCTCTCTCTCTCTCTCTCTCTCTCTCTCACTCTCTCTCTCTCCCTTTATCTATCTACATACCTACATACCTACCTTCTCTCTCTCTCTCTCCCTACCTACCTACTGTATTTCTCTCCCTCTATCTACCTACCTACTTTTTTTTTCATTTGCCTCTTCAAAACCTTGGTGCATCTTATACTCTAAAAAATACGGTAAGTAGTTTTCCTCCATTTTACAACCTGTTAAATTAGTAAGTTCTTATGTGAATCTGGCTTTTCCATTTACTTTGCTTATCAGAAGGTCGTAAAAAGAGATCACATAACCCAGGGACACTATAACTATCATAAATACACGTCATATCTACAATCCTGAGATCACCTGGTTTATTTTATTATATACTAGCTGTACCCAGCCATACATTGCTGTGGCCCATTGCTGGTTAAATGACCAACCAATCTGTGTGTAGATCTACACCTGCACACACAAACACGTACACAACCACCATATAACGCCCCAGTCTGAAGTTTTAAATTGTTTTAATCGGGTTTTAATGGGAAATAGTTTTAATGTCTTTTACAAAATTTTAGTACAGGGTTAACTATTTAATTTGGTTTTAAATATGTATGTATTGTTATGTTTCAGATGTTCTTAATTTCCTGTACACCGCCCCGAGTCCCTTCGGGGAGAGGGGGCGGTTTAGAAATTCAATAAATACTAAATACTAATACTAACCTACCGACCTACTGTATTTCTTTCTCTCTCCCTCTACCTACCTACCTACTGTATTTTTCCATCTCTCTCTCTATCCCTCTACCTACCAACCTACCTACTGTATTTCTCCCTCTCTATCCCTCTACCTACCTACCTACCTACCTACTGTATTTCTCTCTCCTCTCTATCCCGCTACCTACCTACCTGCCTACTTACCTACTGTATTTTCCCTCTCTCTCTCTTTATCCACCTACCTACCTACTTACATACCTACCTACTGTATTTTCCCTATCTCCCTCTATCCCTCTACCTACCTACCTACTGTATTTTTCCCTATCTCTCTCTATCCCTCTACCTACCTACCATATTTCTCCCTCTCTCTATATCCCTCTACCTACCTACCTACTGTATTTTTCACACTCTCTCTATCCCTCTACTTACCTACCTACCTACTGTATTTTTCCCTCTCTCTTTATCCCCCTACCTACCTAATGTATTTTTCCCTCTCTCTCTATCCCTCTACCTACCTACCTACCATGCAGCCTCCTGGGACCAAAAATGGGCCACATAGGAGTGTGCCAACCCCCATGCCTAGTTTTGGTCCCAGTAGGCATCCATGCAGCCTCCTGGGACCAAAAATGGGCCACCAGGGTGTGTGCCACCCCCGCACCTTGTTTTGGGCCTAGTAGGCCTGCCTGAAGCCTCCTGGGACCAAAAATGGGCCACATGGGAGTGTGTCGTGTGTGAGGGAACATTGGAGGCTTATTCGGTTGCTGAGGAAACAACCAATGGAAATGTGAGGGGTGTGTGCGTGACGCATCATGAGAAGCAGCTGGGTGGGAGGAGCTACAGGGAGGTGAAAACCTCAGAAGTGCGTACCTTTTACATTTGTGCACATGGCACAGGTGTGCCAGCCACACAAACTGTACGTATGACTGCTTCGGAGGTTCTTGGGAACATTGTGTGAAAATTTGGTGCCGATAGGTGCAGTACTTTCTGAGATGAATGCCTTTGCACAAACTATTTTAAATTTTTATTTATATAGATTATTTAGAACATACATAGAATTGGAAAGGACATCAGAAATCTTCTAGTCCAACCCCTGCTTGAGCAGGAGACCCTATACCATTTCAGACCAAAAATTGTCTAATTTCTTTTTGAAAGGCTCCAGTAATGGAGCACCCACAACTTCTGAAGGCAAGCTATTCCATTGGATGATTGCTCTCACCATAAGAATTTTTTCTTTAGTTCTAGATTGCTTCTCTCCTTGGTTAATTTCCAATCGTTGTTTCTTATCTTCTTTTTGTTGCTTTGGAAAATAAGTTGACCTTTTTTGTCTTATTAGGAGCCCGTCAAATATTGGAAAAGGGCTATCATGTAATCTTCTTTCCTTCCTTTCATTAGATCAGACATACCCAAATTCCTGCAAACATTCTCCATATAGTCGATAATATCACACCTAAGCTAATAACTCAGTAACTTTTGCCAAGCACAAGTAGTTAGCAGTATCTGTTATTTTTGCCTAACAGAATAATATTTTCTGGTATTAAACCACAAACATATTTTAATATTTGCATATTTTTCTATAAATATACAGACTTCTGCATATTCTACAAAAATGCTGATTTCTATTTTATTGACACATTTGCAAACTGAAGAAAGTAGTGAAATTACCTTATCTGTAAGGAGTTTAGTAACATTTCTCTGTTTCCTGGAGAGATACTGATCAAATAACTGAGCCAGTTTTGCTGCCAGAATATGTTCACGGCTAAAGCAAGGATGATGTGTGAATATTAATCCTGAAATGTCAATATCCAACTGAAAGCAACTTTGTGGGTCATCATTTTCAACAATGTAGTGGCTAGCAAGTCTCATTTTTAGAGCCTAAAATAAAAATTTAAGCAACTACATTCACACACAGGTATGATAGAATAAGATTTCAGAGAAACATATAAGAACTGGATCATATATAATCAACTAATTTGGAAGTTTTTCTTTTCAACACAAGGTATGAGCCTTTGGCTCATTTTACATATAACTGAGATTAACTATACCAAAGACTAGCAAACCAGGAATAAATATCACTTAATGCCTAAGGATAAGTTAAATAGAATGTGGAATTGACATTCATCAATAACTTCTTTTTCATTTTTTATTTATTTTATTTTATTTATTTTATTTCTGAATCCACCAACCCCCTGCAAACAGTGTGTTGTCTGGGTACAGTTGTTTTTAGGCAATAGTAATCAAAATGTTTGCAAAAACATTCATCACAATAACATTGATAATATAATAGCAATAATATTTTGTTTGCCTATTTTATCAAATTTCCATTTTAACATTTATCCTTTTTATATGCTTGCATTTCTAACTTCTGTTTTTATTGTCTAACCATTGATAAAATATGTCCCATGTCAAAAGGTATTCAGTTTTATTCAAATTTATATACCGCCCTATTCTCCGTGGTAGAACCCAGGGCCGTGCACAGAAAAAGGTAAAAACCACAACACATACATATAATATAAAATTAAATTAAATAGAAAATCTGTGCTAAAAAATTAAAATCACTAAAATGCTAACTTTAAAATTAAACCCTTAATCTATGCCAGGCCGGCCAGATGGAAAAAATGTGTTTTAAGCATCCGACGGAAGAGGCGTAGGTCAGTGATGGTGCGAAGATCGGGGGGCAGATTGTTCCAGAGGGCCGGACCCGCCACAGAGAAGGCCCTTCCCCTGGGAGTCGCCAGCCGGCATTGACCGGCAGACGGCACCCTGAGGAGGCCCTCCCTGTGGGAGCAGACAGGTCGAAGGGAGGTGTGTGGTAGGAGGCGGTCTCGCAAATAACCAGGACTTGTTCCTCCCCATCCAGATCCGTACGGCCTCCAGACACTGGGACATCACTTCAACGGCATCGTTGGGGTGGTTAGGGGTAGAGATGTACAACTGAGTGTCATCAGCATACTGATGGTACTCTACCCTGAAACCACAGATGATCTCACCCAGCGGCTTCATATAGGTGTTGAAAAGGAGGGGTGAGAGAACCGACCCCTGAGGCACCCCACATGTGAGGGGCCTTGAAGTCGACCTCTGCCCCCGTCAACACAAATTGCGACCGGTCGGAGAGGTAGGAAGAGAACCACCGCAATACAGTGCCTCTCACTCCCAACTGAGGGCAGGACTAAAACCATGCTGTCGGGCGGAATGGAAAAGGAAGAGGGTGGGTCCGTTAAGGAGAGGGGGACAAGGGAGGTTCCGGAAGAGGGTCATCCCATCCAAACGGTCGTGGGGAGGGGCAGGTGCGATGGTAGACTAAGATCTCATCACTGGTTGGGAGAGCGTGGCCGCTGGGTTCAAAGGGTCACATGCCCCAACCCCCGCAATCTAGGTGGTCAGGGCTTACAGAGCCAGGGCCTTAGACTGATGCTATGCAACGCCAGGTCCGTTGTCAACAAAGCCCCCCTCATTAACGACCTTGTGTCGGAGGGGGAGCCAGACCTGGCGGGAATTATGGAGACCTTGTTGGGCCACGAGGGAGGACTTACCGTGCGTTCCATCAGTCATGGGCCCTAGGCAGGGATGGGGGGTTGGCGGTCATTGTCAGGGAAGGTCTTGAGCTGAGAGAGACCACTGTGCCACAGATATCTGGTTGCAAGTCCCTCTGCATGAAGTGGGGCCCAGGGAGGCGGTTGGGCTTGCTGATTGTGTACCTGGCTCGCCGCTACTATTTTATTTATTTTATTTATTTAAATTTATATCCCGCCCTTCTCCACAGAGGACCCAGGGCGGCGCACAGGAAATTTAAAAAACATACAAAATACAATAAATATAATTTAAAAACTATTAAATAAACCTATCCTGCGCTAAAACCAAATTTTAAAAGCCCAATTTAAAACTATCTAAAAGTCCCCATGGGAGGTTAGGCTAGGCCGGCTTGTTGAAACAAATGTCTTAAGACATTGGCGGAAGAGGCGGAGGTCGGTGATGGTACGTAATTCAGGGGGCAGGTCATTCCAGAGGGCTGGCCCCGCCACAGAGAAGGCTCTCCCCCTGGGTGTCGCCAGTCGGCATTGTCCAGCCGACGGCACCCTGAGGAGGCCCTGAGGAGGCCCTCTCTGTGGGAGCGTATCGGTCTAAGGGATGTATGGGGCAGGAGGCGGTCTCGCATATAACTAGGCCCCGAGCCACGTATCAGCAGCCCTGCCCGAGCTCCTTGAGATGATCGCCGAGATGGCGATGGAAACCCCCAGATTGTTAGTCATGGGGGACTTTAACCTGCCATCGGTAGGCGAGAACTCCGAGGCAGCTCGGGAGTTCATGGCCTCCATGACGGCCATGGACCTGACCCAAGTAATTCAGGGTCCCACACACGAGGGAGGACACACACTGGATCTCATTTTCATCTCTGGCCAGTGGATGAGTGATCTGGGAGTTGGGGATTTAGTCATCGTACCCCTGTCATGGTCAGATCACTCACTTCTCCGGCTCGACTTTCTCACCGCTACACCCCACTGCAAGGTGGCTGAACCGGAATATACAAGATGGTTCCGCCCCAGGCGCATGATGGAACCTGAAAGGTTCCAGATGAAGCTTGGGCCACTACCTGTAGCCCTGACCCGCGCCCAGATGGAGGACCTAGTGGCTGCATGGAATAGTGCGGCCACTGGGGCCTTGGACCGGGTTGCGCATTTGCGGCCACTCTTGCGGCAGCGAACCACCCTGGCTCCCTGGTTCTCCAAGGAGCTGAGGGTGATGAAGCGCCACAAAAGACGCCTAGAGAGGAGATGGAGATCCACACGCTCTGAATCTGACCGAACACAGGTAAGATCCCATTTGAGGACTTACATTGTGGCGATAAGAGTGGCCAAACGTCGGTATTGTGCCACTCTTATCGCGTCCACAGATAACTGCCCTGCCGCCCTGTTTGGGGTGACCCGCCCCCTCCTTCACCAGAGGCCGCGGGAAGCCCCTCTACAGGGCAGAGCAGAGGAATTTGGAGAATATGTGCAGGACAAAATCGCTCAGATTCGGAGCGAGTTGGTCTCCACCGAAAGTGGTCCGGAGGAGGCGTCGGAAGCGGGTCTTGAGATACCATGCTGGGAGGAGTTTGACTCTGTTACTTCCGATGATATGGACAGGTTGCACAGGAGACTGAGGGCTATCACATATTTATTGGACCCGTGTCCCTCCTGGCTTGTACTGGCATCCTGGGAGGTTTCACGAGGCTGGCTCCAGGAAATAGTGAATGCTTCTTTAAGTGAGGGGTTCTTGCCTACCGTCTTGAAAGAGGCGGTGGTGAGGCCTCTCCTCAAGAAGCCTTCCCTGGACCCAGCATTGTTAGTAAATTACCGTCCGGTCTCCAACCTTCACTTCCTGGCGAAGGTTGTAGAGAGTGTGGTGGCACAACAGTTTCCACGCCATCTGGAGGAAATTGATTATCTGAACCTGCGCCAGTCCGGCTTCCAGCCCCGTCACAGCACCGAGACGGCATTGTTCGCGTTGGTGGATGATCTCTGGAGGGCCAGAGATGGGGGTTGCTCCTCCATCCTGGTCCTATTAGACCTCTCGGCGGCTTTTGATACCATCGACCATGGTATCCTATTGCATCGACTGGAGGGGCTGGGGGTGAGGGGCACCGTTTTGCAGTGGTTCTCCTCCTACCTCTCCGGTCGGTCGCAATTTGTATTGGCAGGGGGGCAGAGGTCGGCCTCGAGGCCTCTCACTTGTGGGGTGCCTCAGGGGTCGGTCCTCTCGCCTCTCCTGTTCAATACATATATGAAGCCGCTGGGCGAGATCATACGTGGGTTTGGAGTACATTACCATCTGTACGCAGATGACACCCAGCTGTACATTTCTACCCCAAACCACCCCAACGATGCCGTCGAAGTGATGTCCCGGTGTCTGGAAGCCGTGCAGATCTGGATGGGAAGGAACAGACTCAAGCTCAACCCGTCCAAGACTGAGTGGCTATGGCTACCGGCTCCCCGGTTCAACCAGTTGATGCCATCACTGGCCATAGGGGGCAAACATCTAGCCCCCGTGGAGCGGGCACGCAATTTAGCCGTCCTCCTGGATTCCCGGCTGTCAATAGAAGATCATGTGACAGCCGTGGCCAGGGGGGCATTTTACCAGGTCCGCCTGGTGCCAGTTGCGTCCCCTATTGGACCGGGACTCCCTGCGCACGGTCACTCATGCGCTTGTGATGTCTCGTCTGGACTACTGCAATGCTCTCTACATGGGGCTTGAGATGCACTCGGAGGCTACAGCTGGTCCAGAACGCAGCCGCGCGGGCAGTTATGGGAGTTACTAGATACTCCCATGTAACACCACTCCTGCGCGAGCTGCACTCGCTGCCTGTGGCCTTTCGGGTGCATTTCAAGGTGTTGGTTATCATCTTTAAAGCGCTCCATGGCACAGGACCTAGTTATTTGCGGGATCGTATCCTGCCCCATACATCCCTTCGGACGATTCGCTCCCACAGAGAGGGACTTCTCCGGGTGCCGTCCACTAGGCAATGCCAGCGGGCGACGCCCAGGGGAAGGGCCTTCTCTGTGATGGGCCCGATCCTCTGGAACGACCTACCCCCGGATATTAGAACGACCACGGACCTCCGCACCTTCCGCCAAAAAGTAAAAACATATTTATTCCATCAGGCCGGTTTCGCCTAATCGACGCTTCTTGCCCCAGTCTGTTTTTTGCAAATTATCTATTTGGTTTTAATGGGTTATAATTTTAATGTTTTAAATTCTTGTACAGGGTAATTTAATTCGTTTTTAACTTTGTATGTCTTGTATGTTTTTAGATAGTTTTTTAATTTTCCTGTACACCGCCCCGAGTCCCTTTGGGGAGAGGGGGGCGGTTTATAAATGTAATAAATTATTATTATTATTATTATGAACCCCTCCATCCGGTGCAATAAGATACCATGGTTGATGGTATCGAAAGCCGCTGAGAGGTCTAATAGGACCAGGATAGAGGAACAGCCCCTATCCCTGGCCCTCCAGAGATCATCTACCAACACGACCAATGCCGTCTCTGGGCTGTGCCCAGGCCGGAAGCCAGACTGGCGCGGGTCTAGATAGACGGTTTCCTCCAAGTGTCGGGGGAACTGTTGTGCTACCACACTCTCTACAACCTTAGAAAGAAAACTAAGGTTGGAGACCGGATGATAATTACTCAACAATGCTGGGTCCAGGGAAGGCCTCTTGAGAAGTGGTCTCACCACCACCTCTTTCAAGACGGCCGGTAGAAACCCCTCACTCAAAGAGGCGTTCACTATTTCCTGAAGCCAGCCTCGTGTAACCTCCCAGGAGGCCAGTATCAGCCAGGAGGGACACGGGTCCAATAAACATGTGGTAGCATTCAGTTGCCCCAGCAACCTGTCCATGTCATCTGAAGTCACAAAATCAAACTCTTCCCATAAAACGGTCTCAAGTCCTGCCTCCGCTTGCCCAACGGGACTAACCTCATCGGAGGCCAGTTCGCTCCGGATCTGAGCGATTTTATCCTGCAGATAATGTCCAAATTCCTCTGCTTGACCCTGCAGGGGAGCTTCCCGTGGCCTCTGTTGAAGGAGGGAGCGGGTCACTCTGAACAGGGCAGCAGGGCGGTTATCTGCGGATGCGATAAGGGCGGTGAGATAATTGCGTTTCGCCACCCTTATTGCCACGAGATAGGTCCTCAAATGGGACCTAGCTCGGGTTCGGTCAGATTCGGCGCGAGTGGATCTCCAAATGCTCTCTAGGCATCTCTTGCGGCGCTTCATCACCCTCAGTTCCTTGGAAAACCATGGAGTCAAGGTGGTTTGGCGCCGCGTGAGAGGACGCAAGGGCACGACCCGGTCCAGGGCCCCAGTGGCCGCATTATTCCAGGCAGCCACTAGGTCCTCAGTCGAGTCGCTGGTCAGGGTCCTCATTATTGGCCCAAGCTCCATCTGGAACCTCTCAGGATCCACCAGGAGCCTGGGGCGGAACCATCTTGGTATTGCTGGTTCTGCCTCCCCGCGGTGGAGTGAGGCGGTTGGGAAGTCTAGTCGAAGGAGAGAGTGGTCTGTCCATGACAGGGGTGTGATCGTTAAATCCCCTAATCCCAGATCACTACTCCACTGGCCGGAGATAAAAACAAGATCCAGCGTGTGGCCCCCGGTGTGAGTGGGACCATGAATTACTAGGGTCAGGTCCATGGCCGTCAAGGAGGCCATGAACTCCTGAGCTATCTCAGAGGTTAATAGCCTGGGGGTCTCAACCGCTATCTCGGCTATCACCTCGAGGAGCTCGGGCAGGGCTGCTGAGACGTAGCGGGGAACCAGGTATACAATCAGCAAGCCCAACTGCCTCCCAAGGCCCCACTTCACACCTAGGGCTTCACAGCCGGCTATCTACGGCACAGTGGTCTCCTTCGGAGCTAGGCACTCCTTTACAATAACCGCCACTCCCCCACCCCTGCCTTGGGCTCGAGGCTGATGAAATGCCCGGTAGCCTGGTGGGCACATTTTGACGAGGGGCACTCCCCCCTCGTGGCCCAACCAGGTCTCCGTAACACCCACCAGGTCCGGCTCCCCCTCTAATACCAAGTCCTGGATGAGGGGGGCCTTGTTGATAATGGACCTGGCGTTGCATAGCATCAACCTCGAGCCCAGGCCCTGAGAACCTGGACCTCCTGGATTGCGAGGGGAGCTTTGGAGACCAGAGCGCACCACCGCTTGCAAATAGCAGGTGCGTACTCCCACAACATGGTCTGGTCTCCAGCTCCCACCATACCTACCTCTCCCATGCATTGTCCTAATAGTATGGCCCTCTGTTAAGTTGAATGAATGAATGAATGAAATTTTTATTTGTATACCGCTCCCTCTCCCCGAAGGGACTCGGGGCGGTGAACAGGGGATAATAAAACATACAAATATACAACAATATAAATATCTAAAATCAGATTAAACTACTATAACCCTGCACTAAAACCTAAAATCCTAAAACTCTAAAAAACCCTAAAAACCCAGGAAAGATAGATTAGGCCAGGCCGGCCTGCTGGAAGAAATAAGTTTTCAGCTTTCGGCGGAAGGAGCAGAGGTCCGGGGTTGTTCTGAGATCGGGGGGTAGGTCGTTCCATAGAATAGGGCCTGCGACAGAGAAGGCCCTTCCCCTGGGTGTCGCCCGCTGGCATTGCCTAGTGGACGGCACCCGGAGAAGTCCCTCTCTGTGCGATCGAATCGGTCGGAGGGATGTATGGGGCAGGATGCGATCTCTTGAAGATGATGATCAACACCTTGAAGCGCACCCGAAAGACCACAGGCAGCCAATGCAGCTCGCGCAGGAGCGGTGTTATGTGGGAGTGCCTGGGGGCTCCCAGAATTGCGCGCGCGGCCACATTTTGAACTAGCTGCAGTCATCGGGTGCACCTCAAGGGAAGCTCCATGTAGAGAGCATTGCAGTAGTCTAGACGGGATGTCACGAGGGCATGGGTGACTGTGCGAAGGGCATCCCGGTCCAATAAGGGACGCAGCTGGCGTACCAAGCGGACCTGGTAGAACGCTCCCCTGGCCACGGCCGTCAGTTGATCTTCCATCCAGGAGGATGCCCAAGTTGCGTGCCCCATCCACAGGGGTTAGATGTTCACCCCCTATGGCCAGGGATGGAGTAAACTGGTTGTACCGGGATGCCGGAAGCCACAGCCACTCGGTCTTGGACGGGTTGAGTCTGAGTCTGTTCCTTCCCATCCAGACCCATACGGCTTCCAGGCACCGGGACATCACTTCGACGGCATCGTTGGGGTGGTTCGGGGTAGATATATACAGCTGCGTATCATCAGCGTAGAGATGGTACTCTACCCCAAAACCACGGATGATCTCACCCAGTGGCTTCATATGTATTAAACAGGAGTGGCGAGAGGACCGACCCCTGAGGCACCCCACAAGTGAGAGGCCTCGAGGTTGACCTCTGCCCTCCTGCCAACACAAATTGCGATCGACCAGAGAGGTAGGAGGAGAACCACCATAAAACGGTGCCTCCCACCCCACCCCCTCCAGTCGATGCAATAGGATACCATGGTCGATGGTATCAAAAGCCGCCGAGAGATCTAATAGGACCAGGATGGAGGAACAGCCCCCATCTCTTGCCCTCCAGAGATCATCAACCAATGCGACCAATGCCATCTCAGCGCTGTGTCCGGGCCAAAAGCCGGACTGGCGCGGGTCCACATAATCAATCTCCTCCAGGTGACGGGGAAACTGTTGAGCCACCACACTCTCTACAACCTTCGCCAAAAAGTGAAGGTTGGAGACCAGACGGCAATTTACCAATAATGCTGGGTCCAGGGAAGGCTTCTTGAGGAGAGGTCTCACCACCACCTCTTTCAAGACGGTAGGCAAGATCCCCTCACTCAAGGAAGCATTCACTACTTCCTGGAGCCAGCCTCGTGTAACCTCCCAGGATGCCAGTACAAGCCAGGAGACCCTCTGTTGAAGGAGGGAGCGGGTCACCCCAAACAGGGCGGCAGGGTGGTTATCTGCGGATGCGATAAGGGTGGCACAATAAGACCGTTTGGCCACCCTTATCGCCACAAGATAAGTCCTCAAATGGGCTCTCACCTGTGTTCGGTCGGATTCAGAGCATGTGGATCTCCATCTCCTCTCTAGGCGTCTCTTGAGGCGTTTCATCTCCCCCAGCTCCTCAGTAAACCAAGGAGCCCGGGAGGTTCGACGCCGCAAGAGAGGCCGCAAGGGCGCGACCCAGTCCAAGGCCCTGGCGGTCGCGGCACTCCATGCCGCCACCATGTCCTCAGTCAGGGTGCGGGTCAGGGTCACAGGTAATGGCCCAAGCTCCATCTGGAACCTCTCAGGGTCCATCAGGCACCTGGGGCGGAACCATCTAGGAATCTCTGGTTCCGCCTCCCCGCAGTGGGGTGTAGCGATTGGAAAGTCGAGCCGGAGAAGTGAGTGATCTGACCATGACAGGGATATGATGGCTAAGTCCCCTACACCCAGATCACTCATCCACTGACCAGAGACAAAAATAAAATCCAGCGTGTGCCCCCCCCCCTCGTGTTTGGTACCCTGAATTACCTGGGTCAGGTCCATGGCCGTCATGGAGGCCATGAACTCCCGAGCTGCCTCGGATGATTCGCCAACCGATGGCAGGTTGAAATCCCCCATGACCACCCGTCTAGGGGTCTCAACCGCCACCGTAACGATCATCTCGAGGAGCTCGGGCAGGACTGCTGACATGTAGGGGTTGACCTCTGTTCCCCCCCTAGAAGTAGACCCTACGTCCTCTCCATCGGGATCATGGGTCGGCCTGGACATGATACCCCGTGGGTAATTCCCCCCACCCACATCTCTTATTTCTGTTAACCCACCCTCCTCCCTAGAACCCCTTAAAAATCTAATTAAAAATTTCACTAAAAACCCCTTAATCTTCCACTTCCTCCACCTGCTCACTTTTTTAAGTTTGATACCTAATAAGTAACAATATATTTTCTTTAGCAGTTTTTCATCCATTCCAGTTAATGTCTAGTCCAATTCTATTAACTCTGTATGGAAACCATACATTTTAGCATATTTCTCATATCGAGATTGTATCTGCATCTGTGGCCACCATGCGATGTCTATCCCTTGACTACGAAGTTCCTGTTTGGTTTATAATACCCCCTTTTCATTCAAAAATATCTTTATATCTTACAATTTTTTCCATGTTAATAACATTAGAATGTATCCATGCTTCCATTGTGGAAAGCCAGACTGGTATTTTCAGGTAGTGCTGTTCTTTAATTTTAAGCCATACTGATTATAGTGCATTTCTAACATGTCTTTGAAAGTAACAAAAAGCATTTTTTTGAAAGTATTTTATTCTTCCCATACCATAAAAAAGCATCCCAACCTAGTTGAAGGCCATGTCCTTCTAAAGTTAATCGTCTTTTATGCCTCAAATTGATCCATTCTTTTACCCATGTAAGTACTGAGGCCTGGTAGTACAATTCCCAATCTGGCAGCCCAAAGCCCCCTCTCTCTTTGTGGAGTCTTGCAACATTTTCAAACTTACGTCTTGCTTTTCCCCCTAGCCAAATATATTTTAATATTATTTTATTTAGTTCTTCAAAATATTCCTCCCCCCAATTTTATTGGAATTGTTTGGAATAAATATAATAGTCTTGGTAAAATATTCATTTTTATAGTAGCTATTCTTCCTGTTAATGACAATTGCAGATGTTTCAATTTCTCCAAATTTAGTTTAATTTGTCGCATCAGTTCATATAATTGTCCTCTTTAATTGTTACGCATTTTGCTGCTAATTTTATTCCTAGGTACTTCATTTTCTTAATTCATCAAGAACTCCTGAGCATGACCTTTGTTCAAAATGGTGGTGGCCTCTCAAGGTCGCAGACAGATGTCAAAGTAAGGCTCTTTACTCAATGTTTACTTGTTTCTAGGCCCTGTCCAATCTTAGTACTAAAGTAGCCATTTTCTCCAAAAAGGAAGCTTTCCGCTTTGGCCTTTCATGGAAGACCACTGAATGAGGCCATAAAGACAACCTTGACTGCAGGATTAAGTGCATGTTAGGTTTCTGTTTAATAAAATGGCCGGTCTCAATCTGGACAAGTTGATATGTCTCATCTGGCAAATGGGGTTATAGAGTAATACAGAAGAACAAAGTTGGAAGGGAATTTGGAGGTCTTCAAGCAGGAGACCCTATACCACTCCAGGCAAGTGTGTGTTCAATCTTTTCTTCAAAGTCTCCAATGATGGAACACCCACGACTTTTGAAAGCAAGCGGTTCCATTGGTTAATTATTCTATTAAGAATTTTTCCTTCGTTCTTGGTTGCTTCTCTCTTTGATCAGTTTGCATCCTTTGTTTCTTGTCTTGCCTTCTGGTGCTTTGGAAAATAGGTTAAGTCTATCGAGATCCATCTGGATCTTGAGTCTATCTTGTGGGGTTGTGGTGCTCCAAAATCTTTGAAAAATATGGTTCAATAGTTTCAATATCACATCTTCCAGTTCCTTCAGAACTCTGGGAAGTAATCTTCAAGATCCGGCAGGTGTTCTCTTACCTTTCTTTGGTTATTTTAATTTATGTCCTATATTTTTTATGATTATGTTTTTGGCAGGTTCGGCTTTATTATCTTTTTGCATGAAGACTGACAGCAGCTCTGCTTTCTCTCTACTGATCGTTACTTCCTTGCCGTCTTTACACATTAGTGGATTGATTGCTTTCTTACTGTAATTTTTTTCTTGTTTTTTATATGTTGAAACTTTTAAAATTATTTTTGATATTTGTTGGAAATCTTACTTTATTCTCAGCCTTTGCTCTCCTGATTTCACCTTTGCAGGTTTGGACTATTTGTTGGTATTCTGCATTAGTTATGTGTCCCTCTTTCCATTTTTTATATTTATCCTTTTTGTCTTTCAGTTTTTCAGAGATTTCCTTGTGCAACTATGCTGGTTTCTTCTTGGATTTCTTTTTTTGTAAATAATTTTTTTTATTTTAGTGAAACACAAACACAAAAAAAGAATCCTCCTTCATTACATCTTGTAGAAAGCGTGTTAAATTGGTTACATATAACTTTTGTGCACTCATACACAGTCATTACTTATAGTTCATATAAACTTGAATATTTTAAATAAAAACTCTTTATATATACCATCACTATAACACAATTCTCATTTGACTACAATTATTTAAACGTCCTTTTGCCTAAAATAATTCATACTTAAAGAAACAACCATGTACTGGCATTCATTAGCTATTTCAAAAATCCTCCAAAAACATTACATCTTTATGATTATATTCTAAATAGTAGTTGATTAATACAGTTTAGTCTTTTTTCATTCAGTTTAGAATTTGTATCCAAATTTCTTTTACCAAAACCCAGTGCACACATATATATATAATTAAACAATATCCATTATCATTTCATTATTTTTGTTGTAGTTAATTATTTGTTAACAAAAAGTTTGCTATTTATATCCAACTTCCGCTCTTCAAACCCAGTAACAGACATCTTATATAACAAGTTCTAAATAAAAGAAAATTAATTAATAAAGTTTCTAGGTCTTTTTCCCAAATCACTGTTTACAAGTTATATCCAAATTTCTTTTACTGAGCCTATATATATCATCATTTCTCTTTTTTCTTCTTCTGTATCTTGAAATCTGAGAAAAGGCTCCAATTCATCGAATTCTTTTCCATTCTCCTCCTTTTCCACTTTCACCCACATTTATTCCATTGATAAAATCATCAATCATCATATCTTTATCTTCATTCCGTTCACTTTTTGGGGGTCCAACCCCATCATCATTTACTGAGAAAGACACTAATTTTCCCAACTTCTTCTCAATTCTCCCAGTTACTTCCAATAGCTTTTCCAATCGGTTTACATCTAGTAAATTTTAAATTCCAGCCAAGATACTTTGCAATTTTAAAGATTCCTCTTCTGAGTATTGATCCATATTTCCAAAAAGGGAGAAAGAAAAAAAAGAAGAAGAAGAAAAGAACTAATAGCCACTGCCACTCTCTAGCTTTAGGCCCTTTCTTTTTCAATTTTAAGTTGGTTTAAACACAAACTTTGTTGTTATCTTCAAAAGAGGAAAAAGAGTAAGTTTTTCCCCTTTCTCTGCTCAAAGAACACCTGTGAAAAACAAAATGTGTCCTTGGCTCTTTATCAGTTTTTATAAACAGGTTACAGACCTTTCAGCTACAAAGTCAGTGGAGAGAATGGAAAGAAGAAAAATTTTAAAATAGACTTTGAGGAATGCGAGCTCCACTTTACTGGTAAAGGAAAAGAAGAGGGGGAAAAAAGAATTGGAGATGGATGAAAGAAAAGAAATCTCTCCAAAAACACATCTGATATTTGAAGACAAACGTGTTAAAATAGAAAATGGGCAGCGCTGTTATTTGAGAGTTACAATGGACAACAGTGTGCAAAAAGATATTTACAAAAAACCTGGAAAGAATAAAAAGAGACGAGGGCCACAAATGGCAAAAGAGATAAGTTTAACTCGACTTTGGAAAGACACTGGTTAATAATGGAAATTGTTATCCTTTGATGATTAATAATTAGTTAGATGGTTTTAGAATATCATTGAAGGATTACTAGCTAGTTAATAATGATTCATAAAAATTTAAGATTGTTTTAGATTATTATTGAAAAATTCATATAGGTGTATTATATGTGTGTGTATCCTGGGAACAGACAATGGATGCCACTATGTGGTTGTGTTTTGAGTACATGTTTGAAGAAGAAGATAGACCAAATCTGGAATTTTGGTGTAATGATATTAAGATATATGATGAACTCTCTGATTTAAAATTTATAAAATGAGATTATTTATGAATAATAATCATTTTAGAGATGCACAGAAATTAAGTGTGACCGGTCGGTACGCTTTCTAAAAGATACAATGTAGAGTGATTACTTTTCCTTATTATTTCTATTCTTAATTTTATTCTTTCTTTTTCTTTGTCTGTCTTAATAGAATGCCATTATATACCTTTATTTTACATATAAAAGGATGTTAAAACAATCAGTTAATTAAGATTGAGATGTAATAATTGTAATAATTGACATGAAAAGATGACCATGGAAGAAATGCATAGAAATTTGTAATTAACTGACACATTTTTTATCATTTGTAATTTGTAATGGAAGATAGCTTTTTATGTTCTTTCTATCATTTTTGTTTTATTTGTGTTTGTTCAAAAATAAATAAAAATTACCTTTAAAAAATTTCAGTCTCTAGCCTCCAGGTGGCAGTGTTGTTTCCTTTCACTCACTGCTGCTTATCTCAGACTTTAAGACTTTAAAAAGTTAGAAATATTACGTAAAATTTAATAACAAGAGATAGGAAACATTGTTAAAATAAAGAAACGGATTTTAATCCATAAGTGAGAAGACAGAATAGCAAAAAACAGAAGAAAAAATTGATCCATTCACTTTAAGAGAAAACAAAAGAAAAAAAATGCTGCAAGTACTTCAATCCACAAAATATAGTTATGTGTAAAAAAAAAGACACTTTCCAAAACAATCCGGTAAAGATCAAATTTGCCGCTTAATTCTTTGCTTAAGGATTTAATTTAGCTTAAAGAAAAATGAATTGCTTTGGGCAGTCTTCTTGTAATAGCAAAAAAATACTTCACCAGATGGATACACTTTCTCTTTTCCCTTCCTTCCTCCGGAAGCCATCCCAACTTCACCAGCCTAGGGGCTACCTGTTTAACCAATGGTTAGAAGCACTTCCCTTGGATCAATCAGGGACTTTGCAGTGTCCCTGTGATCAGCAAGGCTTTGTCTTCCTCTTCACCATCTCTATGGAACAGTTTAGGTCTAAGTGGACTGTCCAGTGGTAAAAGTGTCAACGGTGGTCTCGCAGCCTTAAGATCGCACGTCATTCCGTAGCGACATTGGCTCCTCCTTCTACTCTTCTTGGAATTCTTGTTTTTCTTTTTCAGTGGTATTGGGCTTTTATAATCATATTTTTCAAAGTTTCCCAAGTTTCTTCAGTTGTTTTCCTCCTTAAGATTTTCACCATAGAACCCTTCCCAGGTTCTCTCTAGGTTTGTGTAAATCAGCTCTTTTAAAGTCTGAGACACTGGTTTATGTTCTATTGTTTGTGTTGGCATTATATGAATTCCAATATGAAATGGTCATTCTCCCCCAAAGTACTGGCAACTTCAACTCGGTGGTGAAATTCAGCAGGTTCTGACAGGTTCTGGAGAACTGGTAGTGAAAATTTTGAGTAGTTCAGAGAACCAGCAAATACCACTTCTGGTTGGCCCCAGGAGTGAGGAGGGAATGGAAATTTTGCAATATCCTTCCCCTGGAATGGGGTGGGAATGGAGACTTTATAGTATCCTTCCCCATAGAACCAATAGTAAAAAAAAATGAATTTCACCACTGCTTCAACCCCCTCAATCACTACTTCTCTGTTAGTAAGAATTAGGGTCAATATAGCTCGAGTTCCTTTCTCTAACATTTGGATAACAAATTTGTCAAGAAGGTCAAGAACCTGTGTGATCTCCCACTTGATACAGAGTTTGTCTCCCAGTCCATGTCAGGATAGTTAAAATCCCCCTAACTACTGTGGCATATTTCCTATATACATTTGTTAATGTATATAGGCGGCAGCGAGGCCTGGGACGGCCCTATCGTTGGCGCGCCCCCGGCGCGGCCGCCTAGCCTGGAGGAAGATCGATGCCGGGGGAATTAGCGAGCGGCGGAGAGGCCCGGAATGGCCCTGGCGTGGTGTTCGGCCCCAGTGTAACATGGAGTGGAGGTGGGCCGGTAGCCAGGGCAGCGAGAGGGCCTGGAGCGGCTCGAAGCGTCCCAGAACCGGTCCCGGCAGTAAGACCAGCCGTGACCATTGGAGAACTGCCCTGGCGTGGCCCTGGCTTGGTCTGGAGAGGAGGCAGGCCGGGCAGCCAGGATGTAGGACGCTGGACATGGAGGTCGAGCTGGGCGTTTTGGACGTTTCCTTTGGGACATGTTGTGTTTACAGTCTACACAGGCCGAGCAGCCATGGATTTATGGACCCAGGGAGGCTGAGACTAGATTTAGAAGATCATTCCGGACTATTCGGCGGTAAAGAGAACTTGAGCCAGTTGCAGAGTTATTGACTCGATGGAGGGTCTTTGGACTATTCTCCCTCCACGCGGTTCATGGGTTTTCAATGCTATGAATTATTATCATGAATTTTGTCATCTTTATTTCATCCTCCACCTTCTCACCCCCCCCCCCACCGGTGGGATAGATTTCCTTTTCCATGTGCATTTTTAACAGCTCTCCTAACTCTCTGCATTATAATTTTATAATTTTATTCTGTATTATCGCCATTGTATCCTGACTTGCTGTTTTTAACATCTTTTTTAACATCTTAAGCGTTCCTCCTTTTAAATGCCTGTGAGGCCTTCAGGATGCCTTCGTACTCAAGGCTAGACCTTCTCTGCCTGCGGGAGCTCCCACTCTCGCAGGCCTGGCCCCCGGGTCTAACACGGGCCCACCTCGAGGATGGATTGATAGATCCAGAGAGGTGGCCGAGGCGCAAACTTAGGGGGGGTTTATGTAAATTTTTAATTCGGTTTTTAAGGGGTTCTGGGGTGGGGGGAGGGTTTACTCAGTCAGAAGGGGGTCAAGTTATAGGGCCGGCCGGCGGAAGTAGGATAAAGGAGGGGTCCACTAGGGAGGGGGGATCGGGGGTCGTCTCTGTTGTGGGCCGTCCCATTCGGTTGGTCTTGGGGAGGGGCAGGGGCGGTGGGAGACAGGATGCTCATCGTGGGGCAGGGGCTCGCGGTCGCTGGTTATAAGCGGTCGCTTGCCCCAACCCCCTGTGCTCCGCTCGTGGGCTAGGCAGTCAGGGACCACAGAGCCGGGGCCCCAGGCTGATGTTCTGCAACGCCAGGTCCGTGGTGAACAAAGGCCCCCTCATAAATGACCTCGTGTCAGAGGGGGACCCGGACCTGGTGGGAATTACAGAGACCTGGTTGGGCCCCGAGGGGGGTTTACCCCTCGTGGAAATGTGCCCACCAGGCTACCATGCATTTCATCAGCCTAGGGCCCTAGGCAGGGGTGGGGGGGTGGCGGTTATTGTTAAGGAAAGTCTGGAGCCGAGGGAGACCACTGTGCCTCAGACGACTGGCTGTGAGTCACTCTTTGTGAAGTGGGGCCTAGGGAGGCAGTTGGGCTTGCTGATTGTATACCTGGCTCCCCGCTATGTAACAGCAGCCCTGCCCGAGCTACTCGAGTTGATCGCCACGATGGCGGTGGAGACCCCCAGACTGGTAATCATGGGGGACTTTAACCTGCCATCGGCGGGCGAAACATCCGAGGTAGCCCGGGAGTTCATGGCTTCCATGACAGCCATGGACCTGACCCAAGTAGTTCAGGGCCCCACTCACGAGGGAGGACACACGCTGGATCTGATTTTTGTCTCTGGACAGTGGAGAAGTGATCTCGGAACAGGGGATTTAGTCATCTTACCCTTTTCATGGACAGATCACTCTCTCCTTCGGATGGACTTTCCAACCGTCACACCCCACCGCGGGGAGGCAGAACCGGAGACATCGAGTTGGTTCCACCCCAGGCGCCTGATGGACCCTGAAAGGTTCCAGAGGGAGCTTGGACCAATACCTTTGTCCCTGCCCCGCGACTCGACTGAGGACCTAGTGGCCGCATGGTACAGTGCGGCCACGGGGGCCTTGGACCGAGTCGCGCCCTTGCGGCCTCTCATGCAGCGTCGGGTCACCCAGGCCCCTTGGTCTACCGAGGGGCTTCGGGAGATGAAACGCCGCAAGAGACGCCTAGAGAGTAGGTGGAGATCCTCTCGATCCGAAGCTGACCGAACACTAGTGAGAGACCATATTAGGACTTACTTAGTGGCGCTAAGAGTGGCCAAACGTGAGCATTGTGCCACCCTTATCGCGTCCGAGGAAAACCGCCCTGCCGCCCTGTTTGGGGTGACCCGCTCCCTCCTTCATCTGAGGCCGCGGGAAGCCCCTTTGCAGGGTCAAGCAGAGGAATTTGGAGTGTTTCTGCAGGACAAAATCATTCAGATTCGGAACGAGCTGCCCTCCACTGAAAGTGATCCAGTCGATTTGTCCGGGGCTGGTCTTGAGATAACACCTTGGGAGGAGTTTGACTTTGTCACTACCGAGGATATGGACAGGTTGCGGAGGAACCTTAGAGCCACCTCATGTTTATTGGACCCGTGTCCCTCCTGGCTTGTACTGGCATCCTGGGAGGTGACACGAGGCTGGCTCCAGGATATTGTGAATGCGTCTTTGAGTGAGGGGTTCTTACCCACCGCCTTGAAAGAGGCGGTGATGAGACCTCTCTTCAAAAAGCCTTCCCTGGACCCAGCATTGTTGGAAAATTTCCGTCCGGTCTCCAACCTTCACTTTCTTGCGAAGGCTGTAGAGAGTGTGGTGGCTCAACAGTTTCCTCGTCACCTGGAGGAAGTTGATTATCTAGACCCGCGCCAGTCCGGTTTCCGACCCGGTCACAGCACTGAGACGGCATTGGTCGCGTTGGTTGATGATCTCTGGAGGGCACAGGATAGAGGTTGCTCCTCTATCCTAGTCCTATTAGACCTCTCAGCGGCTTTTGATACCATCGACCATGGTATCTTATTGCACCGATTGGGAGGGTTGGGGCTGAGAGGTACCGTTTTGCGGTGGTTCTCGTCCTACCTGTCTGGTCGGTCGCAATGGGTGTTGGCAGGAGGGCAGAGGTCGTCCCCGAGGCCCCTCACATGTGGGGTTCCTCAGGGGTCGGTCCTCTCGCCACTCCTGTTCAACACCTATATGAAGCCGCTGGGCGAGATCATCCGTGGTTTTGGGGTGGAATACCATCTGTACGCTGATGACACCCAGCTGTACATATCCACCCCAAACCACCCCAACGATGCCGTCGAGGTGCTGTCCTGGTGTTTGGAGGCCATACGGGTCTGGATGGGTAGGAACAAACTCAGACTCAATCCATCCAAGACTGAGTGGCTGTGGTTTCCGGCACCCCGGTTCAGCCAGATAAGTCCAACACTGGCCATTGGGGGCAAACAACTGGCCTCCGTGGAGAGGGCGCGCAACTTGGGCGTCTTCCTGGATTCCCGGCTGTCCATGGAGGACCATGTGGCGGCCGTGGCCAGGAGGGCATTTTATCAGGTATGCCTGATACGCCAGTTGCGCCCCTTACTGGACCGGGCGGCCCTTTGCACAGTCACTCAAATGCTTGTGACTTCTCAGCTGGATTACTGTAACGCTCTCTACATGGGGCTCCCCTTGAGGTGCACTCGAAAGCTACAGTTAGTTCAGAATGCGGCCGCGCGGGTGATTATGGGTGCCCCAAGGCAAGCCCATATAACACCTCTCCTGCGCGAGCTGCACTGGCTGCCTGTGGCCTTTCGAGTGCGCTTCAAGGTGTTGACGACCATCTTTAAATCGCTCCATGGCTCGGGGCCTAGTTATATACGAGACCGCTTCCTGCCCCATACATCCCTTCGCCCGATCCGCTCCCACAGAGAGGGTCTTCTCCGGGTGCTGTCGGCCGAGCAATGCTGGTTGGCGACGCCCAGGGGAAGGGCCTTCTCTGTGGCGGGCCCGGCCCTCTGGAACGACCTATCCCCCGACCTACGTACTATCTCGGACCTCCGCCTCTTCCGCCAACGTCTTAAGACATATCTATTCTAACAAGCCGGCCTGGCATAGCCTGACTTTTTATACAGAAATTCTAATTAGTTTTAAATGGGTTTTTAGCACGGGTTTAATAATTTATTAATTTAATATGTTTTTAATGATATATATTGTCTTTGTTATGGTTTTTAAAATGCCTGTGCGCCGCCCTGGGTCCTAACAAGGAGAAGGGCGGGGTATAAATCCGAAATAAATTTTAAAAAATTAAATAAATTAATTGGTTAGCAAAAAGTTCATTTACTGTATTTTTCAGAGTATAAAACACACCTTCCCCCCTCCCAAAGAGGGTGAAAATTAGGGTGCATCTTATACTCTGAACGTAGCTTTTTGGAAGCTTTTTTTCCAGCCCTTATGAGGTGCTAATGAGTGAAGCAAGATCACTTCACTCATTAGCACCTCATTAGGGCAAAAAAAAAAAAAGAAAAGCTTCAAATATTTTTACTGCAGCATACTGTTGGAAAAATTTCCCGGTTCATTCAAGCTGGGAGGAGCCAACGAGGAAAGATTTGAAGACTGCCTTAAGAGGAACTTCTTTTGTTCAGTTTCTATTTTTGGAAGATAATCCTCTCAAGGGCAAGGCAGATAGTTCATGTAACTATGTGATTTCTGTTCTTTTGGGGGTAATCCCTTTTGGGGGTAATCCCTTGGGGGCAAGGCAGGAATTTTTCCTATCAGCTATCTGAGTTTTCTCAATGGTTTCCTTCAGGCTAACACTGGGCTGGTTTGTTGATTCAGCTTTGTTACATTTTACAGCTGTTAAGTGCTTTGGCTGAATGACATCTAGTTAAGATTTTCCCTAGCTGCCTGGGGAAAGAAAAAAGTGGTGGTCATTTTATTATACTATTATGTTTGCTTGCTTTTCTGGTGCTATGGGAATAAAAATGAATACCTGGTAGGCAGAATTCCTCCCCTCCCCCCATTTTCCTCCCCCAAAACTAAGATACATCTTATATTCCAAAAAATATGGTATGTCTTGTGCTAGGTTGGGTGGCCTTGTAGTATACAACTGTCATATTCTTTTTTTTCCTTTTATATTGATCTGAAAGAATAAGAGGGTGGTCTTGATTTATTTGGGCTATGGTGGTCTCAGTTGGGCAGTGTAAGGCAGACACATATATGCTCATAATCCTAGGGCCTGTTATATTAAGGCCTGTTATTTAGAAATAATCGCTTGGAACTTTACTAGCTGGCACCAGTAACAATGTCTTGGGTTGGTCCAGGTCATCATGACCTCTCTGGGAATACCCTAAAGTGCTGAGAAGTTCCTTTGGAAAATACCTATGTTCCAAAGTGTTTTGATGGAAGTGTTTTGACAGAAGATGGTCATTAAGAGAGAAATGGGGAGCCACTGTGTGAGACAGAATGCTGGACTGGATGGGCTGTGGACTGTTCCAGCAAGGCTATTCTTATGTTCTTATGTAAGAGAGCCATTGTAATATCTTGGGAAAGGACATTTGCTCATGTTCTCTCTGATATTTTTTGGGTTGTTTTGGGGAAATTCCGAGAAGTACAGCTGTTGTTTCATGTTAGTGACAACTGGAAATTATCTAAAACTATTCAATTATATTTTAGGAACTGGTTTTGGTGCCAGGTGCTTTTTGGTAGCCAACATTGTTAGTTATTACGCACATGTATTTTGCACATGTATCTTTGTATTTGCTTAATGACGTATTTTCGGGCGGCGAATTCTATACTTAAGGTGGGCATCTTTGTACCTGAAACTATTCTCTTTTGGCCTGGCCTTAGGAGAATCCTGCAATGCATTCCAGTAATCGATTGCCAATCAATTAATCAATAAAGCTTTTCTTTGTTGCTTTAAATCTCTTTGTTTCTAGTATTTTGGTTTTACAGTTTAAAAGTTTATTGGGAAATTTTTCTCACATGATACATATGCCATCTAGGTGGATTTCATCTTTGGTTTTGTGAATTTTTATAGATATGTAGTGATCTCTTACATATATTGCAACTCTACTCCTCAGTACATTCCAGTTGTGAGTTTCATCCAACCAGGTTTCAATAATGGCAACCATATCATATTTGCCCTAATGTACTAGTACTTCAAGTTCATCCTGTTTGTTCCCCAAACTTTGAGTGTTTGTGTATAGGCACTGAGTCTCACAAGGCTGACTTTCTGGGTTTATTTTCTCATTGTTTGATTGGTTGTATTGAAGTTTATGCTTTATTAGGTCCTAAAGATCCTAAGGATTTGTCACCTCTCCTCTCAATTTTAGTTTAAACCTCTTCTGATAAGTTGAGCCAGTTGTTTTCTGAATACATTCTTCCTGATTCTTGTGAGGTGCAGTCCATCCCTTGCCAGAAGCCCTTCATGTATGTAATGAAGACCATGGTCCAGCTGATGCTGGCTGTGGAATTCTGGGAGTTGAAATCCACACATCTTAAATTTACCAAAGTTGAAAAACACTGAATTGGGCAGTGATTTGTATTCAGCCATTCTGCACTGAGGCATCTAACAACATGCAATAATCAACTTACCTTTTTATAAAAGATCACAAGGTCCATCTCTTGGTCTCCCTTTGTTAGAAACAATGGAGGTCTAGTAAGGGATTGCTTAACTGGATTGGGCAATGCTAAAATTTGACCATCATCTCCAAACCACTTTTTCCCCTGCAAAAAAGAGGACATAAAAACATTTTAATTTTGCCAGAAGTATCTTGTTAACATTATATCATTCTTCAGAAAATGAAAGCTAACAATCAATAGGAAATTAATCCTTGGTTCCAGTCTTACCTGATTTTTGTAAAAAAATCTTTATTATTTTTCATGTAATGAAAAACAGGAATGTAAATCAGCTACTATTATGATTAGTTTCTAAACAGGCATTGGTTTTACTGTCCCTATTGCTTTCACATATGTTGCTATTTTGTATTGCATTGATTATTGTTGTGTAAAGTGCACTGGTGCTTCTTGAACAAAGATGCAAATATTGTAAGTAAAATGAATTTTCTGTATAAAAAAAGCCTGCATCATCTCCATATTCAAAAATATGTCAGACTTTCCAATGGGTCTTCTTAAAAACTAAATATAGAAGGTGGTTGGATACTGGTTTTTGAGTCAGAAATGTATCCGTTGGGCCAGAAAAAAGACAAACTAACATAGAGGATGACAGAAAGAGGCTGCCTTCTAGTAAACTGATGTTCATGAATGACCCAGCAGTCAGTTTGTGATCTACTAACCCACCTAGGCAGCCATTTTTTGAGGTTCCTAAGAACATGCTCTTAAAATGCCATTGGTCTCTCTAGTTCCAAAGGTTTTTGGAACCAATAATTTTGAAAAGTTTATGTATGAATCCCTCACTTGAGAATGATCAAACCCAAGGCATACAGGACTGAAGCCTGGTTTCTATGCCCCAGAATTCTTGGCATTTTCCTGAAATCAGGCATCTCACATTAGATATCTGCTCTTCTGTCAAAAGAGAAAACCCCATCTTGGGAAACAGCCAAAGAAGGAAGGGATTTCAGAGGATGGACTGGGATGGGCTGAGATGAGAGAAGGATCTGAAGGATCTTTCCTACAATGTCATAATGCCCAAGTGCTTGCTCTCCAGCTCTCCCCAATACTATAACAATGGAAGGATAAAATGACTAGTTTAAAAACTCATTATAGGAAAGAAATTTGCATTTGTCTCTGTGTCCACATTTCCATCCTGCTGATCTGTACATAATGGTCCTAGCATTCAGCCCTATTAGTTGCAGTGCTTCACTGGAATGGAACATCTCACAGTGGGCAGATGGACATACTAGGTGGCATGGCAGGTGGGTGCAGCTGGGTTGGTGCACCTTGCAGGCTTTGCCAGATGGGCATGGCTGTTTGGGCATGGCCAGGTGTGTACAATGTGGGCATGGTTGGTCTGGCGTGGAACAAATTGCACCGGCTAACTGAATGTGTAATTCAGCATCCCACTAGCTCATCTCTCCAAACTGCAGGCAGCCAAGCATGCACACACACGCGTGTGCACATACACATACACACACACTATTTTGAGCTTCGGGACTTGTCTCATTCTAGCATCAAAAATTGGCAGTAAGATGCAGATTATGGACAGAAGGGAATAGCTGAGAGCCATCACAAGACATTTAAAGTTTGGTCTGGAATTTGCAAAGGGAGGTACTGCTAATCAAGGTAGGGAAGGAAAACAGTTTATAAAAGTTCCCAAGCTCAGAATGGGGTGTGTGCATGTGTGCACAGCATGACAAAGAGGTTCTTCTCCCCGAGCCTGGGCATGACTGGAAGTTTCCCAATGTGGATGCAGATAAAAGTCCCCAAAATCAGAATAGGGTGTATGTCTGCATGCATGAGCATCCGGCATGCCAAAGGAGAGGTTCTTCTCCCCAAGCCCAGGAGCAATTGGCAGCTTCCCAACACAGATAGAGATAAAAGTCCTCAAAGTCAGAATGGTATTTCTGTCTGCATCTGTGTGTGTGTGCATGTGTGCACACATACACAATATGCCAAAGAGAGGTCCTTCTCGCCAAACCTGGGCATGATTGGCAACTTCCCAGCATGGATGCAGATAAAAGTCCGCAAACGTGGAATGGTGTATCTGCATGGTGGGGCACCAAGTTGTCCCTACATTCAGGAAACCAGTGCAACTTGTTCTGTGCTAACCCAGCCACACCTGCTCATCTGCACCCACCTGGCCCCACTCAGCCAGTCACCTGGCGGTGCCGAGTCAGCAGCACCATGCCCACTTGCCTGCACCACCAAGACATGTAGAGTCAGTTGTGTCACTGTTCACCTGTTCGCACCCACCCATCCATACTGACCTGGCCACCATGAGTCATCTTAGACTGTGCTTCATTTACTTTAAATTAAGCTTCCCAAGGGTTGCAACTCTTTTGTCCTCAATCTGCCAAACAGTTTGTTTCTTATGCATATTTCCAACCTCTTTAAATTGTATACTGTTAAAGAGGCTATTAAAAATAGAGTCCCCAAGCTCACTTGAAACATCGGCAACTGAATCTTTTAAGGAAGATAAATTATTATAGCAAATAGCACCTGCATAAGGGACCATACCTGTTCCTGCTTGAGAATCCTATTCTCCATGATGTTCTGGTTGGATAATGATACAACAGGACGTTCTCCTGTGTAGAAACCTTCATCCTCAAGAAACCGTGGTTGCATATTTTCAGGCATCTTCAGAGATGGAAGTACTAGAAGGAAGATACAGATGATGTAACCATATGTGAGAACAATCTTGAGGGAAGCAGGAATTAGATGCTACCTAGGAACCCATCAGACAAGAGTGGGGAGCAAGGAACCCATAGTTGCTTAATGTGAGAGAAAGAAACTTAGGAAAGATGTCCTAAATTGATTCAGGCTGTAAAGAGACAGTAGGAGATTTGTACTTTCAGACTTGTAAGGTTTTGTTAATATAGCCAAAGAATAGATTAAATTAGCTCATCTGCTCATGTTTCCTGTCTGGTTTACCTGGAAGGGTTGACAGACAGAGATGCTTAACACTATTACTACTACTACTACTACTACTACTACTATATTCCCTGGACAAATCATTGCAGGGGTTTTTGGCAAGACTTTTGGAAGCAACTTGCCCTGGCTTTCTTCCTGAAGGTGACAAGGATTGGCCCAAAATCATCCAGCTGTTTTTGTTTCAAAAGTGGGTCTAGAACTGAGTCTCCTGGTTTCCATCTTGGTGGATTAATTAATAATTAGTATTCATTAAATGTTTTTATATTAACATTCTAGGTAGACATTATTTTGCTTTTGTTTGTTTTTTCTCTATTTGCTTTCCTGTTTTAGTGAATTATAATCCAAGATGATTTTGGAACAAACAGATAGGAAACAGTATGTTACCTTGACATATAAAAATGAATGAAAGAAACAATTCAGAGGTCTGCGATTGTGGTGTTCAAAATAGAACTAAGGAAAAATCTTTAACAGTTTTTTTCAAGTTTTTTATTTTATTTTACATATACTGTACATATCAATGCGTGAACAGTGTAGCACTTGGGTGTCATACATTTTGATACAGGTAAAACTAATAATATTAATCATAGTTGTTACATTCAATCAACTTATATATTTCTAATAATGATACACATTTGTATTAAGTTATAGTCTATCACTATTTAATTATTCTATGTTTCAAACACATAGTTATACCGCCATGTAATTTCTAAACTTCCATCTTGTTATTGCTTTTATTTTATTATTTAAAAATGTATATATTGATATGCATCCTTTCTCTTATTTCTGTCTCTATTCTGACTTTTAATCATGTCACCCTTTTATTAGAAGTCTTTCTTTCTATCCAACATCTCTCACCCACTTTGGTGCTTTAAATTCTGTTCATTTTTAACTTACCTCCCGTATTTCACTCTTTGCATCTGTTTATATTAAGATGCAACCATTCATTATTTCATTATTCAATGTTTCAAAACACAGTTTTAATACCATCATAATGTTATTTTAACATACAAAATTATTCTAATCATATTCTTTACAATAATCAAATCTATATAATTCTGATAATACACACGTTTATATTAAAATGTTCTTTCCTTATTTAATTGCTCAATGTTTCAATATATTATTCCAATGCTAATCACAATAATACCATCATTCAATCTCTAGTTTTCTCATTTTATTATTACTTGTTTCATTATATAAAGGTGTATATATATTCACGGGTGTAGATTTTCACGGGTGTAGGTATGCTGGCATTGCTGGCTTCGGGAATTTTCCCGTGTATATAGCATGGAGATGTTATTGCAACATTTTGGCAAGATCTCACTTGCCATCATCAGGCAGGCTTTTGTCTGTGACTGTCACAGACAGTCATAGACAGTCACAGACTGTCACAGACATAGTCCCGGTTCGAATCCCAGTAAGGGGTATGGCCAGCTGATGAGAGCTAATAAGCTCGAAATAGATCTATTCTGGTCTCTCTCTAATTTAATTTATTGATCAGCTCATAAAAACTAACACACATATCTAAAATATTATTCAACATAATTCTTGGCTTGCTGTCTGGATGGTCTCTAGCGATGAGCCGATAGGCAGTAAGGGAAACAGTATGTCTCCTCTCTTAATTGGGGCCTAATAATAGCAGGTTGTTGTGAAACAATTACCTATACTAATATACCCTGTCTAAGCTGATGCAATAAGGGGAACTGGCTTGGCTTAAGTGTTAGGCTTCTTGCCTTACATGCAACATAGCCCCGGTTCGAATCCCAGTAAGGGGTATGGCCAGCTGATGAGAGCTAATAAGCTCGAAATAGATCTATCCTGGTCTCTCTCTAATTTAATTTATTGATCAGCTCATAAAAACTAACACACATATCTAAAATATTATACAACGTAATTCTTGGCTTGCTGTCTGGATGGTCTCTAGCGATGAGCCGATAGGCAGTAAGGGAAACAGTATGTCTCCTCCCTTAATTGGGGCCTAATAATAACAGGTTGTTGTGAAACAATTACCTATACTAATATACCCTGTCTAAGCTGATGCAATAAGGGGAACTGGCTTGGCTTAAGTGTTAGGCTTCTTGCCTTACATGTAACATAGCCCTGGTTCGAATCCCAGTAAGGGGTATGGCCAGCTGATGAGAGCTAATAAGCTCGAAATAGATCTATCCTGGTCTCTCTCTAATTTAATTTATTGATCAGCTCATAAAAACTAACACACACACACACACACACACACACACACACACATATCTATTTCAGGCTTTTTAGCCTTCTTCAGCTGGCCATACTTCTTCTACACATACACACACATACAATTTTCAAAAGAAAGTATTAAATTTTAACTTTCAGAAAAAAAGTTAATGAATAGAAAGAAACAGCAAGATTTCTAACCTCTTTTGCGTTATAAAACATTGGTCTCAATTTAAATCTACTATTCATTTCTTTGGAGCACAGCACTTTATCATTTACATGGTGTAGGGTTCAGAAAATCATCAAAGCAGGTTGTGTCCAAAATGTCTGTCTGCCTTACGCAGTTTATTTGGCTTTTATACAGTTGTAATAAGCAAAGCAAAGATATTGTATGCCTATCTGGGGGAAGTTTGGGCATTATATAGAACCACTAGCAAACATGTCTAGCACAACAATAACCACAACCAGTAAGGCAGGGAAGGTGGTTCCGCTCTCAGCGGGCCCTTCCTCGATCTCACCACCCTCAACAGCTGCAAAGAATACAGAGGACCAATCCTCTGTGGGAAAGGCCCCCACTCTCTCAAGTCTGCAGGGGATGCTCCAATCCATGCAGGAGGTCATGGTAAAAAACCAGGAGCATACATCTAAAAAGATCAAAAATCTTATAGTGGACATGAAAGAAGAGATGGGAGTGGTAAGAGGAGACATTAAGGAACTTAATGAAAGGCTAGCGAAAGTCTGAGGTGGTGTGGCGAAACATGAAGGAAGACTGCAGGTTATGGAGACTAGAATGGGTAGATGCAAAGGAAGGCTGGATGGTCAGGAAAGGGAACAAATACTTGTAAATAGAGCCATGGAAGAGAAAATCATGTTTTTAGCGCTAGAAAGATCCTCCTTCTTTTTAAAGGTGCAAGATGTGGTAGAGGAAAAGGAAGAAGATCTGAAAGGAATTGTGGGAGATATTATTTCTGAAATCTTGGACAGAAAAGACTCTGATTCTTGGTGACATTGACAAAGTGTTTCGCGTCTTTACTAGCTATGCAAAAAGATATAACCACCCACGGGAAATCCATATAAGGTTTAGTAAGAAAGCAGTGCGGGAGGAGATTTATAAAAAATCCTGGGACCAAACACTAGTATTTAAGGGGAAACAGACTGGGATTTTGAAACGAGTTCCAAGGTGGGTAAAGGAAGCTAGAATAAAATATCACACCTTGATTCTACAATTGAGGAAGAGCAGGATTTGGTACCGGTGGTTACTTCCAGAGTGTCTCTTGTTTGCCTGGAATGATAGGAAGGTGAAAATAGAAAACTTATCAGATGCCCAGAAATTTTATGATCACCATTTAGGGCAACGGAAGTGGAACCGGAACCAGAGGAAGAGGAAGAGGGTGGAAGTCTAGAAGAACTGCAGGAAGAAGTAGGGCTGGGGGGCCAAGAGGAGATTAAAGAGAAAGAGAGGATCTCGGGGGAAACATAGGGGGGCAGAGAGTTGTTATCCCCAAGGAAAACTAGACAGACCAAGAAGAATCTAATTGCATTCTTTGACAAAGTAACAAAATCAGTGGACCAGAGGAATGCTGTTGATATAATTTACCTGGACTTCAGTAAGGCATTTGATAAAGTAGACCATAACGTACTATTAGATAAAGTAGAAAATTGTGGGTTAGACAGCAGCACCACCAAATGGATTCGCAACTGGCTGACCAACCGCACTCAACGTGTAGTCCTCAATGGAACTGCATCTACATGGAAGGAAGTATGCAGTGGAGTCCCCCAAGGCTCTGTTTTAGGCCCAGTACTCTTTAACATCTTCATCAACGATTTGGATGAGGGGATAAATGGGGAACTCATCAAATTCGCAGACGACACCAAGCTGGCAGGAATAGCCAACACTCCAGAAGATAGGCTTAAGATACAGAAGGATCTAGACAAACTTGAACATTGGGCACTGTCTAATAAAATGAAATTCAATTGTGAAAAAAGTAAGGTCCTACATATAGGCAAGAAAAACCAAATGCACAAGTACAGTATAGGTGGTACCTTGCTCGATAGTAGCAACTGTGAGAGGGATCTCGGAATCCTAGTGGACAACCATCTAAATATGAGCCAGCAGTGTGCAGCAGCTGCCAAAAAAGCCAACACAGTTCTAGGCTGCATCAACAGAGGGATAGAATCTAGATCGCGTGAAGTGTTAATGCCACTGTATAGTGCCTTGGTAAGGCCACACTTGGAATACTGCATACAATTTTGGTCGCCACGATGTAGAAAAGACGTGGAGACTCTGGAAAGAGTGCAGAGAAGAGCAACCAAGATGATTAGAGGACTGGAGACTAAGACATATGAAGAACGGCTGCAGGAGCTGGGTATGTCTAGTTTGATGAAGAGAAGGACCAGGGGAGACATGATAGCAGTGTTCCGATATCTCAGAGGGTGCCACAAAGAAGAGGGAGTCAAACTTTTCTCCAAGGCACCTGGGGGCAGGACAAGGAGCAATGGGTGGAAACTAACCAAGGAGAGAAGCAACTTAGAACTAAGGAGAAATTTCCTAACAGTAAGAACAATTAACCTCTGGAACAGCTTGCCTCCAGCAGTTGTGAATGCCCCAACCCTGGAAGTCTTTAAAAAGATGTTAGACAGCCATTTGTCTGAAATGGTATAAGGTTCCTGCCCATGCAGGGGGTTGGACTAGAAGACCTACAAGGTCCCTTCCAACTCTGCTATTGTATTATTGTATTGTATTGTATTGTATTGTAAGAAGGTTTTAGGAATATAAAAAGGGAAGGGCATAGGTGGTGATGGGGGAAGAGTTACATCTTATTTCATTAAATGTTAATGGTTTAAATATTCCCTCTAAAAGATGGAAAATATTGAATAGATTAAGGAAAGTGGACTATGATGTAGTGTGTCTTCAAGAGACCCATATAAAAAGGAATAATGGGAAATTATTGTTGAACCCAAGACTTGGGAAAATGTACTGCTCATCTGCTTATCAAAAAAGGAAGGGAGTAGTGATATATGTGAAGGATCATTTAAAGTCTAAGGAAATTTTCAAAGGAGGAACGATTGTTGTCAATAGAATTAGAGATTGGACAATTGAAATGTGCATTATTGAAATGTGCATTAGTTGTTATATACGACCCAAATGGGAACCAAAAGTTTTTTTATGGAAATATACCAAAAAAATGATCAAATTAAACTATGACCATATTTGCCTGCTTGGAGACTTTAATGCTATCTTGGATAGTAATTTGGATTATACATCTGGGACACAATTATCTGGGGGAGCGAGAAAGAAAAATAGGAGGGGGTTGCCAAGTGAGTGGGCTAGAGTAAAAGACAAGTTGGGTCTCCAGGATATCTGGAGGGAGAGACACCCAGAAGAAAGACAATATACATTCTTCTCCCCTAAACATAATTCATGGTCACATATCGACATGGCCTGGATGACACTGGAACTAGGAGAGCAGGTTTCTGGACTGGAGGTAGGGGTTAATGATTGGGCAGATCATAGCCCTCTATTGACAACATGGAAGGAATTGAAGAAAAAGACAAGATGGAAGATGGACACGAGGGTCCTAAAAGATGAGGATTTTGTAGCCTGGATCAAGAGAGAAATTGAGCTAAGGCAAATTGAGGTAAGGCAAATTTTTAATAAAGAAATTACAGAAAGTGAAGTTCAGGTGGCAATTGAGAAGCAGAAAACTGGGAAAACCCCTGGCACTGATGGCCTACCCATGGAATTTAAAAAAAACACAACCTTGGATATGGCAGTGAAATACATGACGGAGGTTTTCAATGGAGTCCTTCTTGAAGGTCGGATTCTACTCTCCTGGACAGAGGCTTATATTTCCTTGATCCCTAAGGAAGGAACAGATTTATCACTGATCAGAAACTACAGGCCTATATCTCTCCTGAATACTGACTATAAGATCTTTACCTCTATTTTAGCAGGAAGAATGAAAGGGTTTCTAGACCAGTACATACACAGTGATCAAAATGGCTTTCTTCCACACAGAAAAATAAGAGACAATGTGAAGACAATTATTAATGCCCTGGAGTATAACGAGGCCCACTCAGATAAAGAAGCAGCATTTATTTTTATCGCCCAAAAGGCATTTGATAGAGTCAATTGGAAATTTATGTTTGCCCTGTTGGAAAAGATGGAATTTGGGGATAATTTTATGCGGGTGATAAGATCTATCTATACCACACAAATTAATTAATGGGGAGGAGACAGAGCGGATTGAGATTGAAAAGGGGACGAGACAAGGGTGTCCACTATCTTCGATCCTATTCATATTTACATTGGAACCTCTTCTTCAGGAAATTAAGAGCAACCAGGAGATAAAGGGACTGAAAGTTAGAGCGGAAGAATACAAAATTCAGGCCTTCACGTATGATTTAGTCTTCATTCTAGTGTAGCGGCAAAAACCAGGCCCACCACAGACTGGTTGTAATGACAAGACGAGAGACCACAAAGGTAATAGAGAAACAGGATTTATTGACGCGTCAAGAGTTCAGAGTGCTCTCGCACTAAAGACTGAACTGCCGGGGTGACGCCCTGGCAGACAGTTTTATACTTTCGTCATCAATACAGAAATACATATGGATAAAAGCAGAAGTTAATACAGGAATCAATACGTGCCCTATAAATGCATAGTCATTTGTTTAATGCCAGCTATAGTTCCCATATAGGGTTTCTATCTTACACCTCCCCTTCTCCCCCAGTTACTTCCTCTTTCCATCTCTTGAAGCAAGGTTTCAGCAATATTTGTAATACTTTGAGATACTTTAAGAACCGAAAAGTACACCCGCACATCTTGCACAAGATGTCCTAAGGGCAAGCGGGCAAATCTTCCAAGGGGTAAGGGGTTGACCCAGAGTCCAGGGATTGGGGTCCCTGGCCCCTCTGCCACACTAGAAGATCCTTTAGATTCAGGAAGTGAATTAATTCAGGAGATAGAGAAATATGGCAGAGTTGCGGGTCTCCGAATTAATAAGGACAAGACAAAGATTATAGTTAAAAATATGGTATTGAAACGATGAAATGAATTGGAAATAAAATTGGGCCTCCAGATTGTGAAAAAGATAAAGTATTTAGGTATTTGGTTGACTTCCAAGTGCACTTCAATTAAGGTAGACAATCACCTAAAATTTCTGACCCAAACAAAATTAGATTTAGAAAAATGGGAAAACCTACAACTCTCACTACTTGGTAGGATAGCAATAATCAAACCACATGTCCTTCCAAAATGGATTTACCTATTTCAGACTGCCCCAGTGAAACTAGATTATACTTCTTCAAACTATTAGACAAATATGTAAGGAAATTTATTTGGCAGAAGAAAGCTAGAATTAAACTGAAAATGTTTCAAGAATCACCTGTTAGAGGATGATTTGAGTTGCCAAAATGGGAATTTTACTATCAGGCAGCAAACCTGACGGGTTAGAGACTGGATATCGTTAAGAAGGAAGTGGGTACTTACATTAGAGGGCCATGATCTAGGACAAGGGTGGCATCATTTTATGTGGAGAGAGGGAGAAAACTGTAGACATTTCAAGAAGCACTATCTTAGAAGAATTTTATTGGAAACATGGGAAATGGGGCGTTGGTCTTACCTGATACGCCCCTTCTCATGGCAGGTGGAGACAGTGGTCATGTGCAGGGTTCACTCAGTCAGTATCCAATACAACTGAGTCTACTAAATCAGGGGTCTCCAATCTTTGCAACATTAAGTCTGAAGGACTTCAGCTCCCAGACTTCTCCAGCCAGCTTTGCTTAAAGTTGCAAAGGTTAGAGACCTCTGTACTAAATGATGTCATCACCACGCAGGAGTATCTTCCCGCTTTGCTGATGAAGGAGATTGTAGACTGCTGTGGTAAAAAGGATCACTCTCTCCTATCAGGTGACAAAACAAGACCCTGTTCCCCTCGACAAGACAGGCCAGATCCAGAAAAAGGGCGGGGATGAACACTGTCTCCACCTGCCTATCAGTTAAGACCAACGCCCCATTCTCCAATATTGGTGGACACAGTGGTCATGTGTGGGACATACCAAAGCTGGACTTGTCCCCAGGAGGGAAGGAGACTGGCCTAGGTCGAAGAGGGGAGCACTTGCTGGAGAACTCGCCTCCCGAATGCCGCATCTGCCGAGGCATGTCTGTCCACTTTATAATGGTGGATAAAGGGAACTGGGGAGGTCCAGGTGGCTGTCCTACAAATCTCCTCAACCGGTGTGTGCGTGGACCAGGCCGCTGATGTAGAAGCACTGTGCGTTGAGGATCACCCGTTCCGAGAGGCGAGCTGCCCTTAAGACTGACCGCTCAGCCTCCAAGCGGTTAGGTTGAGCCACGGTAGGTCTGGGTGAAGGATGGAGCCCTGACAAAGGAGTGACCTGATCTTGGGGAGGCGCCACGACGGACCCACCGACAGATTGATTAGGTCGGCGAACCAGGGGTGGCGTGGCCAATGAGGGGTGATGAGGATTAGCTCAGCCCCTTCTTCCAGCATCTTGCGGATCACCTTCTGAATCAGGGGGAAAGGAGGGAAGGCGTACAGGAGACCGCGAGGCCACCTGCATCTCAAGGCGTCCATCCCTTCCGCACCTGGTGTTGTGTAACGTGCAAGTTACCTAGACATTTGAGCATTGGACGGTGTCGTGAAGAGATGCATCTTCGGAATCCCGTACCTGGCTGAAAGCTGTTTGAAGATCCGTTGATTGAGGGACCATTCTGCCAGGTCAATTGTTGTGTGGCTCAGCCAATCGGCGCGGGAGTTGTCCACGCGGAGATGTGTTCGGCGTGAAGAGAGAGAAGATGGACCTCCGCCCAGGACCCTATCTGAAAGGCAGACTCCATGAGAGAGATGGCTCATGTTCCCCCCTGGCGATTGATATGAGCATTTGCCATCGTGTTGTCTGTTCGTACCAGCACGTGAGAGTGAAGAATGAACGGTTGAAAGTGAAGGAGGGCAAGATGGATGGCCCATAGTTCCAGCCAGTTCATGCTGTGGGAGAGGTCGGATTCGGACCACAGACCCATTCTTGCAGGTGACTGCCCCAGCCTGACAGACTGGTGTCTGTCGTGATGACCAGACGTGGGGGCTCCCTGAAGAGGGATCCCTGAGCTAGTGCCTAGGAAAGCCACCAGTCCAGAGACTGAAGAACCTCTGGAGTTAGGGAGACCTGCACTAGAGAGCAGCTGCTGTTGGTATGTTGGTATGGCAGGAGAAACCATTGGAGGCACTGGTTGTGAAGCCGAGCCCATGGGACTACGGAGAAGCAGGAGACCATCTTCCCTAGCAGTTGAGACTGCTGGAGAAGAGGCACCCGATGCTTTCTCCGCACTTCTCAGGCCAGGTCCCTGAGGCTGGCCTGTCTGTCGTGGGAAAGGAAGACCTTTCTATGATGGCGCCTAGGTGAATCAGTCTGGTCATTGGAGACAAGTGGCTCTTCTCCAGATTGATGGAGAAGCCTACCTCCTGGAGCACCCGAAGGGTGTCCCAGAGGTCCCTGGTAGCCTGACTGTGGGACCTGGACAACAAGAGAATGTCGTCCAGGTAACAGAAGATTCGAATGTGCATTGCGCGAAGATGCGCAGCTACGACTGCCAATATCTTGATAAACACCCTTGGGGCCGAGGACAGCCCAAAGGGAAGTGCCCGATATTGGAAGTGTCGGCCCCCATAGACAAATCGTAGGAAACGGTGATGTGATCTGTGGATGGGGACGTGGAGGTAGGCTTTGGTGAGATCCACTGAGGTAAGAAGGTCGTTGAGACGCACTCCCTCCAGAATTGACAGGAGGGAGTGCATTTTGAACCTTCTATACCTGACAAACAGGTTCAGAAATTTTAGATCCAGGATCACTCGCCAGCCCTCCGAAGACTTTGGCACGATAAAAAGACGAGAATAGAAGCCCTGACCCATCTGGTCCGGGGGCACGGGCTGAATAGCCCGAATGGAGAGCAAATGATGGATGGCCTGCTCTACCAGGAGCCTCTTGTGAGGGTCCTGCAATGTCGGACAAGTGACAAAGTGGTTGGGAGGGCTGGATTGCAGATCCGGGAGAAGGCCGAATCTGATTGTGGATCTCACCCAAGTGTGGTTGGTGATATCGTCCCAGCGGTCCGCAAATACCATTAGACGGCCCCCTATAGGGAGATCCTCCAGGCAGTCACTTCTGACGCTTGAAGGATCGGGAATTGTTATCCTTGAAGGACTTTCTGGGCTGGAAACGTTGATTGTTCCTGCCCAACCTGTTGGGGGAAGGAGGGGCCCTGTCTGGGGGGAGCCTGGCATTGGGAGCAGGAGGTAGAAGCACCTCCGTCCTGTCCACAAAAGGGCTGCCTCTGATAAAAGGATTGTGACCTGGAATCCCGTTTTTTTTGTGGCCGGCTGCAGCACCTTTCTCTTATCCTTGGATTCGACTAGAAGGGGCTCCAATGGAGCCCAAATAGGTTGGGAGTAGGGAGAGGAGGCAAGCCTCCATTTAACTTAGCTTCCGCCTGCCACTGCTTGAGCCAAACCAGACGCCTGGTGGAGATTGAGGCTGCTATGGATTTAGAGGCAAAGCGAGCTGTGTCCAAAGAAGCATCCACCATGTATTCCAGGACCGCCTTGTTACATCCCGGTGTGCGCTGGAATCACGAGCAGGAAGCCTCGCCTGGAGTTGTCTGAGTCATAGAAGGGTGGAGCGGCTAAAGAATGAGGCTGAGGTTGCGGCTCTGACTGACCAAGCAGATGCCTGATGATTTTTTACAAGGGTCTGCTTGATTCTCTTGTCCTCAGGACGTAATGAGTCCTCCGGTGCTGCTGAGGCTGCATTAGGGGAAGATAAAGCCACAAAAGGCAAATCAATGGGAGGCACTTCAAGGGCCTTGAGGAGATCCAGGTTGAAATTATATAAATGCCTATCCAAGGTGTTAAGGAGAGGACCGGTACCTGGACCAATACCTTCACGCATCCAGGACCAGGACCTGGATGCGTGAAGATGAAGATGGAGGCAGTCCTCTGAGTGCGCGAAGGATCGGGACGCCATTTTGCCGTGAGGATGTAGCCGGTCAGAAAATATATGATCTAATGGCCAGGCCTGGCAAGCCACCCTCCCCGCCGCCACACCGGGAGTATTCCGGTCCTCCGATGTGGAGCGGGTGAGAAAACAGCAGACGAGTAGGAGAGAGCAAGCAGCAGGCAATGCGGTAGGAGACCGATGGCGGAGACCACTCGGCACGGTGCGGACGGAGGTGGAGGTGGATAGAGGGAGAGACAGAAGCAGACGCAGATGGAGATAGAGTTGGGCGGACAGCAGAAAGGCAAGAGGCTAGAGTCAGGAACGGATAGGAGCGGACGAACAACGAACCGCTCCGTGGCCCGAACAATCGGCTGTAGAGCGGCACCCCTGCCTGGCCCGAACAGCGGCCTAATGGCGGCAGCCTCTTGTAGCAGCGGCGCCATTGAGGACGGTCTCCGTGGCGAAATCGATGGCGGCAGCCAGGGGAAGGAGGTGAGGAGCCCGTCGGCAAAGCGAAAGACCTCGTCTGAGCCTGGGGGTGAGAGACCCGGCCAGACGAGGCGAGCGTGGCAACAGCCCTAACCCTAACCCTAACCCTAACCCTATCCATGTCATCTACAACACTGGGGCCGAGGAGAGGATTGTGATATCAGGCTACCCTTACCATCAGTGCCTGGGCCCTTGCCTGACCCTATTGATATCATCTTGGCCTGCCCCCTCCGCCTGATTAATGAACAGAAGAACAGAGGATCTGCGGACTGAGGAGCTCCTAGGATGGGGGCTTCCCTGAACAATTTACATTGTTTGAGTTGAGTTTAGTTTATTCGACTTGTATCCCACACCTATCTCCCAGAAGGGACCCAGGGCGGCGCACAGGAAATTAAAAAACAGATATATACATAAATACATAATAAATATCATAAAACCAATTAAATTAAGAAAACCGTGTGCTAAAATTACTAAAATCCCTCTAATTAAAACAAATTACTAATTTAAAACTCAGTCATTATAGGGTGATCACGCTAGGCCGGCTTGATGGAAAAATTGCGTCTTCAGGCGCTGGCGGAAAAGACGGAGGTCCGAGGTGGTCCGGAGTTCGGGAGGAAGGTCGTTCCAGAGGGCAGGGCCCACCACAGAGAAGGCCCTTCCCCTGGGCGTCGCCAACCGGCATTGCCCGGCCGACGGCACCCGGAGAAGACCCTCTCTATGGGAGTGGATTGGTCGAAGGGATATGTGGGGTAGGAGACGGTCTCGCATATAACTAGGCCCCGTGCCATGGAACGCTTTGAAGATGGTTATCAGCACCTTGAAGCGCACCCGAAAGGCCACAGGCAGCCAGTGCAGCTCGCGCAGGAGAAGTGTTACATGGGAATGCCGTGAGGCTTCCATAATCCCCCGCGTGGCCGCATTCTGAACTAGCTGCAACCTTCAGGTGCACCTCAAGGGGAGCCCCATGTAGAGAGCGTTACAGTAGTCTAGGCGGGATATCACAAGTGCTTGAGTGACTGTGCGGAGGGCGTCCCGGTCAAATAAGGGGCGCAATTGGCGGACCAGGCGCATCTGGTAAAACGCTTACTGCTGAGCCCTTTATGCCACCCCTCACCCTGAGGACTCTAGTACTATTTTATCATCTTATTTATATCTACCTCTCCGAACTATTGGATCTGTGAACATTGAGAACATTTTTTAGTCATGTGAGTCTTGCTGCTGGGGGTGTTTTTCCCCCCCAACGTAATTTATTTTTTCCTTCATGGCCAGTACGACCTTCCTTCCTGTAGTATTATTCCATCCTCCATGTATTCCAGGGTTGTCCTCCTCTCCCTGCGGGAGTCTCCCCTCTCGCAGGTTTGGCCCTCAAACTTAACGAGGGCCCACCTCGAGGACAGGTTGATCAACCCGGAGAGGTGGGCAAAGCGCAAGTTAAGGGGATTTTTAGGTAGTTTTTTAAGGGGCTCCAGGGTTGTGGGTGGGATTACTAAATTTGGCTCAATGGGAAATATTGCTAGGCCAGCCGGCGCCGGCGGTACGGAGGCTAGAAGGTACGATATAAGGGGGGGGACGAGGGTCGATCCAATAGAGGGCCTTCCCATCGGGATGGTCCTGGGGAGGGATAGGTATGACGGGGGCCGGGGGCCACATCAAACGTCGGGGGAGTCGTATCCGCTGTTTACAAGCGGTCACCCGCCCCGACCCCCTGAGTTCCTCCCACAACCTAAGTGGTCGGGATTCACAGAGCCAGGGCCCCAGGCTGATGTTGTGCAATGCCAGGTCCATGGTCAACAAAGCCCCCCTCATTTGCGACCTTATGTCAGAGGGAGAGCCGGACCTGGTGGGTATTATGGAAACCTGGCTGGGCCCCGAGGGAGGAATACCCCTCGTTGAAATGTGCCCGCCAGGTTACCTGGCACTCCATGAGCCAAGGACCCAGGGAAGGGGAGGGGGTGGCGGTTATTATTAAGGAAGGCCTTAAGCCAAGGGAGACCACTGTGCCCCAGGTAGTTGGCTGTGAGTCCCTTTGTGTTAAGTGGGGCCATGGGAGGCAGTTGGGCCTGCTCGTTCTGTACCTGGTTCCCCTCTACGTATCAGCGGCCCTGACCGAGCTCCTCGAGGTGATCGCCGAGGTGGCGGTTGATACCCCTAGACTTTTAGTCATGGGGGACTTCAACCTGCCATCGGTAGGCGAGGCATCCGAGGTGGTCATGGACCTGACCCAAGTAATTCAGGGCTCCACTCACACCGGGGGAAACACACTAGATTTAATTTTTGCCTCTGGCCAGTGGTTGAGTGATCTAGGAGTAGGGGACTTAACCATCGAACCCCTGTCATGGTCAGATCACTCTCTCCTTCGGCTTGACTTTCCAACCGCTACACCCCACCGCGGGGAGACGAAACCAGAGACACCAAGATGGTTCCGCCCCAGGCGCCTGATGGACCCAGAGAGGTTCCAAAGGGAGCTTGGGCCAATACCTGTGACCCTGACCCACGACTCGACTGAGGACTTAGTGGCCACATGGAATAGTGCGGCCATGGGGGCCTTGGACCGGGTCGTGCCCTTCCGGCCTCTCACGTGGCGCCGATCCACACGGCCCCTTGGTTTTCCGAGGAGCTAAGAGCGATGAAGCGCCGCAAGAGACGCCTAGAGAGCACATGGAGGTCTACTCGCTACGAATCCGACTGAAAATGGGCAAGATCCCATTTGAGGACCTACCTAGTGGCGTTAAGAGTGGCGAAACGTAACTATCTCGCCACTCTTATCGCATCCGCAGATAACCGCCCTGCCGCCCTGTTCAGAGTGTCCCTCTTTCATCAGAGGCCGCGGGAAGCTCCTTTGCAGGGCAGAGCAGAGCAGAGGAATTTGGAGAGTATCTGCAGGATAAAATCGCTCGGATCTGGGACGAGTTGGCCTCTAATGAGGCAGGTCTGGGCGGACCGTCCGAGGCAGGTCTTGAGACCATATTATGGGAAGAGTTTGACTTTGTCCAGGTTCGCCTGGTACGCCAGTTGCGCCCCTTTCTTGACCGGGACGCACTTCGCACAGTCACTCAAGCGCTTGTTACGTCCCACCTAGACTATTGCAATGCTCTCTACATGGGGCTCCCCTTGAGGTGCACCCAGAGGCTCCAGTTAGTGCAGAATGTGGCCGCGCGGGGGATTTTGGGAGCCTCACGGCGCTCCCACGTAACACTTCTCCTGCGCGAGCTGCACTGGCTACCGGTGGCCTTCCGGGTGCACTTCAAGGTGTTGGTTACCATCTTTAAATCGCTCCATGGCACGGGGCCTAGTTACTTGCGGGACCGTCTCCTACCACACACCTCCCTTCAACCGATCCGCTCCCACAGAGAGGGCTTCCTCAGGGTACCGTCTTCTGGTCAATACCGGCTGGCAGCGCCCAGGAGAAGGGCCTTCTCTGTGGCAGGTCCAGCCCTCTGGAACGACCTTCCCCCTGAACTTTGCACCATCACGGACTTTCGCCTCTTCCACCGATCTCTCAAAACGAACCTCTTTCAACTAGCTGGCCTAGTTTAGAGTCTAGATTAGACATAATTTTAATTGATTAGGTAGGGGATTTTAACATTTTTAGGCAATATTTTAGCACAGGTTATTTAATTTAATTGTATTTTAATCGATGCGACTGTATTTATTGTGTGTTTGTTGTGTCATTTTAAATTCCTTTTTTTTTTCCAGAAAATTTTTAATTGGTTTTTAACAAATTATATTTTAGGAAAAGGGTATAAGGGTTTTGTTTTACATTGTAGAGCTTCCATGTCAGAGGTGGTAGGGTCATGCGGGCCTTCATACAATTATTTTGTTAAGTAGAAAATGGTCAAAAATACATATATATCACATTTTTTGTTTTAAATTCATACATTCAATCTCTAGTTTTAGATTAGCATCCGTTTCAAGAATTACAGCATTTCAAAATTTACTTATTTTTGAGACCTAAGTCTCTTTGCTATTGCACCCTCTTTTTCCCTCGCCTCGGCGGATGGGGCCGTGGCTCCTCCCGTTCCTTCTTCTTTATCACCCAGGATTGAGGATTTTTTTTAAAGAAAGGTCTCAGCCTCCCCTGTTGTTTTAATTTTAATTCTACCTCCTTCCCAGAATACCAACAATCCCTCAGGCATTAACCACTTAAACCAGATGCCATTTTCATATAGCTTCCTAGAGAGGAAAAAATATTTCCTTCTCAATTCTCTTATTCTTTTTGGTATCTGTTTTAATATATTAATGTCTTTTTGTTCAAACTTCAATGGTCCCTCTCGCTGCGCCCTCAGTATTGCATCCTGTGTGGACTTCCTTAAAAATTTAATATGGATTTCTCTGGGTACCTCATTTATTCTAGCATATGCTGAGTTAATTCTATAAATCAAAATTATTTCTCCCCAAAGATATTCTTTGCTTTTTTTTACATAGTCTGCTAAAATTTCACTCATCAAATCTCTCAAGTCTTCCCCTTCTTCCTCAGGAATGTTCTGAAACCTAAGGAAGAAAGACATTCTTTCAAACTCAAACTTAGATATATGTGTGGAAAATTCCACTGAGTCTTTTTTCAGTTCCTTTATTTCTGCTGTCATCTCAACTACTTTCTCCTTTAATTCAACAATGTCCTGTTGATTGGTCACTGTAGCTTTTTGTGTCTCCTGTAGGTCTGTTCTTAGATCTCCTATATCTTTTGTCAAAGCTTTCCACATATCTTGTATTTCTTTCATTATGTCATCAAGTATTGTTTCCTTTTTTCCTCCTGTTGCCCCTTGTAACATTGTTGTAATTCTGCCTTGTTGTAGGGGTGGGGTAGCTCTCGCTGTTGTTTGAGCTGGGAGGGACTTCCCGGCCGGAGACTTCTTTTTGTGAGGCATCTGTAACTTTCTGTGGCTTTATGTGTTTACCATATAAATGGCGTCAAGGAGAAGCAGTCTGTGAAAATTTGCAGCCTCAGGAAGAGACAAAGTCAGTGTTCTAGTCTGTACTTTAGGAAGCCCAGAGGCAATTGTCTTGTAAATCCGAAATCAATAAGGAAAGTTCCACCTGGGGCACACCAGGGGTTTCATGAGAGAACCTTGATAGTAAAATCTTTTCAATTTCACTCAGCTGAGGGAATGTAACAAGTCAATAAAAACTTTTCCACTGGAACAAAGAAAACGCCATTTTGCCATCCTGCCTCAGGAAGGGGAAAGGAGTAGTGAAAGTTTCCTTTCCATAATTAATTCCAATACACTGTTGCCGGCTGTGATTCCGTAGTAGAAACAAAGTTTCTGTTAGGTGTTATACACACAGATGTTGTTTTCCCTTATCTCTGCTCTACTTAAAGAGCATTTTCAGCAGCCGCTTTTTGCAAGGGGGGGCTTCTTCCAACTGAAACTCCCCCCTCTATCTTTCTTCCGTTTTAGATCAAATTGTAAAGAATCAAAAACTCACAGTCCACTTTCTTTTTCTGTCAGGAAGGTTCCCACTGCACTCCACCAGATCTGGCATTTCTGCCGTCTTCTTTATTCTTTAAATTTCCAGCAAGCGTTGGCGAGGGGATCCCCCTCCCCCCGCTTTCCGCCCTCTTGGCTCCTGGGATGAAGCAGGAAAAAGCATTCCGCCGACCGCGGTTGATAAGGATGCTCCCGCAGCCGTCCATACGGCCGGGAGTTAACCCAAACTCCCTGGGCCCCCGAGGAGGCCAGCAAGAAAAGCAAGCGGCAGGAGCGCTGGGAAGCGCTACCGTCACCATCGAGAGCCGGAAGTCCAGTCGTCATTTTAAATTCCTGTGCACCGCCCTGAGTCCGCTGGGGAGATAGGAGCGGTATAGAAATTGAATAAAACTAAAACTAAACTAAACTGGAGAAGCCCACTGGTTTTGGACAACGTCAATGAACAGCCTGGGTGAAGGGATCACCTCCTTTTCCACTGTCGGTTAGATGAAGAGCGGGACAGTGGAGGCCATCTTGTCTGTTGTGGCATCCTGTGCGGCCTTGGGTGGTGGGATATCTGCAATATTTTTTGCTTTAAAAAGAAGAGATTTAAATATGGCAGGGTTAAATAAACCCACAAAGGGAGGAGGATCAGGAGGCAAACCTTCGTCTTCTTTTTTTTTATTAATTATTTTTTAATTATTTTGCATAAACACAGATAATACAAACTTCACAAGAAAAAACATCAAAAAGCCATCTTCCATTACAGGTTACATATTTTTAAGAATGTATCAATTAATCACGTTTCTATAAGTTATCACTTATTTTTCATATCAATTGTTACAATTCTTGTATCTCAACCCTGATCTTACTAATTATTTTAACATCCTTTTATATATAAAGTATGACTATGTATTGGCATTCTATTTATAAAACAAACAAAGAGAAAAAATAGATTTAAAAAGGAAAAGTCCACTCTAAATTGTGTCCTTTAAAAGACATGCTAACCGGGTATTCATAAATTCTGTGCATCTCTGAAGTGGTTATTATTCATGAGTAATCTCATTTTATAAATTTTAAATCTGAAAATTTATCATGTACCTTAATATCAATATCCCACAGTTCTCATCAAATATTTCAACATCAATCTATTTCTTCTTTAAGAGTGTCTTTAGAACCTGACCACCTATTAACATCCCTTATTTACTCCCAATATAAATTCAATAATAATATGAAACAATCTTGAATTTTATAAGTAGTTATTAACTGATTAATAATTCTTCAACATTCTAGAACCATCTAACTAATTGGTTAATTATTAATCATCTAAATATAACAATTTCCATTATCAACCAGTATTAACTATCATTTTTCCATTACTCTTAATGTGACTCATAATTCTATTCTTGTGATTCTTCAGTAATATCTAATACCACCTTAAATTTATTTATATCCAATCTTATATTCATAACTTTTCATCTGTACATAAGTAAATATATATCATTAACTAAAACATTTATTATAAGTTAATCTTGTGTGTCTATAATTGTTATTAACTGTTAATTAACTAATAATCCTTCGATGATATTTTAAACACAATCTAACTAGTTATTAATCATCAAAGGATAGTAATTTTCCTTATCAACCAGTGCCTTTCCAGTAATAGATTAAACTTGTCCCTTCTGCTATTTGTAGTCTCCATCTCTTTTTATTTCCTTTTCCGGGTCTTTCATCGGCTTCTTTTTGCATTTTATTATTCAATAAAACTGTCAAATCATAATGCTGACCAGCTCCTATCCTTACATATTGTTTGTTTTTAAATGGGAGGAGTATACCTGGAGAGATTTCTCCTTTTTCTTCTTTTCCCTTTTCTTCTCCTTGGCGGTCAAGCTGGGGTCCAAATCCCTCATATTCTTTTTGGATTTTCCCCTTCTCTAAACTTTCTCCAGCATTTAATCGATTAACATCATCATCATTTTCTTCATTTGAAATGTTCATTGTCTTGATCTTTTTCCTCTTTTTCTTTAGTTTCTTTAATTTCTGAAGTCTTCAATTGATAGAGTAAATAAAATTTTATCCAATGTGTCATTTATTCTTTTATTGCTTTGTTTTAATACATTCAAGATTTCAGCCAAAAGTTTTTGATTTTCTATGGTATCCTCTTCTATGGTTCCAACGGAGCTTGGGCCATTACCTGTAGCCCTGACCCGCGCCCGGATGGAGGACCTAGTGGCTGCATGGAATAGTGCAGCCACTGGGGCCTTGGATCGGGTTGCGCCTTTGCGGCCTCTCTTCCGGCAGCGAACCACCCAGGCTCCTTGGTTTTCCAAGGAGTTGAGGGTGATGAAGCGCCATAAGAGATGCCTAGAGAGCAGGTGGAGATCTTCACACTCTGAATCTGACCGAACACAGGTGAGAGCCCATTTGAGGACTTACCTTGTGGCGTTAAGAGTTGCCAAACGTCAGTATTGTGCCACTCTTATTGCGTCCGCAGATAACCGCCCTGCCGCCCTGTTTGGGATAACCCGCTCCCACCTTCAACAGAGGCCGCGGGAAGCCCCTCTACAGGGCAGAGCAGAGGAATTTGGGGAGTATCTGCAGGACAGAATCGCTCAGATTCGGAGCGAGTTGGTCCCCACTGGAAGTGGTCTGGAGGGGACGTCGGAAGCGGGTCTTGAGGCACCATTCTGGGAGGAGTTTGACTCTGTTACTTCCGATGATATGGACAGGTTGCGTAGGCGACTGAGAGCTACCACATGTTTATTGGACCCGTGTCCCTCCTGGCTTCTCCTGGCATCCTGGGAGGTTACACGAGGCTGGCTCCAGGAGTTAGTCAACGCTTCTTTGAGTGAGGGGTTCTTGCCTACCGTCTTGAAAGAGGCGGTGGTGAGGCCCCTCCTCAAGAAGCCTTCCCTGGACCCAGTACTGCTAGTAAATTACCGTCCCGTCTCCAACCTTTGCTTTTTGGCAAAGGTTGTAGAGAGTGTGGTGGCACAACAGTTTCCACGTCACTTGGAGGAAATTGATTATCTGGACCTGTGCCAGTCCGGCTTCCGGCCCGGCCACAGCACCGAGACGGCATTGGTCGCGTTGGTGGATGATCTCTGGAGGGCCAGAGATGGGGGTTGTTTCTCCATCCTGGTCCTATTAGACCTCTCGGCGGCTTTTGATACCATCGACCATGGTATCCTATTGCATCGACTGGAGAGGTTGGGGGTGAGGGGCACCGTCTTGCGGTGGTTCTCCTCCTACCTCTCCGGTCGAGTGCAATTTGTATTGGCAGGGGGGCAGAGGTCGACCTCGAGGCCTCTCACTTGTGGGGTGCCTCAGGGGTCGGTCCTCTCGCCACTCCTGTTCACTGCATATATGAAGCCGCTGGGCGAGATCATACGTGGGTTTGGGGTAGATTACCATCTGTACGCAGATGACACCCAGCTGTACATCTCTACCCCAAACCACCCCAACGATGCCGTCGAAGTGATATCCCGGTGTCTGGAAGCCGTGCGGATCTGGATGGGAAGTAACAGACTCAAGGTCAACCCGTCCAAGACTGAGTGGCTGTGGCTACCGGTGCCCCGGTTCAACCAGCTGATTCCATCACTGGCCATTGGGGGCGAACATCTGGCCCCCGTGTATTGGGTATGCAACTTGGGCGTCCTCCTAGATGCCCGGCTGTCAATGGATGACCATGTGACAGCCGTGGCAAGGGGGGCGTTTCACCAGGTTCGCCTGGTGCGCCAGTTGCGTCCCCTATTGGACCGGGACATCCTTCGCACAGTCACTCATGCGCTTGTGATGTCCCGTCTAGACTACTGTAACACTCTCTACATGGGGCTCCCCTTGAGATGCACCCGAAGGCTGCAGCTGGTCCAGAATGCGGCCGCGCGGGCAGTTATGGGAGTCACTAGATACTCCCACGTAACACCACTCCTGCGCGGGCTGCACTGGCTGCCTGTGGCCTTTCGGGTGCGTTTCAAGGTGTTGGTTATTATCTTTAAAGCGCTCCATGGCACAGAACCTAGTTATTTGCGGGATCGCATCCTGCCCCATACATCCCTTCGGCCGATTCGCTCTCACAGAGAGGGACTTCTCCGGGTGCCGTCCACTAGGCAATGCCAGCGGGCGACGCCCAGGGGAAGGGCCTTCTCTGTGATGGGCCCGACCCTCTGGAATGACCTTCCCCCTGACATTAGAACGACCACGGACCTCCGCTCCTTCCGCCAGAAACTCAAAACCCACCTGTTTCAACTAGCCGGCCTGGACTAATTCCATGCTTCCCGCCTCAGTTTGTAATTTTAAATTATGTTATTAGGTTTTAAGGTTAAGTTTTTAATTTTTATAAATTTGTACAGGGGATTATTTAATTCGATTTTAGTTTACATGTATTGTTGATTGTCATAATTTTTAATTTTTTACCTGTATACGGCCCCGAGTCCCTTCGGGGAGAGGGGGCGGTCTAGAAATCCAATAAAAAAAAATAAAAATAAAATAAATAAATAAATAAATAAATAAATAAATAAATAAATAAATAAATAAATAAATAAATGCATGTGGTCATATTGGCAAATCCAAAAGATAGTGAAAGTTAGGTCTAAGTGCCTCCATGCTCGTTGGCTTAGTCTTTCTTCAGTGCATCAGAAAGCATAACTGCTCATAAGTATCCACCAACGACTTCCAGAGGCAATACAATGAAACAGAGTAGCCTAACAATGTTTCAATTTTCTTTATTATCAAGAGGAGGAACAGAAATGAAAATAAATAACTAAAAGTACAGTCTTTGTTTAAATTCAGGAATGCGCAATAAAACTTCAAATATAATTATTAAAATTGTAAAAGTAATCCCAGATTCAAAATGTTAGGTAGAGTAAATTAAAAGGAAGAGAAAATAAAAAGACCACAAATAATCCAATCACTTTCAGCGCAAACGGAAATGGCTTTGTTCTTGCGCTTCAATCCGCCAATTCAAAAAATTCTGTAAAAAGCAGAAATCTCTCAATTCAATTAAATCCGCTGCTTATTTCAAAATTCAAGGCTTTAATAAAAAGAAAAAAAAGTTTCTTTAGCAAAATGTTTCAAGAAAAAAGATAGAATACCTTCCCGGTGTTGCATTTTCACTTCAAACAGTTCCTTCTGTTCCAAAGCTTTCCCAACACCTTATCCGCCCGTGGGGGGGGGGGGGGCTGCCTATTTGTCGCCCTTCAGAAGCTTTTCCCTCGTGTCAAGCAGGGGTTTTGCGATACCCCTGTGACCAGCAAGGCTTGCTTCCTAATCGCCGTCCCTCCAGGACGGTTTAGGTTCCTATGGAACCGAGGGGGCAACAAAAGTTCAACCAGGGTCTCTGCAGCATAGAGACCTCCAGTTGTGTCGGCACAGCGTAGCTCCGCCTTCTCTCTCCAAACCTAGAGCAAAAAAGATTGTAACATTTCATAGAGTTATATTTTTTCCAGGGCAATCTGTAATCCATAGACACTTAAATCATTTTGCATTTCTGAAAGCCAATTAGGTGTTGTCTTTTGGTGTTCCAATTAAAACATCATCCATGTAATGATTTACTAAAGCCGATGGATAACTTTTACAAAAAGGATTCAATTCTGCAACATAAATCTGACACAAAGAAGGACTAAATAAAGGTGTCAACCAACGAAATAACTTTGGATACTTTGCTTTTAGCTTCGATCCTGGATAGAAAGGGCTCCGGGAGGCTACAGAGGCTATTCCTATTTCTTGACACGCTTTAATCATATCTGCCAAATCAGGATCGTTCCCAAGACCAATAATTGCCCTCTGATATTCAGAAGTAGCATTCTCCTTTCCTAAAAACATCAACAACTCCATCTCAACTTCAGAATTATCTATTTGTTGTTTTAATGCATACTGCAATCTGTTAACAAAGTCAGTAGCTTTCTACCTGATATTAGAGAAGATCTGCTGAAGTTTGCCAGAAGCAAACACATACTCTTTCTGAAGAGGGGGAGGTTGGGGGAGGGAAGCAGCAGGCACAAAGAAGATGGACTTTTCCTGACCAGCACAACAGTCAAACTTTTCTTGAAAAATGGGACAAAGAAGAATAGAACAAAAGCAATCCTTTAAGTCACTTACTTCATGATCTTGTGGAATTAATTTAGGTGGACAGACAGAAAACATCTTCCTTATCCCTCCCCCTCTTTTGCTAATTATTCCTCTGATAGTAGAGAAGAAGATGATTTAAGCTCTCTGTGAGGAACTGAAAGACCAATTAAAGATGATTTTGGGGGAAGAAATTTTACATTATTATTATCAGGTGGAGAGACTGTGGTCAACTGATGTTCTGCCAAAACTTTAGAGCCAAATTTTTCTTTTTTCTTTTTTGAATTTTTTTTAAAATTGGTTTTCAAAGTATATAAAGGGAAAAGGTATAGAGTGAATATAACATTTTGGTAGCTCCCATGTCAGTAGTGGTGGACCTCCCAAAAACTTCATAAATTCAAAATTTTAAAAATAAAGGACAGGCATATACAAAGATTACATTGTACAGTCCATACATTCAATCATCTTTTTCTTTGCCATTTTATCTTGTATCAACAATTACAATAACATTTCAAATAAAATCATTTTTGAGATCTGTCTTTTCGCTATTGACTCTTCTTTCCTGCCACCAGGCGGGGCAGCCGCCCCCTTCGTTCCCCCATCTTCGTCCCCTAGAAGGGAAGAATGTTTTTGAATAAAGGCCTCCACCTCACTTAGTGTTTTAACTCTTACTCTACCCCCCTCCCAGAAGATCAGCATTCCCTCTGGCAATAACCACTTGAACCAAATTCCTTTTTTGTATAATTTCTTAGACAAGAAGGAATACTTCCTTCTTATTTGTCTAAGTTTTTTCGGAATTTGTTTCAAGATGATTATTTCTTTATCTTGGTACTTTAAAATTCCATCCTGTTGGGCCCTCAATATCTCATCCCTTGTGGATCTCCTAAGAAATTTAACATGAACTTCTCTTGGTACATTATGCATTCTAGCATACGCTGAATTAATTCTATAAACCAGGACCATATCCCACCAGTGTTGTTCTTTATCTCTCTTAAGGTATTCTGCTAAGATTGTACTCATAACATCTTTAATATCTTCATTTTCTGACTCTGGTATGTTCTGGAACCTGAGAAAAAAAGACATTCTTTCAAATTCAATTTTAGTCATATAACTTCCTAATTCTAGATTCCCCTTTCGGATCTCCTTAACCTCTTCCCCCATCTCAGCCGTCCCCCCTCTAACGTTTCAATTTTTTGTTTAAATGGAAAAATTGTGCTTCGTTGTGTTTCTCTGAGTTCTATTTTTAAATCTGTCATTTCATTTCACAATTCAGTCACGTTTTTCATAATTTCCCGAAACATTTCTTTAACTGACAGTTCCTGTTCGCTCTCTCCAGCTGGTTCTTTCTGTAATAGTGAAGAAATCTTCGGCTGTGTAGTTGGACTGGAGATAGCTGAGGACGGGGCAGAAGTTGACTTTCCCGTTGGCAGCTTTTTAAAAGCCATTGTCTCAGTTCTGAATTCTAAGTTGGTAAAAGAAAAAGAAATGACGCCAGAGAATGGACGGTCGAGACAGTCCGAGGTATCACAGCAATCCAAGTGAGAATCCAGTCTTAAGAGTTCACTTTGGGGAAAAAAGAGATCTTACAATCCACATCCAGGAGTCCATGTATTGGGAGAGATTTGTGAGCCTCTGGGAGAAATATTAAAAGTAAGTTTCAAATCCTTCGGTGGTAATTATGGAGGGAAAAGTTTCATTAATGCAAGGAAATTATAAGCAGAGAACAAAGAGAAGCCATCTTGCCTTGCCCTCTAGCAGGAAGAAAAGTGAAAGTTCCATTTTACTTTTTTTTAAAGAAAGAACTCCGCAACAAATTGTTGCAACTGTGATACGATACAATTCTTTTCCATAGTTAGTTCAAATAGCAAGTTACTCCTTTTTCTCTCTCCATTCCCATATGGAGAGAGATCATTTGATTGCTGCTTCGTCCGAGGGGGGTTTTAATAAGAAAAACTCCCCCCTCCAATCTCCATTTAAAATTGATTGAACTGGAACTCACAGTATCCTGTTGCTTATCCTTCATCAGCAACCCAAGAGATTAGGGAGCACCCTCCATCTCCAGAATTTCAGCTACTCTTTTCATTCGGTTAGTTGTTCCCGGGATCCATCCAGCGAAGAGGCAAGACTTGCCTCCCCTTTCTGCTCACCGGCTCCTGGGGCGAGGCTGGGGGCATCCCAACCAGCCGCCGCCAGCTTGGGGGCTCCCCAGGGAGACGCCCTTATGGCAGGAGGTTCCTTCAGAATCTCCTGTGCTCCCGAAGGAGCCTACCGGTACAGCAAGCGGCGGACGAAGCGCGAGGCATGTCCGTCGCCTTCAGAAACCGGAAGCGAAGTCAGAGCCAAATTTTTCTACTACACGACAGCAGTGAAAGCATTGTTGCAATATTTCTACTAGAGCCCTGGGTTCAAGATGTAAAGTTTGTCTTATTTTTTCCCAGTCACATAAACGGAGCGTTCTCCATTCGGAGTACCGAAAGCAATGTTTTCCTATATCCCCAAACAGCTTCCTTATTTCTGTCTCAGGTGTGGCAACACCTGACTTATGTAAAAAGAATCTAAATTCTTGAATGTGTCTGCTGCTGGTGAGACAGATTGCAACCCATATCTACCTCTGAGAGGTCCTGGTCGGACGATTGGCATGCATTGGGGTCTGCTCCAGACGGAAATAAATATGTTGGCAGTTGCTCCCCCTTAGGGTGCCTTGGTCCTGGGTTTCGGCACCAAAATGTAGGTTTCAGAAATTCATCATAGCAGTTTGTGTCCAAAATGTCTGTCTGCCTTACGCAGAGTTTATTTGGCTTTTATACAGTTTTGACAAGCAAAGCAGGGGTAGCAACAGCATCTTATTGGTACATTATCCTTGCCCATCTCTTAAGACCATCCCAGCCAAGGTAGAGGCTTCACATATCCAGAGGCCCCTGGTACGCCTGTCTCTTAATAAACAGTTGAGGTCATAGATGTTGAGGTAATTGGTCACTGAGCTCATGGCCGTTCTGCGCATATCTGTACATAACCTTCCCACTTCCCACATCTGGTTCTGCTAATTAGGTGAGCTCATAGGTATTCAAGGGATCTGAGATCATGGTAACTTGGTACACACATCTTTACGTAACGTTTCCTCTGCTCCTTCAACACGGACTTTGCTATTACCCATTCACACAACTTTGTTATTTTTATTTGATAACACTACAAATTTAGACCACTATTTTTAATTGTATTTTTACAAGTTCTCGTTTTTCCCTGTATATTCACATCTTACGAGATCGCCTTCTGCCACCAAGAGCCTCCCATTGGCCAGTATGCTCCCATAGAGAGGGTCTCCTCAGGGTGCCATCGGCTAGACAATGTCGACTGGCGACACCCAGGGGGAGAGCCTTCTCCGTGGGAGTCCCTGTCCTCTGGAACGAATTGCCCCCGGAATTAAGAACTATCCCTGACTTACGCACCTTCCGCCGTGCTCTCAAAACCTTTTTTTTCCCAACAAGCCGGGCTGGCATAAAAATGATTTTTAAGTTACAAATTTGTATTAATTTTAATCAGGGTTGGTTGGGTTTTTTCATTTTTAGGCCAAATTGTTTAATATCTCTTTTAAAAACTTTTTTAAATTTTATATACTTGTTTTACTCTGGCTGTACACCGCCCTGAGTCTTTCGGGAGTAGGGCGGTATAAAAAACCAATAAAACCTAAACCTACACCTAAACATCTCTATTTTGAGTGTTAATTCTTTTTTAAAAACACATCTATCTTGCCCCAGCCTTCTATAACTTTTTTAAGAGTTGAAACAACAGCAAACTACTTCCAAATAATCTTGCCAAGAAAATTGCAAAAAGGTTGCCTAGGCAATTGCCAGGAATCAAATTAAACACAAACATGCAATCCCACCCACCTTTACTGTAAGAAAATGGGTGTTACTTAATAAAATCTTAGACAAATTATTCACCAAGAGGCATTTCAAAATTAATGTATTAAAAACCAAGTTTTTCTCTTTTCTCTTAGACAGATGATAGATAGATAGATAGATAGATAGATAGATAGATAGATAGATAGATAGATAGATAGATAGATAGATAGATACATAGATAGATACATAGATAGATACATAGATAGATACATAGATAGATAGATTAAATGATAAATTAACGTATATCACACAAAATTTCAAAATAATTCCAACCATCATACCTCTTAACATACTGGGAATAAATAAAGTATCTTTCTCTTTCTGAACCCTTCCAGAATAGCTTTCATATTCTGCAGGTCTAATTTCTAAGAAATCTTGACATGTCTGTTCAATAACAAATATGCCATCATCCTCTTTATCATGGAAAAGATGTTCCTCTTCATCCTGTATTTACCACATAAATGTTTTCAATCAAAACTCAATTGCAGCATAACGGTGATTTACAGGTTTGTAATCATAGGAGTTTTTGCAAAGAAAATTATTTCCAATCATTTTTGCATCAAAGAATCATCTTTATCAGGAAGCCTACACTTCATGTTTGAGGACTATCTCAAGAAATCTAGCTATAAATTATATTTCAACCTAACACAAATATACATACATGCTTCTTATAACTATAATTTACAAGCAACATACACAATCAATATTCTTTTTATTTTTGACATGGATACCCACCTGGGGACTGCTGAAATGTGTAAAAATGATCTAGATAAAAAATAAACTTCTAATCCTCTTTAGAGTTTTAGTAATAAAACTAATAAAAGTCCCAGTAATAAAACAAATAAAATAAATTCTCTGAAAATAATGCCTGAGTAACAGAACACAGACCCTATGTTTCACTGGTGTATAAGCCATAATTAGTTCTACCTTGTGTGGGGCCAGGCTGGCAAATTAACCTAGAACGACCGTTGACTTACCTGAACGGTCCTTCTATGTGTGCTGCGAAGGGGAATCCAAAGCATGGGTTTAACATAGCCTTCTAGCCTAGAGACGACTGAGTTATTTGAATAGATGGCCACACCTCCTCCTTCCGCACATGCTCAGTTTATTCATACGAAGGGAAGCCGTCTAAGAGTCCAATAGTTCAGAACGACAATGAGCCAAGTCCGGTGATCCGTCACAGTCAGGTAGGAAGGGGCCGAACAGCCGAAGCCGAACGGGTGGGGTTGGATTCCCCTTCGCAGCACACATAGAAGGACCGTTCAGGTAAGTCAACGGTCGTTCTCCTGTGTGCTGCTTTGGGGAATCCAAAGCATGGGACATGCCAAAGCTGTAGACGTCAGGGGCGGGAACGAGGCTGTTCAGGAGCTGCAGGTGTGGCCACAACTCTCTGGAGCACTCTCCGCCCAAAGGCAGCCTCGGCCGAGGCATAAGAGTCAATCCGGTAATGCCGTATAAACGGTGAAGGGGACGACCATGTCGCTGCCCTGCAAATGTCCTCTACAGATGCCTGCGCCGCCCAAGCCGCGGTCGTAGCGGCGCTCCTGGTGGAATGCGGAACGATGCGTCTTGGAGAGGGACGAGAACGGCTGTCATAGGCCAGGGCAATACAAGCCTTAATCCAGCGCCCTATCGTGTTAGCTGACACCTTCTGACCCATGGAAGTCGGCTGGAACGACACGAATAAGGCCTCTGAACGTCGGAAGGAAGCCGTGCGTTTAATATATCTACGAAGCGCCCTACGGACGTCCAAGTGATGCCATTGGCGCTCCTGTGGACGGGACGGGTGCGGACAAAAATCCGGGAGGACGAGTTCCTGCGCCCTGTGGAATGGCGTGTTGACCTTCGGGATGAAGGCCGGGTCCAGACGAAGCACAACCTTGTTCGGATGGAAAATACAAAGGTCGTCGCGAACTGATAACGCGGCCAGTTCCGAAACCCTCCTCGCGGACGTCACAGCAACCAGGAACGCCGTTTTCAGAGTAAGCAGCCGAAGGCTGACAGTTCGAAGGGGTTCGAACGGAGCCGCGGTGAGAGCTTGGAGCACGAGTGGAAGATCCCATGTGGGATAGCGGTGCACGACGGGCGGGCTGATGTTAGAAGCGCCCCGTATAAAGCTGCGAAACCTGGGATGACGAGCCAGGGATCGAGACCCACCGCAGATCAACACCGTAGATAGGGCCGCCGTCTGCCGACGGAGCGTGTTGGGAGCAAGTCCTTTGTCCAAGCCCGATTGGAGGAAATCAAGTACTTGTGGAATGGTTGCCCGCAAGGGTTCCACATGCGCCGTGCGACACCAGGAACAAAAGGCGCGCCAGGTGGCCTCGTATATGCGAAGTGTGGACGGGCGCCTGGCCGCTTGTATCGTTGCGATGACCTTCTCTGAAAAATGTTGTTTCAGAAGGAGAGCCCGCTCACATGCCACACGGCTAGTTGCAGGCGTTGAGGGTCCGGGTGGACTAGAGGCCCCTGGGATAGAACGATCTGGTCGTCCGGGATGCGCCATGGAGGGGACACGGACAGATGTACCAGATCCGCGTACCACGGGCGCCTGGGCCACATTGGGGCGACGAGGAGGACCTCCGCCCTTTCCGCCAGGATCTTTTGGATGACGACAGGTACTAGAGGCAGCGGAGGAAAGGCATACAGCAGCGTCTCTGGCCATGGACTGCGGAGAGCATCTGTGGCCTCCGCTCCTGGTGTCCTGAACCTGGAGAAGAACCGTTCCAGCTGCGCATTGTGAGGCTGCGCAAAGAGGTCCACTTGTGGATGGCCGAACCTGTTCGATAATTCCCGGAAGAGAGAGGGGTGCAGTTGCCACTCCCCCTGATCGACCGTGGCCCTGCTCAGCCAGTCTGCCTGTGTGTTGGAGGCACCCGAGATGTGCTCCGCCTTGATGGACAGCAGGTTCCTCTCCGCCCAGTGAAAAAGGAGTTCGGACTCCTGTAGAAGGGCCCTGGAGTGGGTTCCCCCCTGGCGGTTCACATGGGCCTTGGATGCCACATTGTCCGTCAGAACCAGAACGTGAGAAGCTGACACCGTCGGGTGGAACTTGCGAAGAGCCAGGCGAATGGCGCGGAGCTCCAGCCAGTTTATGCTGTTGCGCAGTTCCTGGGGCGACCACCTGCCTTGCGCCACCAGACCCTCGGAATGGGCTCCCCAGCCGAAGAGGCTCGCGTCGGTCGTCACCACGACCCGTTCCGGCTCCTTGAATAAGCACCCCTTGGTGAGGCTGGAGGACGTCCACCAACGTAGAGATCGCAGTACCTTGGGTGGAAGACGTGTCTTGGCATTGGAGTGGCTGGTGTGATTCCGCTGGTATGGAAGCAAGAACCACTGCAGTTGACGTGCGTGGAACCGGGCCCATGGAACGACATCTATGCAAGAGACCATCTTCCCGAGAAGTTTCAATAGGGAAGCCAGAGACGGGAACTTCAGACGGAGAATCTGTGAGGCCAAGGTCTGTATGCTTCGACGCCTGTCCTGGGAGAGAGAGACGATGCAATTGACAGAGTCGAGGATTGTGCCCAGGTGGAGCAGGGACCTGGTCGGGTGTAGGTGGCTCTTCGGAAGGTTCAGGACGAACCCGTGACGTTGAAGGGACTCCATGGTGGTTTGAAGGTCCTGACGAGCGAGGTGGTGGGACGACGAAAGGACCAGGATGTCGTCTAGGTAACAATTGACTCTCACTGGCACCGCTCGTAGGGCAGCCGCCACTACCGCCAGCAATTTGGTGAAGGTGCGTGGAGCCGAGGAGAGGCCGAACGGGAGGGCCCGATACTGATAATGCCGCCCCGCGTACTGGAATCTGAGGAACCTCCGATGGGCTGGATGAATGGGCACGTGGAGGTAGGCCTCCTTGATATCTATAGACGTCATGTAATCTCCTTGACGTATAGACAGCAAGATGCTCTTTAGAGACTGCATCTTGAATTTGCGATACTTCAGGTAATAATTGAGCCGTTTCAAATCGAGAATAGCTCGCCATCCCCCCGAGCCCTTTGGAACAAGGAACAGGATGGAGTAAAACCCCAATCCAGTCTGACCCAGAGGCACCTGCTCGATGGCATCGATGTCCAAGAGATGGTGGATTTCGGCGTCCATGAGTCGCCGCTTGGACGGGCACCTGGGTACCGGGCACCTGATGAAGCGTCTCGGGGGGAGAGAGAGGAATTCTAGTGTGAGACCCTGGGTCACAGTTTGAAGTGCCCAGGCGTCTGAGGTGGTCTCGGTCCATTGGCGAGCGAAAGCTGAGAGTCGGCCGCCAATAGAACCGACCCCGGGGAAGTCACCGGTAGCGGCGAAAGGGACGGTTGCCAGAACCTCGAAAGGGCCGTCTGTGCATCGCCTGACCGGGCGGCTGCCTGTTCCGATCCCGGTTTGCGGGCCTGTCCTGACCTCTGTCCTGAGCTGGGGCGTATGGTCTAGCATAGGACTGGTGATAGGGTGCTGTTGAGAACCCCGAGTCGCTTCCCCGAAAGGACTGCCTCCGAGGGAAGGGTTGATGCCTACGGTCAGATCGCCTAGCCACTGAAGGAAGGACCTTCCGCTTATCCCTAGTTTCAACTAGAATAGGATCCAAGGCCGCTCCAAAGAGAGACCCCCCTTTGAACGGGGTAGAGGCCAGGCGCCACTTTGAACGGACGTCCGCCTGCCAGTGGCGGAGCCAAAGAAGCCTGCGGGAAGCCACATTGGATGCCACTGCCCTGGATGCGAACTTGGCCGCCGTGAGGGTGGCATCCGCAGAGAATTCCAGGGCCGCCACCAGTTTGTTGACATCCTGGTGCAGGCGGAAGTCCTCTGGGGCCAGTCTGTCTTGCAATTGCCTAAGCCATAGAAGTGAAGTCCTATTGAAGAAAGAGGCTGCGGTTGCAGCCTTCAATGCCCAGGCCGAAGCCTGATGCGTTTTGCGAATAACAATCTCCGCCTTGCGGTCCTCGGCTTTGAGGCCCTCAGAAATCTCTGAAGGGATCAATGCAGGGGAGGCCAAGGCCGCCACTGGCGGATCAACCGTTGGGAATTGGAGAAGGTTGTCCAGATCCGTGGCTGAGGCGTACAGTTTCCTGTCCCCATTGCTGGGGGGAGAAATAGCTGTGGGTTGTTCCCATTGCTTTTGGATGAGGTCCATGAATAGTTTGGGACAGGGAACCAAATCCTGCTCCTGGACCTGTTCCGCAAAAACACGATCCGCGGCCTCGAAACCTACATCAGTGCCAGGTTGGGATGAGGCCCCTCCCATGTGAGCCGTGGCCTTGGCCTTAAACAATAAAGATTTGAACAAGGCCGGACTAAACAGACCAGAGTGAATTGCAGATCCCTGCGCTAACCCTTCATCCTCAGACAGATCGTATTCAGGAAGTTCCCCTTCCTCTACTAACTCAAGGCCCTCACTCAGTAGGGAATGACTGGGGGAGGCCGGATCGACCAGGGAGACAGAGGGATCCCTAGGCAAGGCCGGGATTGTAGGCCTATGGGTCCTGCGCAATAGTTCAGCATCCACGCCCTGAGAAATGGCCGCAGCAATCATGCTGCGGATGCCAGGGGAAAGTTCTTCCCCCGAACCTTCAGAGATTCGCAGGCCTGCGGCCGTAGGAGTAAATGTGGCCGAAGGCCTTGATCTGGAAGGCCCAGGGCCAGCTAAAGCCCCGGTAGGCCCTGCGGTCCCCAAAGGAACTGAAGGAAGGCTTCATTTTGGGCCTGTAATACCGGCGGGGCATCCGGGGACCACCCCCGCACGGGAGGAGAGGCGACGGGCAACTCCGGGCTAGACCCCTCGGGCAAAAGAGAAGGCGGGGCCCTGGGAGCTATGCGCGCGGCCGCGCTCGATTTCCCCCTATCCGGACGTTTTGCGGCCTTCCCGGGGGCCGCGGCCGAAGCACGCGGTGGCAGGGAAGAGGCCCTAGTTGTAGCTCTACTCGCCCTAGAGGTGGATGGGAGGGGAGGAGAGGGAGAAGGAACAGGGCTTCCTCCGGCGGCAGATTGCTCAGCCATGAGGTGGTTTGAAAGGGCTCAATCACAAACCGCAGTACAAGCCGAATGAGGCCAAAAGCCAGCCGAAGCAAGGCCGAACAGACTCGAGCTGAGGGAGAGCAGGCGAACCAACTCCTCCGACGGCAGGCGCGACAATGAGGCAGCACCGGTGGCAAAAGCCGAGTCGCGCATGCGCGGTTCCAATCGGCGCGAAAGTCCTGCAGCCAATGGCGGCGGCGCGCCCGAAACGGCGGCAATTTCAAAGGAGCGCCCAAAATGGCTGCGCTCAACCTCGCGCCCGAAGACCGAAACTCCGGCACATACGGCCCCAACCACAGCGCGCTGGACTCTTTCCCCAGCCGCTTAAACCGGGCGCTTGCATCGCGGCACCCGAGCCAAGCCTCCAACCGCAGCCGCGTTAAGGCGCAAGTCCGCGGATCGCGCTCCGAAAGCCGCAGCCTGCTCGGCTGGGAAACCCCCGAACTTGAAGGTGGCGAACCAACCTCCTGACGCGGGAACAAACTGCAGGCGGCGCACCAGCCTGTCACGGAGCCAGATTCGGGAGCCCCCCCCCCCCCGAGGCCGCTGGAGCCGCAAGGGGAACGCGGGGAACGGAGAAACACAAATAAATCCAAACACTTACAGTTCAAGAATAACGAAACAATCCAACCAAAGGTATGAAAATTTTTAACGAAAACAAGAAAAAAACTCAATACAAATAAAATCCTCTGAGAGAGGAATTAAAACGTGTCTCTTAAGGCTGGACTGAGTTAATAAACTGAGCATGTGCGGAAGGAGGAGGTGTGGCCATCTATTCAAATAACTCAGTCGTCTCTAGGCTAGAAGGCTATGTTAAACCCATGCTTTGGATTCCCCAAAGCAGCACACAGGAGAAGTGTTTTTCCTCCTTGGTAACTTTAATATGAGTGGATATCAACTTCCAGAATTCCCCACCAGCATGAAGTTATCACCTAGCACTAACCACCTTGTTGCTGGGGGATTCTGGAAGTTTATGTCAGAATACAGAAACACACCAACACATATACGTGTGTGTGCACGCATATAGGGTGAAGAGTAAAGCATGAGTTTTAGCAGTGAGTAACAGCAGAACCTTTCTTTACAAAGATGGCAGTTAGGATGTTCAGAATCTGTCAGTGAATGCTGAACAAATCTTCATGATTTTCATCACACAATTCTTACATTTTGTGGTAATATGCATTCATTTATTTTACAATTATCTTTACACTAAACTGAGAAGCTACACTTTTTCCTTCTGATAATGCTTGTGTGATACTGACTACCTTGTTTAACTCATTGCATATAAAAAGCAGTGTAAATATTCCCTCAAAGTAATTTTCTTTCTAATGAAAAGCATAAAATTTAGCTTTTTTCTAAATAGGATTGATGTAGATGTAAAGCATATCTATGTCAGAAAATGTTTGAATTTAACAAACATGGTGCTTTCTGCCACAAATAAGCAATTTTTCAACGTCTTTGGTTTAAATTCTCCATTATATGTAATCTAGGACTCGGTGTCTCAAGATATGATACCCTATGTACATCAATGGAGAGAGAAGGGGAGAGGCATGATATTAACTACAAGCTTCCACATTTTGTTTACAACAAAATACATTCAGTCAATTACATATTTGTTTAAAAAATATGTGCATGCTTCTTCATGATTACCATTTCATTCTCTTCTTGTTCTTCCTGATTGCTGAGTGTAGATTTCTGGTTCTCCCTGCCCTCATCATCTAGATCTGATGCATTCTTTTCATTGTTTTCACCATGATCCCCTACATTCTCTTCCTCAGGACCAAAATTGAAAGTAAAGAAATTATAGGCTTCTTCAGAAGAAGGATAATCCATCTGAATCTAATGAAGAAAAGTAGTTTTTTAAAAAAAAATCATAATACAACTGGAGAGCTAACTTTGTAACAGAATTCAAAGATTACTGTTTATCCTTCATAGAGAATTATAACAGTAACTATGGATTTCTGAGCATTACTCATCAAGCAGTCTTTTCAAAAGCAAATGTTTCTCCACACATATACCAATTTTCATTCAAAGTTCCCTTTTGAACTGTTGAGTGTCCAAAACCAGAATTCTTCAATTCTGAACTCTATCTAAGTTTCTGACTACCCTCTTAAAGCTTTAATCTTTTCAGGGCCTGTTGAAGACGACATAGAAGTTCCATTGAAATGTAAGACTGACCCTAAACAAACATCTAGAAACAATTAAGTTGCAACTAAAAGCCAGCATGGTTTTGTTAAAAATAGATCATGCCAAACTCATCTTATTTCATTCTTTGACAAAGGGACTAAATTAGTAGATCAGCAAAATGCTGTGGGCCGAGTACACTTAGACTTGCCTTCAGCAAGGCATTAGACAAAGTAGACCACAACCTACTTCTTGGTAAGCTAGAAAAATGTGGGATAAACAGCATTACCAGCAGATGGATTGTAACTGGCTGACAAACCTTACTCAATAAATAGTCCTTAATGGTACTATATCTACATGGAAGGGAGGAAGCAGTGGGGTACCACAAGGTTCCATCTTAGGTCTAGTACTCTTCAATATCTTCATATATTACTTAGATGAGGGAATAGAAGGGGAACTTATCACATTTGCAGATGACACTAAGCTGGCAGGAATAACCCAGAAGACAAGCTCAGGATCCAAAAAGATCTTGACAGACTTGAACAATGGGCCCTATCCAACAAAATAAAATGTAATGTGGAGAAAACTAAGGTTTTACACTTAGGCAGGAAATACCAACAGTATAAGTACAGATTGGGCAAAACCTGGCTCAAAAACAGTAACTGTGAGAGGGACCTTGGAATCCTAGTAGACGATCACTTAAACATGAGCCAGCAATGTGTGGCAGTAGCCAAAAAAGCTAATACAGTCCATGGTTGTATAAACAGAGGCATAGAATCAAAATCACATGAAGTATTAGTACCGCTTTGTAAAATGTTAGTAACTGGAATACAGTTTGGTTTACAAAAAAGATGTTGAGACTTTGGAAAAAGTGCAACGAAGAGCAGCTAAAATGATTAAAAGTCTGGAGTTTAAAACATATAAAGAAGGGTTGCAGGAGTTGGGTTTGGCTAGTCTAGAGAAGAGGAGGACCAGGGGTGACATGATAGCAGTATTCCAGTATTAAGGAGGAGTTTGGGCTAGTAGACCTCCAATGTCGCTTCCAGCTCTATTCTGTTTGAAACACCACGTCTCAATCCATACTCTATATTGGAGGATGTTTATTTAGTCACATTTAGAAATACAAAATCTAACAGTTTACTATACAGGATTTTAGAATTTTATATTCATCACCAAAATGTACTCCACATCTTTGGAGCACATTACAATATGACTCATCAGCAGATTTCTATCTATGGATATGAATGGAAGAAAGGAAAAATATGTCAGGATTTTGGGCATCTTGGAGCTGATATCACATCTTGCATAACTTATCCTTTTGCACTGTGGGTAATGGAGTCCCATCACAACAATCCCCATCATCTTTAAACTTTGGAAGTAAAAAGCTAAATGCAGCGAATGGTGCATAAAACATATGTATCTGGATCATTTCCTAATCTTTAAGACTCAATTATATAATTGTCATTATATATTACTGTGTTTTTCAGGGTCACATATACTCAAGGGTATTTTTAATCATACTCAATTCATAATTCAGTCTTAAATAATCACAAAATAAACTGAAAAGTCATTGCTCTTCAACTGACACCCATCACCTGTGATTTTTGTTTGCCTCTTCTAACAACATCACGAAACTTCACTCTTGCAGATAACTTGCCTTCTTTTCTTTGTATTACACTCAACAAATGATCACCTATCTGCAAAAATATATGGAAAAAATTGCATTAACATATTGTATTCTTAATTTCTGCATAATAAAGTGTAGTCAATACTATGGACATAAATTATGCATTACCAGGAGATGTAGAAATGATTGTGCATTAGATTTTTTAATAAGCAGAGAAAATGGAAATATTACGGAAGAAAGTAGGAGATTTTTAAGAATTAGTTTTTGTGCACAGCAATAGACTCCACTTCTTTTAGTATCAAGAAATGTCAGTTAAGAGAAGACTGAATATTAGAGAAAACAAACAGATGACAAATCCATTCCAAATGCCAGATACTTTGTTGTGTTCCTTGCTTCATCCAGTGCTGGATCATGTATCACTTTGAATCAGTGAACTATCAAGTACACACAAAAACTAAATAGATCACCAAACAAATCACTTTTGGAAGTTCCGGAAGTTGCCACAAGTCCAGAAAAAATCCAGTTCTTGACCCAGAATTCTGACCTCAAGATGATTTGGATTTTAGGATGTTTAGTCTGCTAACATGAGAGTTATTTTAATATAATACCAGTCTCAAAGACATCTGTATACTTGAACATTTAAATTAAATGGTGCAAATGGAGTACCTGTGCATGCCCACTGCTCATGCACATGTTTGCCAGGCACTTCAGGCGGCCCAGTTTTGAGCAACTCATAGTCCAGTAGTGGACCAAGGGGTTGGCAATCCCTGTATTGCATTATTTATTTGAATTATGATATTCTCTACAATAAAGCACAAGAATTAGGAAGGAGCACATTAGAAATACTCAGAAAGGAAAAAGCAATTAGTAAAACCTTTAAGGAAGAACTTAGAATTTTAGAAAACAGATCTGAACTTTAATACATACTAGCTGAATACCTATGCTCCGCTATGAAACTATGTGAACTTGACACCTACAGCTTGAAAATTAATGAGTAGTTATGATAGGCCTCTCCTCTCCCTTTCTCTCCCTCAGGCTTGCCCCACAGACACCTCTCCTATCCTACCCCTTCTCTCCCTCAGGCTTGGCCCAGAGAGGCCTACCTGTTCCACAGTTGGAAGAGAGTTATTTTCAGGTTGGGAAGAGGAGCATCAGGGCATGTTAATAATAACATAAGAAATACTGATGATCTGAGGGTCATTTTGAAAAATCCTTTCTTAGTGAGCACCTAGAAGCCAAGAGGAACATACATGCCAAATTTCAAGTTTGTAGGCTTTACGGTTCTGGAGATTTCGTGATGTAGCATGAGTGGCATTTCATATATGTATGTATGTATGTATGTATGTATGTATGTATGTATGTATGTATGTATGTATGTATGTTAGGTTTAGAGCTGATAAATAAATAAACAAGGGAGACTAGGATAGATCTATTTCGAGCTCTTTAGCTCTCATCAGCTAGCCAACTCTATCTGGACTCGCGCCAGTCCGGCTTCCGGCCTGGGTACAGCACAGAGACGGTATTGGTCGCATTGGTGGATAATCTCTGGAGGGCTCGGGATAGGGGTTGCTCCTCTATCCTGGTCCTGTTAGATCTCTCAGCGGCTTTTGATACCATCGACCATGGTATTATGTTGCACCGGCTGGAGGGGTTGGGGGCACCGTTTTACGGTGGTTCTCCTCCTACCTCTCCGACCGGTCGCAATTTGTGTTGCCAGGAGGGCAGAGGTCGACGTCGAGGTGCCTCACTTGTGGGGTGCCACAGGGGTCGGTCCTCTCGCCTCTCCTGTTCAACATCTATATGAAGCCGTTGGGTGAGATCATCCGTGGTTTTGGAGTAGAGTTCCATCAGTACGCTGACGATACTCAGCTGTACATCTCTACCCCGGGTCACCCCAACGATGCCGTGGAAGTAATGTCCCGGTGTCTGGAGGCCGTGCAAGTCTGGATGGGGAGAAACAGGCTCCGACTCAACCCATCCAAGGCAGAGTGGCTGTGGCTTCCGACATCACAATATAGCCAACTGGTGCCATCGCTGGCTATTGGGGGTGAGTCATTGGCCCCTACAGAGAGGGCTCGCAACTTGGGTGTCCTCCTGGACTCTCAGCTGTCTCTAGAAGACCATATGACAGCCGTGGCCAGGGGGGCTTTTTATCAGGTTCGCCTGATACACCAGTTGCGCCTCTTTTTTTGGGATCGTGACGCTTTACGCACGGTCACCCAAGCCCTCGTCATTTCCCGTCTGGACTACTGCAACGCTCTCTACATGGGGCTTCCCTTGAGGTGCACCCAGAAACTCCAGTTAGTTCAGAATGCGGCCGCGCGGGGGATTCTGGGAGCGTCTAGATTCTCCCATGTGACACCTCTCCTGCGCGAGCTGCACTGGCTGCCTGTGGCTTTCCGGGTGCGCTTCAAGGTATTAGTAACCATCTTCAAAGCGCTCCATGGCAAGGGACCTGGCTATCTGCAAGACCGCCTCCTGCTACTAAACACTTCCCACTGACCAGTCCGCTCCCACACAGAGGGCCTCCTCAGGGTGCTGTCGGCCAGGCAATGCCGGCTGGCGACCGCCAGGGGGAGAGCCTTCTCTGTGACAGCTCAGAGACTGACAGTCACAGACAGAAGCCTGCCTGATGATGACAAGTGAGATCTTGTCGAAAGGTTGCAATAACATCTCCATGCTATATACACGGGAAAATCCCCGAAGCCAGCAATGCCAGCATACCTACACCCGTGAAAATCTACGAAAACAAATATAGATAGATAGATAGATAGATAGATAGATAGATAGATAGATAGATAGATAGATAGATAGATAGATAGATATGAGAGAATATTTTCACAACTCCTGTTAAGGGCCCCTTTAAGGGAGCCCTTAAAAATCTAACACACACACACACACACACATATATGAGAGAATATTTTCACAGCTCCTGTTATGAGGCCCGTTAAGGGAGGAGACAAACTGTCGTCCTTCTCTGCCTGTCGGCTCAACCCAGAGACCATCTGGGCAGAGAGCCAATGAGATTACTGTTGTGTTAATTTTTTAGATATGTGTTAGATTTTTAAGGGCTGATTAATAAATAAGAGATCAGGATTGATCCATTTCGGGCTTATTAGCCCTCTTCAGCTGGCCATACTCCTTCTACTGGGATTTGAACCGGCACTCTCCAGCATATCAGGCAAGCCTTTTAATGCCTTGAGCTATCCGGCTTCCCCTGATTAATTAACACATATCTAAAAAATTCACACAACAGTAATCTCATTGGCTCTCTGTCCAGATGGTCTCTGAGTTGAGCTGACAGGCAGAGAAGGATGACAGTCTGTCTCCTCCCTTAAAAGGGGTCCATAACAGGAGTTGTGAAAATATTCTCTCATTAAAAGAGTCCTGTAAGGCTGATGTAGTCAGGGGAAGCCGGATAGCTCAAGGCATTAAAAGGCTTGCCTGATATGCTGGAGAGTGCCGGTTCAAATCCCAGTAGAAGGAGTATGGCCAGGTGAAGAGGGCTAATAAGCCCAAAATGGATTAATCCTGGTCTCTTATTTATTAATCAGCCCTTAAAAATCATCTGCCTGATGATGAGACACAAGCCTGCCTGATGATGACAAGTGAGATCTTGTCGAAACGTTGCAACAACTTTTCTATGCCTTATACACGGGAAAATCCCCGAAGCCAGCATATATATATACATATATATATATATATATATATATACATATATATATATATATATATATATATATATATATATATATATATATATATATATATACATACATACATACATACATACATACATACATACATATATATATATATATATATTTGTTTTTGTAGATTTTCACGGGTGTAGGTATGCTGGCATTGCTGGCTTCGGGGATTTTCCCGTGTATATAGCATGGAGATGTTATTGCAACATTTCGACAAGATCTCACTTGTCATCATCAGGCAGGCTTCTGTCTGCCTGATGATGAGACAGAAGCCTGCCTGATGATGACAAGTGAGATCTTGTCGAAACGTTGCAATAACATTTCTATGCCTTATACACGGGAAAATCCCCGAAGCCAGCAATACCAGCATATATATATAGTAATCCATCCCATGTAACAGCAGTGATCTTGTTCAGAGATAGGGAAATTTTAGCTCAGTTCAATTCTCATTTTCAACTCCCATGAAATCTTTTTTTTTCTTGCTACCATAGAGCAGTAAAAAGGATTACTCTGGGACCAGCTTTCAGGCAAAAATCCAGAAATTGAATTTTCCAATCCCACAGCATCCTCTCCAACCACCTTAGAATCCTATTCAGCTGCTAGGAATTCATCACAAAAAACCCCATCATGCCAAGATTAGGTCTGTTTCCATTTGTGTATGTTTTTCATTTCTTATTCTAATTTGGGCCAGGTTTGTGTCTGGTTGCTAATGAAACTGCTCATTACAAAAGAGAAGAAAAATGCAGTCTTGAGCAATGTTTTGCCTCTATCCAGCCAATCAAAGATATCAAAAAAGATGTGAAATAAGAATTCCATCACAAAGCAATGAGATGAGCAATTGTAATTTTTTCTTCTCAATGTCCTCAAGCCAAGGAATTAAATTGATTCTTGTTGAGCTACAGATTATTTTTCTTCTTCCTTTAAAATAGCTATACTTCTGCCTACCTATTGCATCCCAAATATACCAACAATCCCCAATGCAATCTCTCCAAAGAACCAGGTGTTATTGTTGGGAATGGAATTTCTGACATCTTACTCGTGCAGCCTTCAGTTTTTCTCTCATGCGTTCTCGCACAGACATCTCTGCAAACTGTGTCCCCGAGGAAGATGGAACTGGAAGCAAACCTAGAGAGAGAATTATACCATGACAATAATAAGCTCTCTTTTAAAGTTGAATTTCATTGATGGTGCCTTCAAGGAAATGTCCACATCATTTTCTTGAAAACAATATGGTAATGCTTTAGCTATCTCTTTCTTTCAAAGATTTGTTTACTCTTTTATACAACTCTGATAGTCGTACAGTCAAGTACTAACACATGGCAATTTTTTATTTATTCATGGGAGAGCTACACAAATTCATGTGTCATTACAGAGGGTTGTGAGAAGTAGAAAATTACTGAGTTACATAATTATTTGTATATTGTTTAAAGATAATAATAATAATAATAATAATTTTAATTTATAACCCGCTCTCTCTCCACGAAGGGACTCGAGGCGGGGCACAGGGAATTAAAAATACAATTAAAACCACAAACAGAATACAAAGTTAAAAACGAATAAAAGTGACCCTGCGCTAAAAACCCATATAAAACTAAAACTATCCCTAAAAACAGTTTAAAAACAATTTAAATTACCCTAGGCCGGCCAAGCAGAAGAAGTGTGATTTTAGTTTCTGCCGGAAGGAACGAAAGTCCGCGGTTGTTCTAATTTCGGGGGGAAGGTCGTTTCAGAGGGTCGGGCCCGCCACAGAGAAGGCCCTTCCCCTGGGCGTCGCCCGCTGGCATAGCCTAGTGGACGGCACCCGGAGAAGTCCCTCTCTGTGGGAGCGAATCGGCCGCAGGGATGTATGGGGCAGGATGCGATCCCGCAGATAGCTAGGTCCCGTGCCATGGAGCGCTTTGAAGATGATAACCAACACCTTGAAGCGCACCCGAAAGATGACAGGCAGCCAATGCAGCTCGCGCAGGAGCGGTGTTACATGGGAAAACCTGGAGGTTCCCATAACTGTCCGCGCGGCTGCATTCTGGACAACCTGAAGCCTTCGAGTGCACCTCAAGGGGAGCCCCATGTAGAGAGCATTGCAGTAGTCCAGTCGGAATGTCACGAGGGCATGAGTGACTGTGCAGAGGGCACCCCGATCCAATAGGGGACGCAACTGGCGGACCAGGCGAACCTGGTAAAACGCCCTCCTGGCCACGGCCGTCACTTGATCTTCCATGGACAGCCGTGTATCAAGGAGGACGCCCAAGCTGCGTGCCCCATTCACAGGGGTTAGATGTTCATCCCCTATGGCCAGTGATGGAGTCAGCTGGTTGTACCGGGATGCCGGGAACCACAGCCACTCGGTCTTGGACGGGTTGAGTCTGAGTCTGTTACTTCCCATCCAGGCCCGCACGGCTTCCAGGCACTGGCACATCACCTCTACAGCATCGTTGGGGTGGTTTGGGGTAGATATATACAGCTGTGTATCATCAGCGTAGAGATGGTACTCTACCCCAAAACCACGGATGATCTCACCCAGCGGCTTCATATATGTGTTGAACAGGAGTGGCGAGAGGACCGACCCCTGAGGCACCCCACAAGTGAGGGGTCTAGAGGTCGACCTCTGCCCTCCTGCCAACACAAATTGCGATCGACCGGAGAGGTAGGAGGAGAACCACCGCAACACGGTGCCCCTCACCCCCAACCCCTCCAGCCGATGCGATAGGATACCATGGTCGATTGTATCAAAAGCCGCTGAGAGATCTAATAGGACCAGGATGGAGGAACAACCCCCATCTCTGGCCCTCCAGAGATCATCCACCAACGCGACCAATGCCGTCTCAGTGCTGTGCCCGGGCCGGAAGCCGGACTGTCGCGGGTCCAGATAATCAATTTCCTCCAGATGACGGGGGAACTGTTGTGCCACCACACTCTCTACAACCTTCGCCAGAAAGTGAAGGTTGGAGACCGGCCGGTAATTTACCAATAATGCTGGGTCCAGAGAGGGCTTCTTGAGGAGGGGTCTCACCACCGCCTCTTTAAGAGAGGCCGGCAAGAACCCCTCACTCAGGGAAGCGTTGACCACCTCCTGGAGCCAGCCTCATGTGACCTCCCAGGATGCCAGTACAAGCCAGGAGGGACACGGGTCCAATAAACATGTGGTAGCTCGCAGTCGCCCACGTAACCTGTCCATATCTTCGGAAGTAACAGAGTCAAACTCTTCCCACAAAACTGTCTCAAGAACTGCCTCGGGGAATCCCACTGGGGCACTTTCGATGGAGGCCAACTCGCTCCGAATCTGAGCGATTTTATCCTGCAGATATTCCCCAAATTCCTCTGCTCTACCCTGCAAAGGGGCTTCCCGCGCCCTCTGTTGAAGGAGGGAGCGGGTCACCTTAAACAGGGCGGCAGGGCGGTTATCTGCGGATGCGATGAGGGTGGCGCAATGATGACGTTTGGCCACTCTCAACGCCACAAGGTAAGTCCGTAAGTGGGTTCTCACCTGTGTTCGGTCAGATTCAGACCGTGTGGATCTCCACCTCCTCTCTAGGCGTCTCTTGTGGCACTTCATCTCCCTCAGCTCCTCGGTAAACCAAGGAGCCTGGGTGACTCGTCGGCGCAAGAGAGGCCGCAAGGGCGCGACCCGATCCAAGGCCCCCGTGGCCGCGATATTCCACGCGGCCACCAGGTCCTCTGTCGGGGCGCGGGTCAAGGACACAGGTAATGGCCCAAGCACCGTCTGGAACCTATCCGAGTCCATCAGGCGCTTGGGACGGAACCATACAGGTGAATCCGGTTCCGCCTCCCCGCGGTGGGGTGTAGCGATTGGAAAGTCGAGCCGGAGAAGTGAGTGGTCTGACCATGACAGGGGTGTGATGGCTATATCCCCTATACCCAGATCACTCTTCCACTGACCAGAGACAAAGATTAAATCCAGCGTGTGTCCTCCCTCGTGCGTGGGGCCCTGAATTACTTGGGTCAGGTCCATGGCCGTCATGGAGGCCATGAACTCCCGAGCTACCTCTGATGATTCGCCAACTGATGGCAGGTCGAAGTCCCCCATGACAACCAGTCTAGGGGTCTCAACTGCCATCGCGGCGATCACCTCAAGGAGCTCGGGCAGGGCTGCTGTTACATAGCGGGGAGCCAGGTATACAACCAGCATGCCCAACTGCCTCCCTAGGCCCCACTTCACGCAGAGGGACTCACAGCCGGTGGTCTGTGGTACAGTGGTCTCTCTCGATCTTTCAAGTACACAGTTTCATAGATGAGCCTTTCCCGAAATCGAGAAGATTATGGCCTGTTGCATAACAGAGATGACACTAAGCCTTTCTTATAGAATTAAAGGCATTAAATTTTAAAACAGCTTTGGCTAGAGAGAAATTATGATAGGCACAATGAAGAAAGCTTGCTGAAGACAACATAATTAATGCAAAAGATGTTCTGTCCTGGATAAAGGGAAGAAGAGCCCAAACAGTCTTTATATCAAAGTTTGTAGACTGAGAGGCATCATGGTTGATTGAATGATTAAATGAGTGTCCTCATACTGCCATCTTGTAGCATGGGTGAACTACCTCAGGACTGGAAAAGAGCTGATGTGGTTCCCATCTTCAAAAAACGGAGGGGGGCGGGGGGGAACAGATCTAGAAACTACAGAACAATTAGCCAGACATCAATACCTGGGAAGATCCTGGAAAAGATAATCAAGCAACATATCTGTGAACACCTACCGTGTTTCCCCGAAAATAAGACAGATCTTATATTTTTTTTAAATGCCCGAATTATGCCCTTGGGCTTATTAGAGGGGGAGGGCTTATTAGTTTCTGGGGCAGGCAAGAAGCGAGGCGTGCCTTTTACCTTTCAAGCTCCATCACGTTCCTCTGGCCAGAAGGTGAGCGGAGAGGCAGGCTAAGCCAGCCGGGACCCCTTGGCTGTACAGCTGCTATTTGCCCACGTGGGGCTGCTGAGCCAAGCCAAAGCTCGGCCTATGTGGAGCTGGATGGAGGCACAAAGTCCTCTGCTCCATGGCCAGGCTTCGCAAAGCCGGCGGCACTGGCAGGTCCAGTGCTCCATCCGAACAGCGGGGCCATCTGGTGTGCGACTTCCGCCGGGTGCCTTTCTCCAGCCGTGGCACCTGCAGCCGCGTGGGCAAGAAGGAACCCGAGCTGGCCTTGGAGCTGCAGGAAGCACTGGAGCCGGCCGTACGCTTGGCGCACTACCCACGGGCACAACTGGAGGTGAGTGCGCTGCTCTTGCAGGACAGCAGCTGTTCCTTGCCCGCCACCCTTTGCGCTGCCAGGCTGGTGTTGGCCAACGCCGGCATCGATCTCTATGACCTGGTGGTGGCTTGCGTGCTCAGCCGGCAGGCCAGGCCATCAAGACCACCAAGCCCGAAGAGCGCACCCCCTCCACCCGCCTCGCTGTGGCGCTCCTGCCTTCCCTCCACCAGGTCTCTGGCCTGCTGGGCAGCGGCGACAGTGGGAAGGTCGACAGCTGAGCCCAAGCGCTCTACCTGGGCCTTGATGGCTGCCAGTGCCTTTAGTCGCTCCTGCGCTAGAGCCTCCTGCGCGCTGCCAAGCACTGGGCGTCAGAGCTGCAGAAGCCCATGGAGATGGACACAGAGAAGATCCCCACAGGGACAGGGACATTTACCTTCGGGGCTTTTTACAAGGGGAATCCGCAAATCCCTCAGGTGTCCAATCCGCAAATCCCTCAGGTGTCATGTGGGTTGCATCTCCGGAAACATCAGGTTGGTATGCAAGACGGTTGGCCTTGACCATCTCAAGGCACCAGCCATCGGCATGCACAGTAGAGGTGTGAACATACTCCCTTTTCCAATATCTCTCCTGCACCAGTTAATCCCATTCCCAAATACCAAAGCCCCCCCTCCACACACACACCCCACCGTTACAATGGCAGCTGAAGCAACTAGCAAAGCAGAGGCTGGCAGGCAGTGAGGTATCCCAGGATTCCATTTAGGCCCAGTTCAAGATCTTCATAATTTATTTTAGATGAGGGAATAAAAGGGGAACTGATCAAATTTGCAGATCCCACAAAGTTGGCAGGATCTTGACAGATTTGAACACTGGGCACTATCTAGTAAAATAAAATTCAGTATGGACAAATGTAAAATTTTCCACTTAGGCAATAAAAAACATTTGTACGTGTACAGGCTAGGTAAAATTTGGCTCAATACTAGTAACTGTGAGAGGGATATTAGTGTGATAATAGACAGCCACTTAAATATGAGGCAGCAGTATGAGGCAGCAACCAAAAAAGGCAATGCAAACCTAGGCTGCATAAATAGAGAGATAGACTCAAGATCAAGTGAAGTATTTACAAAGGCTTCGTTAGACCACACTTGCAAGACTACATCTAACTTTAGTCACCACAATATAAAAAAGATGTTGAGACACTGGAAAGAGTGCAGAAAAGAGCAATAGGGATGATTAGGGGATGGAGGCTAGAATTTAGTTTTAGTTTAGTTTTAGTTTTATTCAAATTTATACCCCGCACCTTCTCCAAAAAAGGACCCAGGGCGGCGCACAGGAAATTTAAAAAACATAACAAATATAACAAAAGTACAAAATTTTAAAAAGCTATTAAATCCATACCCTGTGCTAAAATGTTGGAATAAACAAACCATGGTTCAGGCACAATAGCTTGCCCATAGAAAGCAAGTGGATTTGTAAGCCTAGGACCAGGAGGTACCATCCTATTAAGCTTTCCTACCTCCCCCGAAAGTCATGGCTTCACAGGAAACGAAACTGATGTGGAGAAACGAAACTATATGTAGGCAGGGAGGAAAACTGTAACACCTCCCTTAGGAATTTATGTAGATAGGAAGAGGAGACTGTAACCCCTCCTTTCTCTAGAGAACCTAATAAATACAGCCATCTCACCTGAAGACGGGGTTGGCTTTAGCTGAAGGAACACCCGTGTATTTCGCTTATTCCCAGAGCCGCTCGCCTAATGGGGGTCGTTGCTGTCGGAGGAGGCTTAATCACCCTCCATTGATATGCAAATGACTCACACTAAAATAGTATAAAATCCCCCAAATTAAAAACTATCAAAAAACGGTCAAAACGGGAGGTTATGCTAGGCCGGCTTGTTGGAAAAGGTGCTGGCGGAAGAGGCGAAAAGAGAAAACATTTATGAAAAATGGTTTCAGGAATTGGATATGTCTAGTCTAGTAAAAAGGAGGATAGCAGTTTCCAATATTTGAGGGGCTACCACAAATATTGAGATCAACCTATTTTCCAAAGCACCAGAAGGCAATACAAGAAACAACTAATCTAGGAGAAAAGCAACCTAGAACTAAGTAGAAATTTCCTAATGGTGAGAATAATTGACTAGTGGAATGCCTTCAGAAGTTGTGGATGCACCATCGCTGGAGGCTTTTAAGAAGAGACTGGACAGCCATTTTTCTGATTTGGTATGGGGTCTCCTGCTTGAGCAGGAGGTTGAACTAGAGGACCTCCATGGTCCTTTCCAACTCTGCTATTCTATTTTCTATGTTCTACTTTATTCTTTGTTGGAATCAATCGATCAATCTTTTATTAGGGTTACAGACCAGAATAAAAATTAAAATACTAAAATAAAATATAAAACCAACACAGTGAGACACAATAGTATATTGGAATTCATGATGTAATTATCAATGGATGGCCAAAGTCTGCCTAATTTTATGGACAGTATAGCAGAATTTAGCTATACTATATACCCTTGATTGCGAACCTATGGCATGCGTGTCAGAGGTGGCATGCAGAGCCCTCTCTGTGAGCATGCACACCATTGCCAGCTGCACTTCCGGGTTCCATTTCATGCATGCATGCCAGTCAGCAGATCCGGTGCACATGCATGTGCAGCCAGCCACTCTCTTCCAGGTTCTGACATGCATATGCGCAAAGACCAGCTGGCCGGTACGCATGAGCAAGACAGAACCTGGAAGGGCAACTGGCCGCCACACACTCCTGTTTTGGCACTTGGTGCCCAAAAGGTTAGTCACCACTGTTATAGCCAATAGCTGTACTGTATAGTCAAAGAAACTGTATCATATTAATAATAATAATAATCTTTATTGTCATTGTACTAAAATTACAATGAAATTGGTTATGATATGATATTGATCCAACAGTAACAGTGGCACATAAAAGAGATCAGAAAGAGATCAGAAAGAGATCAGAAAGAGATCAGAATTTGCCAGATACAGTATTTTGTCAGGTAAGTAACTATAATATGAAACTTTATAGATAACAGGATATGTGCCATGGTTTCAATGGTCCCTTGTCCTCAGCGCCACAATCTCAACTCATGGGACTTTTTTGTATTGGTCCTATAGAACTGTTGTGGGGAAAATGTTACAATGTGCTAGAGTTAGTGCCCTTTAAAGTTTAGAAACAATTATATGATATAAGCATCTCACTGGTTTGTGAAGAGAAAATGTTGCAACCACAGATTCTTTGCTCACTAAACCTACAAGCACAAGCATGCACAACAGTGGAAAGATTTATAGAATGCAATGTCAAGGAAATCTACAAATGCTAGACACAATGCAGTCCTCACTACCTAAATTGCCAGTTCATTCTGTTCGGTGCTTGCATGCCTATCCTTGGTGCACCACAGGAGTGAACTAACAGTTGATTAGTAGTGTTTGGGTTGCTGGCTCTTCCAGGCTCCTCTGCCACTCTCACCTTGTCTTGCCTCATGTTGCACTGCCTCCCATCCAGTCAGATCTAGTGCCAGCTTCTACTTTCCATACACATGAATGCAGCTAGGTTTTTCCCATCGAAGTGGTACCCATTTATCAAACTGCTAAGTGGGCAGGAGCCAGGAAGCTTACCCCATCTTGCATAGTCAGAGTCAAACTGTCAGAATGCAGACCATTTCTGGCCAGCAGTTCCAGAGTCATTAAGCCAATGTGCCAGCACATCCCAGTGGAAAGAAACAAGATTTAATGAGAGACTCAAATCAACTAAAGCGGTCCTCAATCTTTCCAGCTTAGCAGCCCAGCACAGCACAGGGAGGGTATGTGAGTTGCAGGTTGCACACACATGCACAGTTCCATTTGTGCAAGCGGCATTTGCACATGCCCTCCACTCATGCAAATAGAGCTTTGTGCTTGAGTGGAGGGTGCTTGCGCACACTTGTGCACAAAGCTCCACTTATGCAAGTGAAAGATATTAACTCAATTGGCCAACGTAATATGTAATAATAATAATAATAATAAATTTTATTTATAACCCGCTCTCTCTCCCAAAGGGACTCGAGGCGGGACACAGGAAAATTAAAAACAATAGACACAGAGTACAAAATTTAAAATCACAATTAAACATATCCTGCACTAAAAACATCTATAAAAACTAAAAACTGTCCCTAAAACCCCTTAATACTATAAATTAATTAAAATTACCCTAGGCCAGCCAAACGGAAGAAATGAGTTTTTAAAAGCTGTCGGAAGGAGGGAAGGTCTGTGGTTGTTCTGATTTCGGGGGGAAGGTCATTCCAGAGGGTCGGGCCCGCCACAGAGAAGGCCCTTCCCCTGGACGTCGCCCGCTGGCACAGCCTAGTGGACGGCACCCGGAGAAGTCCCTCTCTGTGAGAGCGAATCGGTCGCAGGGATGTATGAGGCAGAATGCGATCCCGCAGATAGCTAGGTCCCGTGCCATGGAGCACTTTAAAGATGGTAACTAACACCTTGAAGCGCACCCGAAAGACGACAGGCAGCCAGTGCAGCTCGCGCAGGAGCGGTGTTACATGGGAGAACCTAGAGGCTCCCATAACTGCCCGCGCGGCTGCATTCTGGACTAGCTGAAGCCTTCGGGTGCACCTCAAGGGGAGCCCCATGTAGAGAGAGTTGCAGTAGTCCAGCCAGGATGTCACGAGGGCATGAGTGACTGTGCAAAGGGCACCCCGATCCAATAGGGGACGCAACTGGCGGACCAGGCGAACCTGGTAAAACGCCTTCCTGGCCACGGCTGTCACTTGATCTTCCATGGACAGCCGAGCATCAAGGAGGATGCCCAAGTTGCGTGCCCCATCCACAGGGGTAAGGTGATCGTCCCCTATGGCCAGTGATGGAGTCAACTGGTTGTACCGGGATGCCGGAAACCACAGCCACTCGGTCTTGGACGGGTTGAGTCTGAGTCTGTTACTTCCCATCCAGGCCCGCACGGCTTCCAGGCACCGACACATCACCGCTACGGCATCGTTGGGGTGGTTCGGGGTAGATATATACAGCTGCGTGGCGTCAGCATACAGGTGGTACTCTACCCCAAAACCACGGGTGATCTCACCCAGCGGCTTCATAAATGTGTTGAACAGGAGTGGCGAGAGGACCGACCCCTGAGGCACCACACAAGTGAGGGGCCTAGAGGTCGACCTCTGCCCTCCTGTCAACACAAATTGCGATCGACCGGAGAGGTAGGAGGAGAACCACCGCAAAACGGTGCCTCCCACCCCCAACCCCTCCAGCCGATGCAATAGGATACCATGGTCGATGGTATCAAAAGCCGCTGAGAGGTCTAATAGGACCAGGATGGAGGAGCAACCCCCATCTCTGGCCCTCCAGAGATCATCTACCAACGCGACCAATGCGGTCTCGGTGCTGTGCCCGGGCCGGAAGCCGGACTGGCGTGGGTCCAGATAATCAACTTCCTCCAAGTGACGGGGAAACTGTTGTGCCACCACACTCTCTACAACCTTCGCCAGGAAGGGAAGGTTGGAGACGGGACGATAGTTGGCTAATAAAGCTGGGTCCATAGAGGGCTTCTTCAGGAGGGGCCTCACCATGGCCTCTTTAAGAGAGGCAGGCAAGAAACCCTCACTCAGAGAAGCATTGACAACCTCCTGGAGCCAGCCTCGTGTCACCTCCCAGGATGCCAGTACAAACCAGGAAGGACACGGGTCCAATAAACATGTGGTGGCTCGCAGTCGCCCACGTAACCTGTCCATATCCTCGGAAGTAACAGAGTCAAACTCCTCCCAACCAAGACCCGCCTCGTGCAATCCCACTGGGCCATCAATGGAGACTAACTCGTTCTGAATCTGAGCGATTTTCTCCTGCAGATAAATCACAAATTCCTCTGCTCTACCCTGTAATGGGGTTTCCCGCACCCTCTGTTGTAGGAGGGAGCGGGTCACCCTAAACAGGGCGGCAGGGCGGTTATCTGCGGATACTATGAGAGTGGCACAATGATGGCATTTGGCCACTCTCAGCGCCACAATGTAAGTCCGTAAATGGGCTCTTACCTGTGTCCGGTCAGATTCAGATCGAGTAGACCTCCATCTCCTCTCTAGGCATCTCTTGTGGCGTTTCATCACCCTTAGCTCCTCGGTAAACCAAGGGGCCAGGGTGGTTCGCCGCCGCAAGATAGGCCGCAAGGGCGCGACCCGATCCAAGGCTCCCGTGGTCGCAGTATTCCATGCGGCCACGAGGTCCTCCATCGGGGCGCGGGTCAGGGATACAGGAAGTGGCCCAAGCGCCGTCTGGAACCTGTCCGGGTCCATCAGGCGCCTGGGGCGGAACCAAATAGGTGACTCAGGTTCCGCCTCCCCGCGATGGGGTGTAGCGATTGGAAAGTCGAGCCGGAGAAGTGAGTGGTCTGACCATGACAGGGGTGTGATGACTATATCCCCTATACCCAGATCACTCTTCCATTGGCCAGAGACGAAGATTAGATCCGGCGTATGTCCACCCTCGTGAGTGGGTGGACATTTGGGGATGGGGTTATTTGCTAGTTTGAGACTGCAGGAAAGATTTAGATTTGGTTTTCAACTGAAGGTGTGTCAATATGACATACTCATTAAAGATCTTTGAGAAGAAGCCAAGTCTCAGGGTTCTGATTTGCTTGAGTTCATTACTTGGAGCCTTGACAGCCATTTTGCTTGGGAAATTCTCTGTACCAACTCAGGTTAAGAAGCATGAGCTTATCCAGATCCTCACTGAAGGAAACCTGCCCTCAATGGGATTAAGCCCCTGTTCCAGCAGCCCGAGCAGCTGGTTCTCTGCCAGTCCCCTCAGCGCAATCAAGCCAGGAACTGCAGCAAAGCCCACTGAGGCATCATAGAGGGGCAAGCCCGCCTGGCTACCCGCAGCACCAACCAGGGTGGCAGGCGCCCCATGGCTAGGTCTACCACAGTGGGCCCCTGCTGGAGTGCCACTGCAGCCCGCTGAGCCCAACCCTCCACCTCCCTGCCCAGTCACTCCATTGTCGATTAAGGCCACCTTCAATGGGGACTTGGATAAGCTCGTGTTCTTTCTGAACCAGGTGTAGGCTCACATCAACGACCATGACCCTGACTACCCTACCAACCAAACCATGGTCCGAGCGGTAACTGCAAACCTCGAAGGAGAAACAGCTGAATGGGTGACCCAGCTCCATTTTTATTTATTTTATTCAAATTTATACTCTGCACCTTCTCCAAAAAGGACCCAGGGCGGCGCACAGGAAATTTAAAAACATAACAAATATAACAAAATACAAAATTTAAAAAACTATTAAATCCCCACCCTGTGCTAAAATCGTATAAAATCCCCCAAATTAAAACTATCTAAGAGCGGTCACAACGAAGATGCACCTCAGCTGGGAAACATTGACGCCTTCCTATAGGAGTTGTGGGCTAGATTCGAAGAGGAGTGCCAAGCCCAGCAAGCTGAAGCGGAGATCCGCAAAACCAGGCAGAAAGGTCACCCTGCCAAAGAGTATGTAAGGGAGGTTAGAAGAGTTGCTGGTGTAGCAGCAAATTGTGCCTACCACAAATTGATTACAATAATGGGACGAGAGACCACGAAGGTAATAGAGAAACAGGTTTTATTGACGCGTCAAGAGTTCAGAGTGCTCTTGCACTAAAGGCTGAACTGCCTGGGCAACGCCCAGGGAGTTAGTTTTATGCTTCCCTTATGTCAATCAAAAATGCAAAAGTTAACATTGGAATAGTACAGAAACAGAAGTTAATACATTTTCATATGTTCCATATAAAGAGATATCATGAGCTTAGCATGAGGCAAAGGCGTGTGCTTCACCGGCTGGTTACGTGGACAACTTTACCTCACACCCTCACATGTCTTCCTGTTCCCTTCCTTACAATATCATGTAGCAATGTTCCGGTAATATTTGTAATCCTTAACAAGGGCAAAGTTTATAGCTACCATACAAATAAAGCTAGAAGGGGTATGTCCATGTTTAAGGGTACCAGCTTGGGGGTCACTATTCCCGCTGCCTCATTCCCCCCTTTGGAAGTCCACCATAATCAAAAGATTACTGTTGAGTTTCATAAATGTTAAAGTTTGGATCTTCTGTAGCCAATACGATATAGCCATTGCCCTAACCTTAGCATTCTTCTCTACCAATAAGGAAACAGTGTTTGAAATGGTTCATACAAAAATAGGGAGGATACAAGGGAGAATGATACAGCCTCCAGCAATAAGCCCAATGAGAGTGATTATGGCCTGGAGGCCTGGCAATTTTGGGAACCAGGAGCCAAAGGCAGAGGCGAGATCCATCCTGGCCAACAAAGCTGTCGCACATCGATGGCTAGTTGTTTAATGACTTTTCCTGTTTCATCCATCTGGAGAAAACAGTTAGAAAGATAAAATTTTCCACAAACCCCACCTTCCTTGATCAAAATATAGTCCAGTGCTAGTCTATTCTGATGGACAGCAGTCTTCAGTTTACCTGTGGCTTCCGACAAAATATTCAGAGATTTGTCCAGCCTTTGACCAGCGAGGTCAAGTACTGCCTTTAGCCTGATGATTCCATCAAGCATGTAAATCACAGACTTCGCTTCCGCCTTCTGGACGCGACGGACGTGTCCTGGACACGTCCGCCGCTTGGCTTCTCCAGTCGGCGCCTTCGGGGGCTGGGGGGCTCTTGTAGGGAGCCCCCCGTAAGGGTGGCCGGTGGGGCAACCCCCACCTCGACGGCGGTTGGGGGGCCCGTTCCCGCTTTGCCCCAGGAGCAGGAGAGCAGATCGCGGGGGGAAACGCCCTCTCGCCGAAGGAATGTTGGAACCACAGACTTTTAACAAATGGGCAGAAGTGCCGGAGCTGGAGGATCATACCGATGCTTAATGTGGACTGTAAGTGTTTTTATATGCATTCAACTTCTGAAAAGGGAAAATAGAGGGGGGAATTTGCAGAATATCCCCTCTCGGGGAAAAAAGTGGCGTTTTAAAATGCTTCCCGGGCGCGGGGAGAGAGAGAAAGTAACATCCGACTTTCTATTAGCTAAAAGTGAAAGTATTACCATATATGGAATTACACTTGGAAACTTTGTATCCGGGACTCATTAAAGGTTGAAAGGAGTTTTTATTATTTCTTCACTAAAGCCAAAGTGGCGGAAAAATGGCTTATTTGCTCCTAATGGAAAATTTACTTTGAAATTTGAACACTTCTTCAACATTTTTATTTTTTATTTTATTTTATTAAATTTATACCCCGCCCTTCTCCAAACGGATCCAGGGCGGCGCACAGGAACACTAAAATACATACAAAAATACATAAAAAATTTAAAAAACTTATTTGATAAAAACCCTGCGCTAAAATCAAATTAAAATTCCCGAAATTTAAAACTATCTAAGAGTCATTTTGGGGTTACGCTAGGTCGGCTAGATGGAACAAATGTGTCTTTAAACACTTGCGGAAGAGGCGGAGGTCGGAGATGGTGCGAAGTTCAGGGGGTAAGTGGTTCCAAAGGGCTGGGCCCGCCACAGAGAAGGCTCTCCCCCTGGGTGTCGCCAGTCGGCATTGTCCGGCCGACGGCACCCTAAGAAGGCCCTCTCTGTGGGAGCGTATCGGTCTTAGGGATGTATGGGGCAGGAGACGGTCTCGCATGTAACTAGGTCCCAAGCCATGGAGCGCTTTGAAGATGGTCGTCAAAACCTTGAAGCGCACCCGAAAGACCACAGAAAGCCAGTGCAGCTCGCGCAGGATCGGTGTTATATGGGAGCATCTAGGGGCTCCCGTAATCACCCGCGCGGCTGCATTCTGGACTAACTGCAGCTTTCGAGTGCACCTCAAGGGAAGCCCCATGTAGAGAGCATTACAATAGTCGAATCGAGACGTCACGAGCGCTTGAGTGACTGTGCGCAGAGCATCCCGGTCCAGTAAGGGGCGCAATTGGCGCATCAGGCGTACCTGATGGAACGCCCCCCTGGCCACGGCTGCCACATGGTCCTCCATGGACAGCCGGGAATCCAGGAGGACACCCAAATTGCGCGCCCTCTCCATGGGGGCTGGTGTTTTGCCCCCAATGGCCAGAGTTGGAGTAATCTGGCTGAACCGGGGTGCCGGAAGCCACAGCCACTCAGTCTTGGACGGGTTGAGCCTGAGTTTGTTACTACCCATCCAGATCCGTACGGCCTCCAAACACCGGGACATCACCTCGGCGGCATCGTTGGGGTGGTCTGGGGTGGATATATACAGCTGAGTATCATCAGCGTACAGATGATATCCCACCCCCAAACCACGGATGATCTCGCCCAGCGGCTTCATATATGTGTTGAATAGTAGGGGCGAGAGGACCGACCCCTGAGGAACCCCACATACGAGGGGTCTCGAGGCCGACCTCTGCCCCCCTGCCAACACATATTGCGACTGACCAGAGAGGTAGGACGAGAACCACCGCAGAATGGTGCCTCCCAGCCCCAGCCCCCCCAGTCGGCGCAATAGGATACCATGGTCGATGGTATCAAAAGCCGCTGAGAGGTCTAATAGGACTAGGATAGAGGAAAATCCTCTATCCCGCACCCTCCAGAGATCATCAACCAATGCGACCAATGCCGTCTTGGTGCTGTGACCGGGTCGGAAGCCGGACTGGCGCGGGTCTAGATAATCAACTTTCTCCAAGTGTCGCGGAAACTGTTGGGCCACCACACACTCTACAACCTTCACTAAAAAGTGAAGGTTGGAGACCGGACGATAGTTCTCTAATAATGCTGGATCCAGAGACGGCTTCTTGAGGAGGGGCCTTACTACCGCCTTTTTCAAGACGGCAGGCAAGGACCCCTCACTCAAAGATGCGTTGACAATGCCCTGGAGCCAGCCTCGTGTCGTCTCCCAGGATGCAAGTACAAGCCAGGAGGGACACGGGTCCAATAAACATATGGTAGCCTTAAGTCTCTTTGACAACTTGTCCATATCCTCGGTAGTAACAAAGTCAAACTCCTCCCAAGATGGTGTCTCAAGAGCTGCCTCGGGGCGTCCGACTGGACCACTGTCGATGGAGGGTAACTCATTCGGAATCCGAGTGATTTTCTCCTGCAGATAAATCCCAAATTCCTCTGCGCGACCCTGTAGAGGGGCTTCCCGCGGCCTCTGTTGAAGGAGGGAGCGGGTCACCCCAAACAGGGCGGCAGGGCGGTTATCTGCGGATGCAATAAGGGTGGCACTACAAGATCAAGAAATTTACATCTACAGTCAACTCAAGTGACTCTCAGTGTCTCTCCCATTGTACCCTTCTTTCTTGGGCTGGATTTTACAATTGCCTCTCTGGAGTTTATATAACATCTGTTTGGAACTTAAAAGAATTTGCCCTTCCTTGGAGCTCGCAAGACTATTCACCCACCAGTCGCCATCTTTAACAATAAAAATCATGCCAACAAGAAAGCCTCCGACTGGAAAAAACATTTCCGCCACTGCTTCTACAAAAGTACATGGAATGTTTCAAAGCATATTGCAAGAAATAAAGCAGATTCGGGAAGACATGACAAGCACAAGACTGGAACTGTTGGAGACACAAAGAATAATAACAGATGACAAACAAAAAATCAATGGGTTGGAGGGTGGGACGATCGAGATGAACGAAGAGAGAAGGGAACAACAACAAAAATTTACAGACAGGGCTGGTCATATGTCTAGAATTGATTTTGAAAATAGAATTTGCTTTTTGAGGTTTCATAATGCTTTTCACTCAGATAATTTAAAAGATTTAATAAAAATAACTTTAGCAAAATGTACCAAAAAAAGTAAAGAATATACAACTTCAACATATGCCAGAACAAATGATACATCCAGATAGATAAAAAATTGATAAGACGGTTAACAAGGGATGGGATCCTGGGAGCACAGAGAGAGAGGCTTTTGTTGCATCAACTAAAAGAAGTTGCCAGTTTGAAGCAGACGCCCGGAAAAACCCGAGAAGTATTTCTCTTCAAAAAATTGCGCAAAAAAGGGGGGTGCTCCAAATGGTTAATGCCTGAAGGAATGTTGTTGTTTTGGGAAGGGGATAGAATAAAATTTAAAATAAATGGCAGAGGCGGAAGCTTCTCTTAAAAAATAACCCCTAATCCTGGTAGACTAAGATGACGGAGCGGGAGGCGCTGTGGCTCTGCCCACTGGCGGGAGGGAAGAAAAAAATTAAAGTAAGAGACTCTGATCATTAAAGTGATTTTTTCTTTTTTATGTAACTGTAATTCTGTATTAGATGTTAACAAAACAAATGATTGAATGCATGGATTTAAGATACAATATGTATGTATTTTTTTTTACTTTTTATTGAAATTCTTTTTATATGTAACTTCGGAAATGACCACCATCTCTGACATGAAAGCTCTAAAAAAATTCTATTTTAACCCTATATACCCTTATCCTTATAAAATTGTAAAACCAATAAAATTACTTTACAAAAAAAAAAAGCATGTAAATCACCAGGAGGGTCTCTAAAATTTCTACACCAACAGCTCTAGGGCCAACAATGGGGAGGCAGCTCATTCCCATCCTTTTGAATGCATTATAAAAGTTAAGTTGGCTTAGTTCTCCATCTACCATCCTTTTCAAGGAATATTGTGGCCCTGGTCTTTCCCCACAGAGCTGGCTCCCCTGGAACAACATTGTAAGATAAAGGGCCAGTAGACAAACGCACTCAACATTTTTGACCCAGGGCAGGGTCAGACTGGAGCCAGCTCCAATATTTTTAACATATACGTATCTTTTCTCAATTGATACTAGGATGGTCAAATGCTTGACCTTTGGGTTTGGCCTACCATTCCCTCCCCATGCCTAGACGATGCACCTTTTGCGGGAACGGATCTGTCCCAAAGCATCCACACCCTGCGACCTGATCCCGCCCTGTTCCTTGGGGTTCTCAACATCCTCAGAACCACCTTCAAGGGCAAGGGGGTCGTTCGGGCATCCTCACAACATTGGGAACTAATATTCAGGACCTTGTCATTTAACAGGCCCTTTGCCAATAACAGCCAAAGCCAATAATTGTCCTTTAGCAGAACGTCTCCAAACACAATTCTCTTAACCTACAGAATCACCACATTAGGGAGAAGGTGGGGTTATATATGATTTGAGGAAGGGCAATATCAGTCTTGTTCATAACATACAATGTCCAGAGCCCTAGGACTAACACAGCACTACAGAGAACCCACTCCCTGGTTCCTCAAAGATGTCTCCAGGGGTTTCGTAATGCTCTCTTTCACAATCAATGATTTTATGTACAGCACCTGCCTTTCTAAAGAAGAGGCAATCCCAAAAGAATGAATATCCAATACAGCAAATCACAATAAGGGCAAGCACACTCACTAAGGCAAGAGATCATGCAGTTATGGCTATGAACACTTGGCTTGCCATTACCTGACAGGTGCTCAAACTTTCTAATACATCTTATATCTAATAAATGGAACGTTGTCTTCCTCCTCCAAATCTTCGGCCGTACGTCAAGAAATCAGCTTCCAGGGGTGATTTCAGTAGGGCCTCTTCTGCCCCGTACGTAGCTTGCCCATTGCCGGTAGGACAGTTATAGGGGGAGCTTCTTTAAGCACTAGATGTTGGGCCTCAACCTGGTCTGCCTCCCAATATTGCAAGTGGGCCCCTCCACCTAGGTTTCAAATTGTCCACTTTCCAGTGTTTTACCCATAATCTGTCTGCCACCTGAATATTATGACTAGAGGTGACTAGACATGGTGGACTGAGGGACACACAATATTTTTGGATTCCTTGTATTTGTAGCTTTAATTCTCTTCCCATTTGGTTCACCCATGAGGCCCCTAATTGACTAGGTGCCATATGTGAAATTAGCACTTACTACTGTTGGCCTCCCAAACATCATTTCAAAATGAGATAACCTCATTCCCTCCTTCAGACAAAGTGCCAGTGACAATGCGTTCACCCATTCAAGGTGAGTTTCAAGACACACTTCGTCCTTGAGTAGGATTCTAGTCACTTCAAATCTAGTTGCTTGGAGTTCACCCTGCTTTAGAACATCTGGGGCTCAGTCCCCTTCGCATTTCCAATGCTGCATAAGCTGTCATGTCAGGGTGGCTCTGACCATCTCAGGTCGCTGACATGTCTCCTTTTCTGCTGGATCTGACCATTCAGCTTAGAGAGATTGACCATTGTCTTACCTGAAGGGTCCTTCTAGGTGCACAGCGATGAGTGTCCATGCAAGGGGTTAACTCAGCTCCGCTGCCCATTGGACTGGATTAAAATACTGAAGCCACGCCTTCCTTTCCCATGGTCCTTCAGTTTCTTAATGAAGTTCTGTCCTCTTGAGACTGTGTTCGCCACGCGATTCATCCCCTGTGGATACATCAGACAAGCAACTAGAGATATTAGGGGGGGAATGGACACTCATCGCTGTGCACCTAGAAGGACCCTTCAGGTAAGACAATGGTCATTCTCAGGTGCACAGCTATGAGTGTCCATGCAAGGGACATGCCCAAGCAAAATGTCACTAGGGAGGGTGCCCGAATGGGCTCAGTGTGACTACTCGACTTGAGCAACTACGCTTTGCAAGACCCGACGGCCGAAGGCAGCGTCAGCGGAAGCGTATTTGTCCAATTTATAATGGCGAACAAAGAGGGAAGGTGACGCCCATGTGGCTGCTCTGCATATCTCCTCGATGGGAGCCTGGGTAGCCCAGGCCGCTGTGGTGGCCGCACTTCTGGGTGAGTGGGCCGTGAGCCCCTGGGGCTTGGCCCGGCCCTGATGTTCATATGCGAGAGAGATGCAGGCCTTGAGCCAGCGAGCGATGGTGGACGAGGAGACCCCCCGACCCAAGGTCGCCGGTTGGAACGAGAGGAACAGGGTCTCTGATCGTCGAAGGACTGACGTGCGCTTGAGGTAGTGCTTGAGCGCTCGACGGACGTCTAGGGTGTGCCATCGATGCTCCCTGGGATGGGAGGGCTTGGGGCAGAAATTCGGGAGAACGATTTCCTGTGCTCTGTGGAACCAAGAATTGACTTTAGGTACAAACGATGGGTCGAGACGGAGCACTACTCTGTCGCTGTGAAAGCGGCAGAGATCTTCCCTAGTCGAGAGCGCCGCTAGCTCTGATACCCGTCGTGCTGAAGTAATTGCAACTAAGAAGGCTGTCTTAAATGATAGGAGCCGGAGGGAACTCGAGCGCAAGGGCTCGAATGGTGGTTCGGAGAGACCTCTGAGGACCGTAGTCAGGTCCCACGTGGGGTAGCGGTGGATGACCTGTGGCCGGAGATTGGTTGCTCCCTTGAGAAAGGACCGCACACTGGGATGGCGGCTGAGAGGTTGAAGGTAGCTGGCCGACAGGACGGTGGCCAGGGCTGCGACCTGGCGACGGAGGATGGCTGGGGCGAGGCCCCTCTCAAAGCCCTCCTGAAGAAAATCCAAAATGTGCGGAAGAGAGACAGAGAGCGGCATTAATTGATGCCGGGACCACCAATTTGAGAAGGCTTTCCAGGTCGCTCCGTAGATCCTGGTGGTGGAGGGTCGGCGGGCCGCCTGAATGGTGCGGATGACCGGATCCGAGAAGTGGGCCCGAGTTAGCAGGTCCCTTTCAAGTGCCAGGCGGCTAGATTGAGCCATTGGGGCTCGGGGTGCAGGACAGCCCTCTGGTAGAGAGAGACTTCGTGTGGTGGAATTCTCCAAGGTGGGTTGATGGAGAGGCTGGAGAGGTCCGCGAACCAGGTCCGACGTGGCCAATATGGAGCCACTAGAATAACTTCCGCCCCCTCCTTCAGGATCTTCCGGATGACCCGTGGTAGTAGGGGCACTGGTGGGAATGCGTACAGGAGTCCGGTCGGCCACGGAGAGGTGAGTGCATCCATTCCCTCCGCCAGCGGCGACTGGTACCGTGTGAAGAAGCGTGGAAGCTGGGCGTTCCGCGGGGAGGCAAATAGGTCGAGGAGAGGGAGTCCGAACCTGTGGCAGATCTGGTGGAACAGGTCTGGGTGGAGTTGCCACTCTGATGGATCCAGGGTGGCCCTGCTCAGCCAATCCGCCTGAACGTTGTCCACTCCGGATATGTGCTCGGCTCGAATGGAGCTCAGGTGGCATTCGGCCGATCTGCCCAGAGCATCGGCTTCCCTCATAAGTGCTGTGGATCTGGTGCCGCCCTGGCGGTTGATGTGCGCCTTTGTCGCTACGTTGTCTGTCCGGACTAGGAGGTGTTGGCCCTGCACTTCCAACCGTAGCTGACGTAGGGCGAGACGAACCGCCCTCAACTCTAGCCAGTTGATATTGTGCTTCAGGTCCTGAGGAGACCACCTGCCCTGTACCATGGATTCGGTGAGGTGTACTCCCCACCCGAAGAGACTTGCGTCTGTGGTGAGGACTAGACGGTCGGGTTCCTGGAAGAGGGAGCCCTTCTCCAGTGCTGGCGAGAGCCACCACAGTAGAGAGCGACGAACCTTGGGAGGCAGTCTGACCTTGACTCTGGAGTTGCTGGAGTTGGTTCTCTGGGATGGAAGAAGGAACCACTGTAACTCTCTTGCGTGTAGTCTCGCCCAGGGAACGATGGCTAGACAAGATATCATCTTGCCTAGGAGCTGGGACAGGAGTACCACCGGGACGTTCAGGAGGCTTGCACCCGTCGGATCATGGATCTGAGGCTGTCGATGCGGTCCGGGGACAGGGAGACAAGACCCATGGACGTGTTGATTACCGCCCCCAGATGTAACACCTCCGTCGCAGGAGTCAGATGGCTCTTGTCGGTGTTGATGGTGAAGCCGAGTTCTTGCAGGGTGGCTATGGTCGTGTGCAGGTCTCTTAGGGCCTGTTGTTGCGACGATGCTTGTAACAAGATGTCATCCAGATAAATCTGAAGCCGAATGGGGCGCCTCCTGAGGTCTGCTGCCACCGCGGCCAGTATCTTGGTGAACACCCTCGGGGCGGAGGAGAGCCCGAATGGGAGGGCTCGATACTAGTAGTGCTGTCCGGCAAAGTAGAACCGGGGAAATCTGCGGTGCTCCTGTCGAATGGGAACATGGAGGTAGGCTTCCTTCAGGTCGATAGATGTCATCATGTCCCCTGGCCGGAGGCAACCTAGGATGGACTGGAGAGACTGCATCTTGAACTTTTTGTAGGCGATGTGATAGTTGAGTGCCTTCAAGTCCAAGATGGCCCTGACTCCTCCTGTGCTCTTGGGGACCAAGAAGAGGATCGAGTAATACCCCCCCTCTCCTGGCCTTGGGGAACTACCTCTATGGCCCTGATGTCTAGTAGGTGGCGGATCTCCGCCTCCATGAGATTTCTCTTGTTGGGACACCTGGGGGTGGGACATCGGATAAAACGATGGGGAGGGGGCGAAACGAACTCTAGGGTGAGGCCGAGACGAACTGTTTGCAATATCCACGCATCTGTCGTGGTCGCCTCCCAGCAATCGGCAAACAGCTGGAGACGGCCCCCTATGGGGAGGGGTGATGGTCACTTATTGCGGTGGAAAGGCCTGTTGGCCTGACCCCCACGAAAGGGCCGCCTAGCGTAGGGCTGGTACCGGTTCCTGTCCCGGAAGGGTTGCCTACCCTGGGGGCGGTTGTTAGCCTGGGGATAGCCACGCTGGAAAGACGTGGAGGGGATAGCGGGAGGCTGGGCCTCCGGCGCTCTGTAATTTTGCCTACGGAAGGATGAAGGCCTCCTATCAGTCTTACAAGAAACAAAGGGTAGGACTTTCTTCTTGTCCTTATTTTCCACTAGGACCGAATCTAGAGCTTCCCCAAACAGCTTTTGTCCCTTGAAGGGAGCAGATGCTAGCTTCCATTTGGAGCGCATGTCAGCGTTCCAATGGCGCAACCATAAGAGGCGGCGCGAAGTAATATTGGCTGCCATGGCCCGGGAAGCGAATTTTGCTGCGTTAAGTGAAGCGTCGGCTGTGTATTCTGCTGCCAGCATGATTTTGTTAACATCATGACGGAGTCTGGCATCTCCCTGGGGAAGGCGTTTGAGCAGTTGGCGCAACCAGGCTATGGATGCCCTGCTGAAAAATGAGGCCGAGGTAGACGCCTTAATGGCTCAGGCCGCCGCCTGGTGTGTCTTGTGACATGCCCGCTCGGTCCGCTTGTCCTCTGCCTTAAGACCCTCTAGCAAGTCTGGTGGGAGTACTGAATTGGATGTTAGAGCAGCGACCGGAGGGTCGACCTCCGGAAGTTTAAGTAGCTCCTCCATGCTGGGATCTACAGAATAGAGCTTTTTGTCATTGGTACTCGGGGCAGTCCACGAAGCGGGCTGAACCCATTGGCGCTGAACCACGTCCCTAAACAGTTGGGGAGCAGGGATCAGGTCCTGGGGAGTGACTGATTCCTCAAAGAGACCCCCGCTGGGGTCCTCAGGATCTGTAGGGGCCTGGGGATCTGAGGTCGCCTGAGAAGAAGAGGATGTGACCGTCATGCGCGTGATGGTCTTTGCTTTATGAAGAATAGACATAAAATAAGAAGGTTGGAACAAACCCGAAAATGCGGGCTTGTCCGGGGTCACGCCCTCATCCTCAGAGAGCTCAGGCTCCGCCAGGTCATCTGTCTCAGTGATGGATTCGGCACTAATCACCGAAGGATGAGGTGAGGAGGCCCTGGCATAGCGTGGCCTACTTCTGGGGCCCTGGGGTTGCGCATCTGCCTGGTCCTTGAGCCCCTGTGCAAAGCCCTGGGAAATGGCTGTATTGATCACCTGCCTCATCTCAGCCGAGAGAGACGGGCCCTGGTCCTCTAAGGGGCGCCCCCCCACCCCTTCTGGAATTGATGCAGAAGGTTCCTGTATTACAGGCTGGATGGGGTTGGCTATCCCCTCATCCACCTCCATCTCGCAGTTGAATAGGTCAGTCCCACCCCCTGTGGAGTGGGAAGGAGATTGGGAGATAAGGGAAGAATGATCTAGGGATAAATCTCTGAAATCCCTCTCATAGGTGGGGTTGGCCCTAGCCTGGGTCACGCTCCTCCCCCCAGGGGGCTCGGGAGAGGCCTCCCTGTGGTCCTGTGCTATGGCAACGGTTTGCCTTTGGGCCCTATCAAACTGGCGGTCTAGGGCCTTGTGGCGTCTGGCCTCCGCCCTATCCTGGGCCGCCTCATCTCTCTTGGGGTAGGGGCCCCTGCTAAGGTCCTTAATGGCCTCCCTGGCGACCCTGCCCGCCTTCCTAGTGAGGGGCCTCTCCTCCCAGGTGGCATCCCCCTGTTTAGGCCCCTCAACTATAATTTGATGCTCCATAGTAAGGCTTTAATGCCTGGGAGATGGAATGGGCGGGTGGGGGGGGCGCGAGGGATACGACCTGATCGATGTGCTGCAGAGCGCGCTGGGAGCCGAATCCAAAATTTCTGGCCTCCTCGGAGCTGGCTGTGGCCGCGGTTGAGGATGGTGACCGCTCTTGCCTGCAAACGCTGCTGCTTGCTGCTGCTGCTACTGCCGCTGTTCTCCTCCGATGAAAAGAGAAGCGGCAAAAAAGCTCCGTTTAAAATGGAGCCGGCTGCCTTCTGATTGGTCCCTCGGCGAATCCAAGATGGCCGCACCCAGTCCACCACACGTGGAATGCAGCACGGAGCTTTCCGGCTCTCTGGGGCTGCAGCTGGCTCAGGGAGATCTCCTGGGTGCCGGACAGACCGCCGAGGGTTCGGACGGTCCCGCCGGTGAAGAGCAGGGGAAGGCCGATGCCGAGGTCCGAAGGCTCCACTCACCCCCCCCTGTGGGAGAACGAGAAGCGCGCCGCTCCGGTGAGCGTTCTGGCTTCTCCGGCAAGGCAAGGGCTCCTGCTGGCTCTGCTTGCTGCTGCTGCTGGAAAGGAAGGCTTGCGAAGGAAACTAATGTAAACTAAAATAAATCTAACTTTAAATCCTTAAATTTGCTAAGCTAAATAGCTATGCATCCGAAGGGCTTGGACTGAATTAAGAAACTGAAGGACCATGGGAAAGGAAGGCGTGGCTTCAGTATTTTAATCCAGTCCAATGGGCAGCGGAGCTGAGTTAACCCCTTGCATGGACACTCAGAGCTGTGCACCTGAGAATGTGCAGATTCCTTCATGTGGAATCTTTGATTCCCCTGAGCAAGCACACTAGTTGCTCTTCCTTAAAAGAGGACTATCAAGAGTCCTCTTTCAGCATGGACATGTAATGTGAGGATTGCATATTTAGAATCAGTCCAAATGTTTATACTTTCATTATGTGCCCTTAAAATGATTACTAAATCTTTAAAGGGGCATTCCTCTCTCAGCTAGTTTAATGTGCTAACCAATGCTATAATCTGTTTTTCAGCATTGCACTCCATGCCACATACATTTATAGATTTTTAGAGGTCTAATTATGAAGTTTTCCTTCTTGTTAAGATAATACAATACAATAGCAGAGTTGGAAGGGACCTTGGGGGTCTTCTAGTCCAACCCTCTGTCCAGGCAGGAAACCCTATAGCGCCTCAGACAAGTGGCTATCCAACATCTTTGTAAAAACTTGCATTGTTGGAGCAGCCCCCCCCCCTTTTGCTAAGCTGTGGGTTGTTGTCACTTCCCCTTTTCTTGAGTCAAGAAAGACTTCTCAAGTTTGAGAAGTTAAAACAATGCTTACTTTAAATTTTCAGATGCCTATTTTTGTTCCTGTGTCCAAACACAGGGTTCTTTTTCACTCCCCTTTGTGGATTCATAGAATAGTTTGGCTAGTAGGGCAAAATTTGGATCCATTCCATCCTGTCTTTAGGCTTTAGGCTCTGTCACAACAGAGACAGGCTGCAGCAACCTGATTCTAACTACCGATCCCCACAAAAAAACCTCCTCATACAATTCTTCCGGCAGGTCCCCTGGCCTCCCACCTTTCTGTCTAAGAGCTTCGGTGAGGAAAAAATGTGTTTCCTTTTGAAGTTCCTTCTTCTCTGAAGTTTTGAGCACAATTAATATATGTTTTGTATGTTCAATTCCACAAGTTCAGAGATGCCTTTCTTGGCCCCCCTTCTCGTCTTCTGTAATTTTTGCCCTAATGTCATCTGCACAGTGACCAATGAAGATCATATTGACCATTCTCTTATTTTTTTGAACCTCAGGATCTAATTTGGTAAATGCAATTTAGGATTTCCCCTGGATTTTCATCCTGTTTCTGTTGAATTTGGAAGACTTTCCCTAAGTTCTTAACTTTTATTTGAGTCCTAGCAGAACTAAGGTCTAATAGGTTTGAAGCTGAATGGACTGAGGTTCCCAATCTGCTTCTTTCAGTAACCATGTCCAGTCTGGATCTTTTGCATGATCCTAGCTTATTCATGGTTCCCCTCACCAGCCTTCTTTTCTCTGGGGTTAATAAAATTTCCATCAGACTTTATATGTCTGCCCAAGTATACTGGTGAGTTCAGAAAAATGGATGCAAAAAGGACATGCATCTCACCTGGATCTGTCGCTTCAAGATCCTTTTTTTTTCTTTCTTTTTTTTTTCTTTCCTTTTTTTCCCCTGGCCCCACCTAATGGAACCGTTTGTTCTTTCTAATCAATATCTGATTCCACCTTTTGTCTCCCTGCGTCTCCTACCCCTTGAAGTATCAACCACTTCATGTCAAGGCTACACAGGTAGAGGGCACTGATGTCGGAAACACTCTCTCTCTCTCTTTTTAAACACTTAAACACATCAACAAGGACAAACATGCCAGTTAAAACAACACAGGAACTAAAAGTTCTTGTTGTGACTTTTCTTCCCTCCTTCTGGAGGCTTGGTACTCATCCTGGTAACTGACTACATCTCAGGGTTTTTCTAAGAGTGTAGTATTCTGTCCATCCAGGACTACATACCTTACAACTCTTTTTCCTGGGGTTTTCAGTGTCTTCTCTGTTGTAATTACTTTTTTTGAACCTCCCAGCGAATGTTGGCCTATTTTTAAAGATTCAAAGTTTTCTATACCTATCTTTTTGAACCTCCTAGCAAACGCTAGCGTATTTTTAAAGATCCAGATGTACAGAGTAACATGTATTGAAGAGGCATTTGAGAAATGTTTCCTTCACCACCCATGTTCTATTTCTAAGACACTGTCACTGACCTGAGGTGCCGGAGGTGACAACCTCCCACACAATTCTACAGCCTCATTGTGCCTGCTCCACTCAATGCCATAGTCCTGAGACAGCCATGCTACCTTGAAGTGTAAGCATGCAGTGCAAGGGTGTGTCAGGCTGAGAGCACCCACCTCCCATGGTCCTCCCAGGGCACCAGACAGCTGTGATAGGGAAAGGGATGAGAGGAAGGTAAGGGGTCCTTTCCTCTCGGGGTAACACAAGGGAGTTTCTCAACCACTCACGTCCGACTCACGGTCTCCGTAGGGAACTGCGGACGCCACACACACACACACACAAGCCACTGGCCCAGGGTGCCGGAACTCAACTGTCACCATAGGGAAATGCAGCAGTGACAAAGACATTTCACGCAATGTGGACAGTCCTCCCACCGATACCTTCCTACCTAGCAAGAGGGGATCAGCCCCTGCTTCCAGCTCAACAAGGAGTCTGGGCGGTACCGGCTGTAAGCGAGGGGGATCAGGCCTCCCTCCGGCTCTGCAAGAGTCCAGGCGTTACTGTCCTGGGTTCCACAATACTTGCCTGCAGGGCTTCCTTCCTTCACTCGGCCGGCAGGCTCCTAGAGGTCCTGGTCTCTGGTCCTTCTCCGGTGGTTCTTGGAGTTGTCAACCGCTGGTGCCTAAGAGTCTCCCCAGTCAGTGGGAAGTCCCTCGGAACAATTGGTCCATTGGCGCCTGGGAAGTTCCCTGTGGCTGGGTGAGTCCCAACACTGGAGTGAGCACTCCTGAGGGTCCCAAAGACCCCTCAACATCCCATCTGGGTCGCCAGTATGTAGCGGCAAACTGTGCCTACCACAAATTGATTACAATAATGGGACGAGAGACCACGAAGTTAATAGAGAAACAGGTTTTATTGACGCGTCAAGAGTTCAGAGTGCTCTCGCACTAAAGGCTGAACTGCCTGGGCAACGCCCAGGGAGTTAGTTTTATGCTTCCCTTATGTCAATCAAAAATGCAAAAGTTAACATTGGAATAGTACAGAAGTAACAGAAGTTAATACATTTTCATATGTTCCATATAAAGAGATATCATGAGCTTAGCATGAGGCAAAGGCGTGTGCTTCACCGGCTGGTTACGTGGACAACTTTACCTCACACCCTCACATGTTTCCTGTTCCCTTCCTTACAATATCATGTAGCAATGTTCCGGTAATATTTGTAATCCTTAACAAGGGCAAAATTTATAGCTACCATACAAATAAAGCTAGAAGGGGTATGTCCCTGTTTAAGGGTACCAGCTTGGGGGGTCACTATTCCCGCTGCCTCACTGGGAAGCTGTGGCACTGGCCGGAATGACTCCTAGTCTACTTCTTTAAGGCCTAGACCCAGAGCTGTTTCATATGTGTGTCTGTCAAGGGCTCCACGATAGCATCCATGAGTGGTACTGAATAGCAGTGGCCATGGATGTCAAACTCAACCAGCACAAGAAACGCGGATCCACAGAGAAAAACCAAAGAGCCAACCCAAAAAACCACTAACTTGGCCGACAGTCCAAACCCCCCCTGAGGGTCAGCCCATCAAATACTTCCGCTGCAGCCAGCAAGGCAACCGGGTGGCTGAATACCTGGCTCCATCTCTCCAACCAAAGGGAAAGACCCTGGAATCAGCCAAGCCAAGGAAGCTGCCAAACACGACGACGGAAAAAGGGAAGTTCACCTGTCAAGTCATTGAGATCTGGATTATCAGGGGTATATGAAGAAATAATTTTGATGCTCAAAAGCATGCATGAAACTATAAAGAACAATAAGGAGACAAGGGGGTTGTCTAAAGAAAAAGTGTCTCCCAACAACTGGGGGGGGGGTAAATATGATATTCAGAAAATAGATGAGAAATTAGAAGAATCAGTGGAATAGAAAAATTAAAATGAGATGGAAGAAGATAAAGAGAATGGATTGGTAAGTAGTGATCAAATAGATACCGTGGCTCGTCAAAAAGATGACCCACCTTGAAAAGAAGCCCTATTATGTTTTTGAGCACATGTGATCAAATAAAGCCCCACCCACAAAATTAGCCCTAATTAAGACCCCACCCACCCTGGGGTGCAAGGGGTGGGGTGAGGCACACAGATAAAAAATGAGCTAGGGTGGGGATGGGGGGGTGGAGCTTCCCTACTTGCACACCCCGACACCTGCCTCACCTTCTTCTGCAGCTGCTTCTTTTGCAGCCCAATTGCCGCCACTTGCACACATCACCGTGGCCTCTGTTTTGTTTTTAGGTGCCTGCCAGCAGGCATCTTCAACCAATAAGAGAGCTTCAGATAGATTCAGAGCTGTTATTGGCTGCAGATGCCTTCTGGCAGGCATCTGAAGGCAAAACAGAGGCCACGGTGATGTGTGCAAGTGGTGACAAATGGTTGCAGAAGAAGTGGGCCAGCAGCTGTCTCCTACTGGGCAGGGCTATCAGTGCCACTGCCGTGAGGTGAGTCAATAATTAGAACCCTCCAAAAAGAATGCCTAGCCTAGCTGGCTCAAAAGAAAATAAGACACAGCCCACGGTAATTCTTAAAAGTTTATAATAGAACAGAGGGGGAAAAAGAAAAATCTCTTTTTAAAAAAAGACTTATGAATGGGTGCTCAAGTGATACAGCAAAAAGAGACAAAGGGAAACCCAAAAAGGATACTCAGTGGGTATAAAAATATGAAAAAATGTTATGAGAGAGAAATAAAAGGGTGATTAAAAGTCAACAAATGATGGAACTCCCAAAAGGGATGAGATGATGGATAGTGATAAAATATATTAATAAAATGGAAAGGTAGAAAATATAAATAGGGAAAATAGTTGCATATATACTAACAGATAATGGAATTTATTATAATTAAAAAGAAGAAGGTTAGAAGGTGGAAGTTTAGGATTAGGTAATCTAATTGTATTATTAACAGTGTGTTAAAATATATTGTGAACTTAAACTTTTAAGGATTAGAAATTGTGGGGACTTTGAGATATAATCCCGGGACTGATTAAATTTTGTTAATATTTGGCCTTATTAGTAGTCCTAGACATTTTGGATATTGAAATTATGGTGGAATAATGAGTCCCCAAACTGTGGCTGCCTGTTGGCCTCACCCTCCCTTCCCAGTCACTCCTCGCCTAGCCTGAGAAGGTAAGGGTGACAGTGGGGGGATGGAGACTTGCTCCATATTCCAGAGCGGAAGCGAAGCACCCCTGTACTTACCTCCTCACGCGAGTGCTTCTTTTGGCCCTTGTTGGTGTCAGCCTTGGCTTTGCTGCTTGCTTCGGCTGCCATTGAAATGGGGAGGGAGGGGCTATGGTTATTTGGGAATGGGACTATATAGGGCAGAAGGGAGGTTTGGAGATGTTCTCACCATCTACTTTGCATACCAATGGCTGGTGCCTTGCGATGGTCAAGGTCAACAGTCTTGCATACCATCCTGATGATGCTCCAGGAGATGCAACCCACATGACACCTGAGGGATTTGCGGATTGGACAATAGGGTGGGGATTGTTGGGGGGAGGGGGCTGGACATATATTGATATGCATGATTTCGCGCGCTTGGATCTCACACCTTGCTTTACTTACCTTCTTTCTTTTCATAACCAGTAAAAGTACTCTTAATTCTTTGAAATGGAGTTAAGTGGTTTCTTTCTTGGTTAATGTTAGAGGCAGACCTGACAATAAGCAAGGTCTCACTTCACACTCATCTCTGAGCTAACACCTTCAGAGGGGAGTGCAATATATATAAAACCTCAAAGAGATATCTAACCCTTGCAGCGATCAGGAGGAGGACATGGGGGTCGCCGGATCGTCATGGATGGCAGAAACTGAATGGGTGGCGGAATTAAATTTGGAAGAAAGATCGTTCCGTCCCTGGTGGTTGATGGGGGTTGGGCAAAAGTGAAATCTTCAAGAAATTCTGTCTGGAGTTACAACCAGCAGACATCGGCAACCACCAACTGCTTGGCAAGAAGGCAAAGAAAATCTCCTGATGCACCAGGCCATGAGACTTTTCCAGGAAGCGTGGGAGAAATGGCGCTTCCATGAGAGCAGTTCTGAAAGAGAAACTGAATTCCGTGAAGCAGAGGAGAGGCCTGCAGAGGATGAGACTCACCCCGGGGGGGCCCTGGGGGCAGACACCGGGGCTGATCAAGATGATGGAGCCCAGCCAGCAGCAAGAGAACCAGCAGCGGCAGCTAGAGCCATTCTAAGGGGAGGAGGGGCACCCCGCAGACACCGGATGGCAAAAGTCCCCCTCCTTGGCATGAAATATGGGGGTGACCCGAAAGAACTGGGATTTTTCCTGGTTCAAGTTTGGAATTTTATGAGACAGTTTGCGTTCGACCTCCCAAATGAAGAGAGCAAGGTAAGGGTTGTTACCCTAGCATTAGAGGGAAAAGCAGCAGCTTGGATGGTGACTTTGCATAACAATGAGTCCCCCTTACTGAGGAACGTTGATAGATTTATGGCTGCCCTGAGAAAACACTTTGATGACCCTCTCATCGAGCGGAAGGCTTGAATTAGGATGAAAACTCTTGCGCAAGGGAAAAACCCAGTGGCTGAGTATACTCAAGAGTTCCATGAGCTATCAGTTCACATGAGAGGGTGGTCAGAGGAAGCCCTGATGGACAGTTATAAGGATGGCTTAAGCCGGGAGATATATCAGAATTGTGTGAACAGAGGGGGCCCCCGTAGCCTTCAAGGCCAGTACGATCTGGCAACGGATGTTGAAATTGACCTTGCTAGGGATAAATGCCTTGAGAAAGTGAGAAAGAAAAATCCTCTCTTCCCCCCAGCTTTTCCCTCAAAAGGAGGGGAAAGCTGGTGTGCAAGCAAGCCCTGGTCTACTGCATATTTCCGTTGTGGGAGGAGGGACACCGGACTGTGAATTGCCGAGTCAAGCCCGGCCCCAGACCTCCGGCTACTAGGGAGAGGAAGAAGCCAGATAAACATCCTGGGAAGCGGAGAGACACCGTCATGAAGGGAATGGAGCCAGCGAAAGACCTGCCTCCAGGGCTGGAGGAGGAGGGAGCTTACTCCCCGTCGGATGAAAGTGAAACCAACTCCAATGATGACGACTGTCTGGTGAGTTTCCGTACAGGTCCCTAGTAGAACTTAAAGTGCCTTCTACTGGTGCTCAATCAAAATTGCTGGCCCTTTTAGACTTGGGATGCACATGCTGCATAATTAGCCCGGAAATAGTGGAGCAGATGGGCCTAAGGCTGAAAACTTTAAAAGTACCCATCGCCTTTTGCCAACTGGATGGGTCTATAGCTGGGGGGGGGGGGGCACTCAGTTTATGACTGAACCAATTGATATGTGGATGGGCAGCCACCAAGAAACCTTAAGTTTCATAGTCTCACCTGGAATGGATCATCCCCTCATATTGGGTTTGCCTTGGTTACTGAAGTGGAACCCATGTATTAACTGGACAAAGGGATGGTTGCGTATTTGCTCCGCGATGCCCCCAGAGGGGAACGGGACAGTTACCCCGCCAACAAATGCTATAACTTCTGTGGGGATGGCAGCATATGAAAAAATTGATGGGGAAGGGAAGATCCCAAAGGAACATTGGGACTTAAAAGATGTTTTTAGTGAGAAATCTTCTGATAATTTACCCACACACACACACCACCGAAATACTGACTGTACCATTGACATCCTCCCTGGAGTAAAACTTCCAAAACCCCGTATTTACTCTATGACCCCATGGGAGATGGGTGAATTATGTACATTCATTGACAAAAATCTAGAAAGGCGTTTCATTGAGCCAGCTAGGCCATGTGTGGCCACACCTGTGATGTTTAGAGAGAAGAAAGATGGCTCCTTTTGTTTGGTAGTGGACTACCGTAACCTGAATGCAATTTGTGCGGAAAATCTTTACCCCCCTCCACCTCATGAAGGACATGTTAGCCCAATTGGGCAAAGGCGGGTGTTGTTTTTTTTACAAAACTGGACCTCAGAGAAGCTTATTACAGAGTTAGAATCAAGGAGGAGGATCGGTGGAAAACTGCTTTCAATTGCCCCTTAGGGTGTTTTCAGTTCAAAGTACTACCATTTGGCCTGCAGGGGGCGCCAGCGATTCTTATGCAATTAATAAATGAAGTGTTGCATGAATACCAATACAAGGGCGTGATGGTCTATCTTGACGACATCCTTATTTACATGGAAACACATGAGGAACACGTGAAATTAGTACGGTCAGTACTCAAGAAACTCCAGTCCACTGAACTTTATGCTAAGCTCTCCAAGTGTGAGTTTCATCAGAAAAAGATAGATTACCTTGGTTACCGCATCTCCCATGATGGCATTGAAATGGACCCAGCGAAAGTCTAAGCTGTCACTGAGTGGGCACCTCCTCACACCCGCAAGCAATTACAAAGTTTCTTGGGAATTGCAAACTTTTATCGTCAATTTATCCCCTCATTCGCCAGTATTGCCCTATTACAAACCTCTTAAAGTCTAAAGGGGAGGCCAAACCCAGACCTGGGAAGCCTCTGAATTGGACTATGAAATGTCACGCTGCTTTTGAGAAGTTAAAGCGGCTCTTTGCAGCTGAACCTGTTTTGAAAGGACTTGCCTAAGACTCTTACACAGATTTTTCCTGTATTTCATGTGAACTTGTTGAAGGCCGAACACTCTTCTTCTTTTCGTCCACTTCAACCGGCGCCTCCTGCTCCTCTTTTGATTGAGGATAAACAGCATTTTGAGGTCAAGGGCATTTTGGACTCCAGAAAACACCGAAATAAGGTTCAATACCTGGTTTCTTGGAAGCATTTCCTCCCTTCCCATATTGAATGGGTTGACAAATCTCATGTTAGGGGTCCTAGACTTGAAGAAATTCTATGCCAAGTACCCTGATTACCCTTTATATTTTTTGCATGATATTGTTATGTCCTTCTTGTTGTCTTTCTCTCTCTTTTTTTTTTCCAGGGATGATTCCCTTTTCTGGAGGAGGGCTGGATGTCAGCCTCTGCTTTGCTGCTTGCTTCGGGTGCCATTGAAACAGGGAGGGAGGGGCTATGGTTATTTGGGAATGGGACTATATGGTGCAGGAGGGAGATTTGGAGAAGAGAGTATGTTCTCACCATCTACTTCGCATACCAATGGCTGGTGCCTTGCGATGGTCAAGACCAGACATGGGCAAACTACAGCCTGCGGGCCACATCTGGCCCGTTGGGCTTTTTAATCTGGCCTGCCGAACTCGTCCACGTTATAATATTAAATTAAATTTTATTATAAAGACACGGCAATCATTTTACCTAGCTGTAATTCCCATCTTTCCCCAGCAGATGGTGCACACCGAAGACACTGACCCTTGAGTGTGATGCTTTACGGTTACTCTCTACTTCATTTTGTCGCTTCGCACTTTCAACCCTTCAGTAAAAATGAGCGGACCGAAGAAAAGAAAAGTAGACAGTGAGTGCCGAGTGTTCAATAAAGAGTGGACAATAAAATATTTTTTCACTGAAGTCCGATCAACAGCTGTATGTCTGATATGCCAAGAAACTGTAGCAGTTTTTAAAGAATACAACATCAGCTGTCATTTTGTCACAAAACATACTAACTACGCTAGTAAACAGTCTCCACAAGAATGGGCGGCTGCAGCTCAGAGATTGACGGCTAATTTACAGACTCAGCAAAACCTTTTTCACAGACAAACTGCAATTCAAGAGTCAAGTACTAAGGCAAGTTTTTTGATGGCATTCAAATTAGCAAAGGCCAGTAAGCCTTTCTTCGAAGGCGAATTTTTTAAAGAATGCATGGTTGAGACAGCAGGTCTCTTGTGTTGAGAGCAAAGGCAAATTTGAAAAAATCAGTTTATCACGTAGAACTGTGACTCGCCATGTGGAATTGATTGACGAAGATATAACCAGCCAATTAAACAAAAAGGCGGAGTCCTTTAAGTTTTATTCACTAGCACTGGATGAAAGTAACGACATAAAAGACACTGCTCAACTCCTAATTTTTATCTGAGGGATTAGCGACAGTTCTGAGATCACAGAGGAATTTTTGACTATGAATTGTAAACATGAATTGTAAACATAAACAAAACAGACAGAAAAAGAGGATAGAATTGGAAGAAGAAATAAAAAAGAAGGAACAGCTATTTATAGCAACTCCAAGAGATGGGTCACTCCAGATGGCGATAAAGCTGTTGAAAGATCAATTTCAAATGCTTATATCAGAACAAACAGCAACTAACTTACAATTTGCCAAACATAATACCTTTGCTAATGCTAATAAACCTGGTAGGTGGTTGGCTTATACCTTGAGAAAGAACACGAATAATAGAATTATTGATAGAATTGAGTATGGAGGGAAAACGGTATATCAACAAGATTTGATTAAAAAATCATTTGTGGACTATTATGCTAAGTTATATGCACAGGACAATATACAGAATAAGCTAGTAGATGATTACCTGGAAGGAAAAAGGGTTACTAAAATATCCGTGCTTCAAAAGGCAAATTTGGAACGTTTGATAACTGCTGATGAGATTACTCTAGCTATAAACCAACTTAAACTAGCCAAGGCTCCAGGGACTGATGGTTTGACTGCAATTTATTATAAAACTTTACAATCGGAAATGATTGAACATCTTACAGAATTATTTTGCAACATACAGCAAGGAGGTAAAATACCCACCTCATGGAAAGCGGCTTTTATATCGCTGATACCCAAAGACAAAGATGGACCTAAGAAACCAGAGGACTACAGACCGATATCTCTTTTGAATACAGATTATAAAATATTTGCTAAAGTACTAGCCAACAGATTGACGCCAGTTATCCAAGCAGGATTCATTGAAGGCAGACATATGAAGGAGAATGTAAGGCAACTCATAGATTTAATTGATTATCTTGATAAGAATAAGCAGATCTCTGCAGTGCTGGTTTTCTTGGATGCGGAAAAGGCCTTTGATTGAGTGAACTGGAACTTTCTAACCAAGACTTTGGAAAAGATGGATATGGGAATACGATTTCGACAGGCGATTGGAGCAATATACCAGCAACAAAATGCACAATTTATTATTAATGGAAATTTATCTACGACTTTCGAGATACAAAAAGGTACAAGACAAGGTTGCCCATTATCTCCATTGTTATTTATCTTAACTCTAGAAGTCTTGTTGAACACAATTCGGGACTCAAACTCCTTAAATGGCATAGTTATTAGGCAAAAGGAATACAGAACTAGAGCATTTGCCGATGATCTGGTTGTTACCCTTTCACATCCCTTGAATTCAATAATCCAGATGAAAAATATTATAGCAGAATTTGGCATGGTGTCTGGGTTTAGACTAAATCAGAATAAAACGAAAATGATTGTTAAAAACATGATAGAGACTCAAAGAAAGAGACTTGCAAGTTTGGCAGGTTTTGAAATAGTTTCCAAGGTCAAATATTTAGGTATACAAATTGCAGACTCAAATACAAAACTCTTTCAAAATAATTACGAAGTGTTGTGGCAAAAGATACAGAAAGACCTACAAGCATGGAAAAAGCTACAACTATCTTTGCTTGGAAGAATTTCAGCAATTAAAATGAACATTCTACCTAGATTTATTTTTTTATTCCAGATGATACCGGTGCTCAAATCAGATAAAATTTTGTTAGAATGGCAAGCAACATTAAATAAATTCGTTTGGAAGGAGAAAAAACCGAGAGTAAAGATGAAGATTTTGCAAGATTCTCGTGAAATAGGTGGCCTCAGATTCCCAAATCTTCGATTGTATTATGAAGCAGTGGTACTGACGCATGTAGCAGAATGGTTTGGGAAAACAAAAACTGAATTGTTGAATATAGAAGGTCACGACCTTGTTCTGGGATGGCATGCATATCTTTTTTATGAAGATAGGGTTGACAAAGTGTTTAATAATCATGTTCTCCAGAATGCCTTGATGAGAATATGGAAGAAGCACCGGCCTAATTGGGATTATAAGATACCGCTTTGGTTGGATCTTGCAGACACCATGTGGATTACAAATACTAAGTCACTCGGGGGGTGTTTATACAAAGATGTGCTTTTTGCTGATGGGGGTAGATGGCAGTTGAAGACTTTGGAACAACTGTTGGAAGAAGGAATTATTTTAAATTGGTTACACTATAATCAGTTGCAGATGAGATGGAAAGAAGACCAGAGGGTTGGTTTCATGGATAAAGAAGTGGATCTGATTAAGCAGATAAAAGAGACTGGTCCAAAACATGTTAAAAGAATATATAATGTATTGTTAGAAAGAGACTCAGAAAGCGAATTGGTGAAGGATTGTATGATTAAATGGGCTCAGAATTTTGATGAACCTGTTATGTTGGATACATGGAAAATAATATGGGTTCAGAATGTTAAATTTACACAGTCACAAAATTTAAGGGAGAACTTTTATAAAATGTTTTATAGATGGTATTTGGATCCTAAGAAATTATCATGTATGTATCCTAATATTCAACCAAAATGTTGGAGGTGCGGGTGTTTAGATGCAACATTTTTTCATGTATGGTGGGCCTGTACTAAGGTTAAAGCTTTTTGGATAAAAATATGGTGGGTTATGCAAAATGTATTGAAGAAAAGACTACAATTTACTCCGCAAATGTTTTTATTGGGTATAATTAAGGATTTTTCAAAGGGGGAAATGAAATTGTTTTTGTATATGGTTACAGCAACTAGGTTGTTGATTGCTCAGCACTGGAAAAAAGATTTTTTACCGACGATTGATCAATGGATTCAGAAAGTGGCGGGGTTTGCGGAAATGGCAAAAATTTCAGCTTTCTTAAAAGATCAGAAGCAGGAGAATTATACACAGGAATGGGCAAAATGGATTGATTATATACAGAATAAATACCAGACTAGGAAATATTATGTAGCCTTTAGGTAAGAATGTTTAGATTGACAGGTGAACAGAGTAAATAATATATGGGATGTTCGGAATTATTAGAGTGGTGTATAGCAGAAGTCAGGGGGGTGGGTTTGAATGGGAGGTGGGGGAGGGTTAGGGTGGAGGGTGGGGAAATATATATGTATTATTAATTTAGAAGATGGGATTAAGGGGATACTGTTACTTTAAGAGAAATTTATATTATGATTGTTGGGAGGAGAGGGGGTACAATATTTGAATGAGAAACTTATTTTAAGATGGGGGAGGGGGTATAGTACTTGTATGTGATTTATATTATATGTTGGGGGGGGGAAAGGGGGGAAAACTTGTTTGTATAAAACTTTTTCAATAAAAAAAAAGTTTTTCCTTTCATGGAGTTCATGAAAGGAAAAACGAGGGGAGAGGACTTGTTTAACCAGGTGTCTGCTGTCATCAAGAGAATGAAGCTATCTTGGAGTAAACTTGCCAATGTCACCACGGATGGATCGCCAAATTTAACTGGGTAAAACATTGGGCTGCTAAAAAGACTGCAGGGAAAAGTAAAAGAGGAAAATCCTGATCAGGATGTTATTTTCCTTCACTGCATCATTCATCAGGAAGTTCTGTGTAAGTCTATATTGCAGCTAAATCATGCCATGAATCCAGTAATAAAACTTGTTAACTTTATACGAGCAAGGGGACTTCATCATCGTCAGTTTATTGCGTTCCTGGAAGAAACCGATGCAGATCACCAGGACTTACTTTACCACTCTCGTGTGCGCTGGCTAAGTTTGGGCAAAGTCTTTCAAAGAGTGTGGGAACTGAAGGAGGAGATCACTGCATTTTTTGAGTTAATGGGGAGATCCGACGAATTTCCTGAGCTAAGCGACAAGAACTGGCTTTGTGACTTTGTGTTTGCTGTGGACATACTTTCGCACATGAATGAGCTGAACACCAAGCTGCAGGGGAAAGATCAATTTGTGCACGACATGTACACAAATGTTAGGGCCTTCAAATCCAAGCTGACTCTTTTCTCCACACAAATTTCAAAAAAATCTTTCACTCATTTCCCCACACTAGCCATGCAGAAAGAGGCGACCCGAAACACGCAGAAATACAGCAAATCTCTGGACGGAGAATTCTGCCGTCGTTTCTGTGACTTTGAAAACATTGAAAAGCCACTTCAGCTGGTGTCCTGCCCCTGTCACAAGACCCTGAAACAGCACCACAGGAGCTGCAGTTGGAACTGATAGATCTTCAGTCTGACTCTGTATTGAAGGAGAAGTCCAACTCTCTTAAACTGAACGACTTTTATGCTTCACTTAACGAAGCCATGTTTCCAAACCTCCGGAGGATGGCACAGAAGATGCTGATGTTGTTTGGCTCAACCTACGTGTGTGAACAGACATTCAGCGTCATGAACATCAACGAAGACTGTCACAGATCTAAGTTAACTGACCAACACCTCAGATCTATCTTGAGAATTGCCACAACAAATATAACGCCGGACACTGATGCACTTGCAAAAAAAGGAGAGCAACAACACTATTCCCACTGAAACTGAATGAGAGTTTATTACTGCGTTATTAAATTAATAAAATTTGGAAAACAATTTTTCCAATAAACTAAGCACAATGGTGTTTTGCTTCCTGTTAAAGGCCAAATCTTTTCATGTAATGGTTTTTACATTTAATTTATATTAGTTCACACAAACACACCATTCTCCTGTTCTGGCCCAGCCCCTTGGTCAAATTTTAGAAACCATTGTGGCCCGCGAGTCAAAAAGTTTGCCCACCCCTGGTCAAGGCCAACGTTCTTGCATTCCATCCTGATGATGCTCCATCCTGATGATGCTCCAACCCACATGACACCTGAGGGATTTGCGGATTGGGCAATAGGGTGGGGATTGTTGGGGGGAGGGGCCTGGACATATATTGATATGTATGATTTCGCACGCTTGGATCTCACACCTTGCTTTACTTAGCTGCTTTCTTTTCATAACCAGTAAAAGTACTCTTAATTATTTGAAATGGAATTGAGTGGTTTCTTTCTTGGTTAATGTCAGAGGCAGACCTGACAGTTGGTGCTGTGCACACCTTGGTCACTTAGGGAGATGCACAACTTGCTCTCTGCATCAAGACACTGGCCCGGCACAACTGCAGCCAATGCTCCATGTCGTAATGGACTCCAGGGGGAGGAGAGGACGCCATCTCCCCCATTGTGAAGCATGTTAAGTTTAACTGCGCAAGGTGCAAGCTAAATTAAATTTGCACTCTCAGGGCAGAGAGCAAGTTGCGGGTCTCCTCGAGTAGGGGAACGAAAGAGCTTCATTTATCTGGGAACCTAAAATGACTCGATTTAAATCATATGGTAAAAAGCACTCAAAGAAGAACAACATCAGCGAAAAAACCCCAACCATCGCTTCTTTTTGGAAATGGTTCAAGAGGGAATACACACACACACACACACGAGAGAGAGAGAGAGAGAGAGAGAGAGAGAGAAAGGTGGGAGGGAGAAAGAGACAGACAGAGAGAGAGAAGGAGAGAGACAGAGAGACAGAGAGAAACAGAGAAACGAAGAGAGATACCTATTTCCCACAGAAAAGAAAACACCAAGAGCCACAAAATCTGGGTAGGTGTGGCTGGGGAGTCATGTGGCTGGGTGGGTGAGTGACATTGAGTTGACCATGGCCACTCACATTTTGTGGCTCCAGGTATTTTTTTTTCTATGGGAAATGGGTCCAAATGGCTCTGAGTGTTTAAGGTTGCAGACTCCTAGTCAAGTTTCATACTGAAGATGGCTAAAGCCACTACAGTATTGCAAGATGCATTTGCCTTATTTGGCTCAAAACTATAACCCACCAAAATTAGGCAATGGCATTGGTCATCATTTGCCCATGAAGGAATAAAGGTGGATCTTAAGACTTCACCTATTTACATGTTATCATGAGCAGCAGCAGAAGTTCCTGCACCACAAAAGTTCCTGCTTCTAAAAACATCTATCTCAAAAAATTCATCTTATAAAACAGAGAGTCTGAGCCTCAAACCCCAACAAAATTGTCCTCTTATGTAGGCAGGGTAAGCCTCCAATCTTATAATTTTCATTCAAATTATTTTAATTATTTAATTTCAATATGATATTTTATTTTTCCTTGACCCTTTCTGCTTTTAGTACAGCCTGGCCACTACACCCACATTTGAATGAAAGTGATAAACCAGCAACTAGAATGTATCATTGTTTCTAATTCACACAATGTGTGGTCAGATCATGATTTATTCTTAATTCAGAAGATGGTTTCTAAGATTTATTATTTATTTATTTAAAATAATTATTGACCATCCATCTTACCATAGGGTAACTCTGGGTGGCTTATAGTTGCGAAAACAGTTAAAACATAAAAGGTTAAAATCAGACATTAAAACGAAGGACACATGGGGTGGAGTAGGAGGAAAGTGGGATCTACTATTACTCCATTGCGCTGTCAACTGGCAGAAGCAGGTCTTTAGGCCCTTATGAAAAGAGAAGAGGGGTGGGGGCAACCTCACATGGGGGGATATGTTCCAGAAACAACAGCAACAGCAGAGAAAGGCCTCCTCTTGGGCCCCACCAACCAGAATAATTGGGCAATGTGCCTTCTCTGCTGGCAGGAGTGGTACAGGCCAATCCCAGGGGGTGAGACATTTAAGTTTAGTCTCTAGTAGAAACTCAGTCATTGTGATTTGTAATTCATAATGCAACATTTCTGATTTCTTTTATAGGAGATATTTTAGGACATTCAGGGCAGAGACAGCAGCCCCATCGGCCCCGGAAACCGATCGCGCCTGGGAGTCGCCCCATCCCCGCAAGCGCTAAGCACCCACCTTCTGCTGCCGCGCCAGAGCGCGAAACCGGCTGGCCTAGAAGACGCACCGGCCCTACAGGAAGGGTCAGCAGCAGCCGGCCAAATGGCACTCCTTCCTTCTATTCCGCGCTCTCGCCCAGTTACACGCGCCGCCGCGGTCGTCTCTGGGATACCGCTTGGGAAGCCGATTCCGCCTTACTGCGGTTGCGCGCAAAGGAGAGAGGCGGCGCTGCTTGCAACAAGGGGCCGGCCGGAGAAGGTGGGGAAGGTAGCCTCGAGTTGGCACGGTGGGAGGGCCTTGGCTAGCGCGTCCCTTGGGGCCTGTGGAAGTCGAAGGAGATCTCTGGGCTGTTCGGCCGGCCCTTCACCTGTCCCCGACGGACGCCTCTCGTCTGGAAGGACCCTTAGCGCATTGGCAAAGGCGGGGGGGGGGGAGCCCCGGGGAGCGCTACGCAGAGGTCCGCCTCCCGTGACGGTCCCTGCCCTTCACTCCTAAGGTTTTTCCGCTGGCTTCTCCAACCAAGTTCGAGGAGATTTGAGCCTGCGAAGTATAAGATCGCAGCCGTCCAACATTTTGGCTTCATTGAGTCAAGAATTGTCTTGGGTTGTATATAAAATATATACAATACAACCATATACCATAAAATAGCTAATATACATAAATCAACTTCCTTTGCAGCAGTGCTTCTCAAATAGTGGGGCGGGCCCCCCAGGGGGGGCGCGAGGCTCCGTAAAGGGGGGCGCGTTTGACCTCGGCAGAGGTGTACTTATAACAATTTTATAGACAAATGATACTATTTACAGTCGCGCGGGGGGCGCGAAATGTTTTCTTCTTCCTAGGGGGGCATGACAGAAAATAATTGAGAAGCACTGCTTTGCAGGAAGGCTCAGTCTTTCTTATATTTATTATTATGTTGTAGGGCTGCATTATTAGCTGTCGAGGGCTGCATGCATGGTTGGATAGGCCCAGTGTAGGCGATCAGACTAGAATAACAAGAGTTGGAAGCGATCTTGGAGGTCGCGAAGTCCAACTCCCTGCTCAAGCAGGAGACCCTTCATCGTTTAAGATAACTGGCTGTCCAGTCTCTTATTTAAAAGCCTCCAGGAATGGAGACCCTACAAATTCTGAAGGCAAAGGGTTCCACCGGTTGATTTTTCTGACAGGAAATTTCTCCTTCCTTTTAGGCTACTTTTATCTTTAGTTAATTTGTATCCATTGTTGGATACGAATGTCTTGCCTTCTGGTGCTTTGGACAATAGTCTAACCCAGTGGTGGGCAAACTCATTAGTCAACAGAGCCAAATATCAACAATACCACGATTGAAATTTCTTTTGAGAGCCGGAAGGTGTGACCTGTTTTGTGGGAGTGGCTCAGCGGTCATGTGACTGGGTGGGCGTGGCCAACTTGGAAAATGTGGTGAAACTCACTTAACGACGGTCTTGGTTAGCAACCAAACTTTTAGACTCAATTGTGGTCATAAGTTCTTTCTTTTTTTCTTTTTTTCTCTCTTCCTCTCTCTCTCCATTTCTCTCTCTCTTTCTCTCCTTTTCTCTTTCTTTCTCTCTCTCTTTCTTTTTTCTTTCTCTCTTTCTTTCTCTCATTCTTTCTCTCTCTTTTTTCCTCTTTCTTTCTGTCTCTCTTTCTGTCTCTCTTTCTTTCTGTCTCTCTTTCTCTCTCTCTTTCTCTTTCTCTCTCTCTTTCTCTCTTTCTTTCCCTCTCTCTCTTTCTTTCTTTCTCTCTCTCTTTCTCTTCCGTTCTCTCTCTTTCTGTCTCTCTTTCTGTCTTTCTTTCTGTCTCTTTCTCTTTTTCTCTTTCTCTCTCTCTTTCTTTTTCTTTCCCTCTTTCTCTTTCTCTTTCTTTCTCTCATTCTTTCTTTCTTTCTCTTCCTTTCTCTCTCTCTCTTTTTCTCTTTCTGTCTCTCTTTCTTTCTGTCTTTCTTTCTCTTTCTCTCTTCTTTCTCTCGTTCTTTCTCTTTCTTTCTCTATCTGTCTCTCTCTCCTTCGTCCGCCCATCTCTGTCACTCTGTGTGTGTGTGTGTGTCTGTCTCTCACTCACTTAATCAGTCTCTATCTGTCTCTCCCTCCCTCTCTCTGTCTCTCCCTGTTTCTGTGTGTGTCACTCTCTCTGATTCTCTCCCTCCCTCCCTCTCTCTGTATGTCTGTCTCTCCCTCTTTCCCCCTATCTGTCTCCGATTCAATCCCTCCCTGTGTCATTCTCTATCTGTGTCTCTCTCCGTCTCTCTCCCTCCCTCTCTTTCTCTCTGTCTCTGTCTGTCCCTCTGTCTTTCCCTCCCTCCCCCTCTGTCTCTCTCTGTGTCTGTCAGTCACTCCCCCTCTCCCCTCTCCTCCCCCTCCACCTCGGGAAGCAACAGAAGGGCCGGCATGCTGGAGGTTACGGATGCCTCCTCCCGCAGCGGGCGAGGTCGCCCGGCAGGAGCGTCAGGCAGAGAAGCCGGTCGCGGCTCCATCATGGCTCCCTCCGGCAGGCACCACGGCGCACGTTCTGGGGCCGCGTGTCCATCTCCCTCCCAGCCACGCAGCCCCAGAACATGCAGCTCCCGTCGCCCGGCAGGTCACCCGGCAGGGGCGTCAGGCAGGGAAGCCGGTCGCGGCTCCATCGCGGCTCCCTCCAGCAGGCACCACGGCGCACGTTCTGGGGCTGCGCGTCCATCTCCCTCCCAGCCACGCAGCCCCAGAACGTGCAGCTCCCGTCGCCCGGCAGGTCGCCCGGCAGGGGCGTCAGGCAGGGAAGCCGGTCGCGGCTCCATCGCGTCTCCCTCCGGCGGGCCCCACGGCGCACGTTCTGGGGCCGCGCGTCAATCTCCCTCCCAGCCACGCAGCCCCAGAACGTGCAGCTCCCGTTGCCCGGCAGGGGCGTCAGGCAGGGAAGCCGGTCGTGGCTCCATCGCGTCTCCCTCCTGCGGGCACCACGACGCACGTTCTGGGGCCGCACGTCCATCTCCCTCCCAGCCACGCAGCCCCAGAACGTGTGCCATGGTGGCTGTCGGAGGGAGCTGGTGGAGATGCGCCCGGGAGATGGACGCGCAGGCAAGTGAGCAGGCGGGGCGAGCACCCATCATCTTAAGCACCGCCGAGGCTGTCGCCCGGCAGGGGCGTCGGGCAGAGAAGCCGATCGCGGCTCCATCGCGGCTCCCTCCGGCAGGCACCACGGCGCACGTTCTGGGGCCGCGCGTCCATCTTCCTCCCAGCCACGCAGCCCCAGAGACAGAGGGAGGAAGGGAGGGAATCAGAGAGGGACTGAAGAGCCACATGCAAGGGGCCAAAGAGCCACATGCGGCTCGCGAGCCGCGGTTTGCTGACCACTGGTCTAACCCAATCTTTGGGGCAGCCCCTTAAATATTGGAATGCTGCTTTCATGTTACCCCTAGTCCCATGATGGCGAACCTATGGCACGGGTGCCAGAGGTGGCACGCAAAGCCCTCTCTGTGGGCACACGTGCTGTCGACAGCTGTTGTTCTGGTTTCCAGCCAGCTGTTCTTCGTGGGTACCTGAGTGCCAGAAAATGGCCTGAAAAATGGCCAAAAAGCAAGCCATTTTTGGGCTGTTTTTCAAGCAGTTTTTGGGCCATTTTTGCGCACCAGCCAGCTGGTCTTCATGGGCACGAGCTCCAGAAAACAGCCTTTAAAATGCCCCAAAAATAGGCTTTGGGGTCATTTTTGGGCCCTGTTCAGGCCATTTTTTGGACCAGAAAACAACCTGAAAACAACTCAAAAACAGCCTGAAAACGGGCCAAACAACAGCCAAAAAACAGGAATGCATGCAACAGCCAGCTGGTCTTTGGGCTTCTGGCACTCCAGCACGCGCACATGCACACACATGCATGCATGTTCCTGTTTAGGCACTCGGTGATGAAAAGGTTTGCCATCATCTTTTCACTAGACTGAGCATACCCAATTCCTGCAACCATTTTTCATATGTTTTAGTCTCCAGCCCCCTAATCATTTTTGTTGCTCTTCTCTGTACTAACTCCAGAATCTCAACATTATTTTTATATTGTGATGACCAAAATTGGGTGCAGTATTCCAAGTGTGGCCTAATGTCAGGCCTGTTTCTTCGTTGACTCAGGAAAGATCACACTTAGACATTATTTTGAAATGTTAAGACTACTTTTACTAAGTTACGAGAGCGTACAGACCAAGTAAAGCTGAGAATGAATAGTTTAGGCGCGAACAGAAAGTATTAAGCTTAAGCCCATCCCAATCCCCAAACCCCCCCTGTGCATTGTCCAATATGCAGCCATCTCCAACATCAGGTGGGCAGGTCTTCACCATCCTGGAATGCAGGTCCGTTAGCAGGAGATAACACGAAACATCAACATTGTCCACCAGCAGAACACATTCACCCCAAACCCCCCACCCTCCCCGTTTCCATGGCAGCGAAGCCAGAAATAGCGAGACTGACATCCGGACCTCCTCCAGGAACAGCGGGAAATCTAGGGCAGCAATAGGCAGACGAGGGGCTACACCTGAAAGAGAAGAAGGGAGAGACAAAACAACGGAGAGGAGAAAGAAAAAGAGTCAAGGTTTGTGTGGATACTTGGCATAAAACTGGCGTACCAGTTTAGGAGCTTTGAGATGCTCCCTATCCACCCATTCGTTGTGAGAAGGGGGGAAATCTTTCCACATGACTAGGAACTGAGTTTTATTTCTGCGAATCCTGGAGTCCAAAATGTCCCGCACCTCGTAATGATGATGACCATCCACCAAGGTAGGCGTAGGAGCATCAGGCAATCTTTTGCGGAGATGAGAGGTACGAGCAGGTTTCAGTAAGTGAACATGGAATACAGGGTACAGCCGCCGATAGGTCTTGGGGAGATCCAAACGGACCGACACAGAGCTGATAATTTTGGTGATCGTGAAAGGCCCAATAAATTTGGGACCCAGCTTCTTGCATTTTTGGGGGCTATCCAAATTTTTGGTAGATACATAAACCTGATCACCAACTTTGTAGGAGGGAGGTACTGCCCGTTTCTTATCAGCGTACAATTTGTGCGAGTCATGGGCATCGTTTAAAGTTTTCCGGAGAAGCGGCCAAACAGAAGATAATCGAGAGGACCATTCAGACAGAGAGGGAACTGTCACCGAGACGTGAGGCAGTTCGGGTATGGGTACAAAGTCCTGTCCGTAGATGATTTTAAAGGGGGTCATATTCGTACTGGAGTGAACAGAGTTATTATACGCAACTTCGGCGTGTATGAGAAGATCAGCCCAATCATCTTGCTGGAAATTAATAAAACAGCGTAAGTACTGTTCGAGGACGGAATTAACCCTCTCACAAGATCCATTCGTCTGAGGGTGGTAGGCGGAGCTTAAGCTTTGGGCGGAGCCAATTAGTCTCAGAAACTCCTTCCAAAAATGGGAAGTAAATTGGGTTCCTCTATCGGAGATGATGCGTTGCGGGACCCCATGAAAACGATAGATATGGGAAACGAAAAGTCTAGCCAGAGATTTGGAAGAAGGAATCTTAGTACAGGGGACAAAATGAACTTGTTTAGAAAACAGATCGGTAACTACCCAGATAACGGTATAACCCTGACTGGGTGGAAGATCAACTATAAAGTCCATTGAAATTTCCTTCCAAGGCCTTTCCGGGGTAGCCACAGACTGGAGAAGACCCTGTGGCTTACCCGGCGCACGTTTTGAGGCCGCACATACAGGGCAACTGGCAATATACGATTCAACATCCTTCTTCATTGATGGCCACCAGAACTGTCTCTTGACAAGATGAATAGTTTTAACGAAGCCGAAATGACCAGCTAAACGTGAGTCGTGTGCTCGTTGCAAGACAAAAGGACGTAATGTAGCAGGAACATATATTTTAGAACCAATCCAGGGAAGATCGTCTCTGGTAGTACAATCACCAGAATGAGCCGAATACCAATCATCAGTAAGTAATTCATCCTTAATACGAGCAATTAGGTCAGCAGGTGGAGTAGTCTGGACAGTAGATTGGGCTACATTAGATACTGGAGTAGCAGGTAAAGTGAGTGGCATTATCGGTTGTACAATGGTGAGCTTAGATACATCATATTGAGGCAATCTGGAAAGTGCATCAGCCATAAAATTTTTCCCCCCAGGAATGTATTTGAGGTGGAAATTGAAACGATGGAAATAATGAGACCAACGAAGTTGCCTTGGGGACAATTTCCGAGAAGAGGTAAGAGCTTCCAAATTTTTATGGTCCGTCCAGACCTCGAAAGGATGTGGGGCACCCTCAAGAAAATGTCGCCAAGTCATGAGAGCCCACCGAACAGCAAAAGCCTCCTTTTCCCAAATCGCCCAACCGCGTTCGGACGCAGTGAGTTTCCGAGATGTGTAAGCACAGGGTTGTAATTGGCCATGTTGATTGAGTTGTAACAGGACTGCGCCTACCGCGACATCACTAGCATCCGCCTGAATCACAAATGGGGAATTCACATCTGGGTGTTTAAGAACAGGTTCAGCCGCAAACAATCGTTTAAGCTTTTCGAAAGCGGCCTGACATTCCATCGTCCATTTGAGAGGGGTTCCAGGACGAGATTTGCCTTCGCCTTTTGTTTTCAGAAGGTTTGTAATGGGCAAGGCAATATCAGCGAATGACGGAATAAATTGGCGGTAAAAATTCGCAAATCCTAAAAAACTTTGCAATTGTTTACGGGTACGGGGAGGGGCCCACTCCGTCACTGCCTTGACTTTAGCAGGATCCATTTCAACTCCCTCAGAGGAGATACGGTAACCCAAATAGTCAATTCTTTCCTGGTGAAATTCACACTTAGAGAGTTTGGCATAAAGTTCAGCGGAACGCAACTTATTTAATACGGAGCGCACCAGTTTAACGTGCTCGTCATGGGTTTGCGAGTAGACGACGATGTCATCAATGTAAACAATTACTCCCTTGTAAAGGTGCTCGTGGAGAACCTCATTGATCAGTTGCATAAACACTGAAGGGGCACCTTGAAGACCGAAAGGGAGGACTTTGAACTGGAAACATCCGAGTGGACAGTTAAAAGCTGTTTTCCATTCGTCCCCCTCTTTGATCCTGACCCTGTAATATGCTTCACGTAAGTCCAGCTTCGTAAAAATCCTACCGGTAGCCAGGTGAGCAAGCATGTCCTTCATGAGCGGAAGGGGGTAAATATTGTGTTCACAAATGGTGTTGAGATATGAATAGTCCTGTATTAATCTTAGAGTGCCATCTTTCTTTTCTCTAAACATAACTGGTGCAGCTACACGGGGCCTAGCTGGTTCAATGAAACCCCTTTGAAGGTTTTTATCGATGAATTTACGTAATTCCTCCATCTCCCGTGGGGTCATTGAATACATACGAGGTTTGGGTAATTGAACCCCAGGAAGAAAATCAATTGAACAGTCAGTAGCCCTATGAGGAGGAAGGGAATCACAAGATCTTTCACTGAAAGCATCCTTTAGGTCCCAATATTCTTTGGGAATTTTCTCTTCACCTGGTATGATCTCGGGTGTTGGGAAATCCAATAAATGCGCAGCAGATTCAATATGGGGGGGTGGCTGATGGCGCGGGGGTTGATCAGTTTCTGATGGAAGAGAGGTATCTTCCGGGAGGGATAAAGGAATGCGCACCCAACCTTCCTTCCAGTTTATCAGAGGATTCCATTTTCGAAGCCAATTGACCCCCAAAATTACAGCATTATCGGCAATGGCAGTTACAATAAAGTTGATGGTCTCAGTATGGCCTGTGCCTATAGAAACATGAATTGGTTCGGTGATAAAAGATGCTGGGGTTCCCAGCTACAGAACCATCCATTTGGCAAAAGGCTATGGGAGTTTTCAGGGTCTTAAGGTGAAACCCCATCGAAGACACGATGTCTTGGCTTATGAGGCATTTTGAACACCCAGAATCAATGAGAGCCTGCACATCGCAAGTACGACCAGTAGATGGTGCTAAAAGCTTTAAATTAATATAAAGGGGCCCGGAGCGATGACTCACCAGATTGTCGTCAGAAGAGTCTGAAGACGCCTCCCAATCGTCAGGGCCAGCAGCTGGCTGGTCAGCAGAGAGGTTGGTGGGCTCCACCCCACTCATAGCCGGTTTGGCGCGCACAGTTGGCGTTCTAGGTTGTTTCCGGTCCAAGGAAGAAAATGGGCGTGGAGGTGGTTTTGATCGGCATTTGTCTGCCCAGTGCCCCTCCTTCCCACAGCGATAACAGCTGCCTGAACGAGGCTGGGTTGTTCTCCCCTCCCCCTTTTGCATGCGTTTCTCCCTCGCAGGGGGGTGAGATTTGGGGCTATCTTCCTGTGCTTTTTTCTCCAAGCGGACCGGATCCTGCAAGTGGGCATGATCCAACTCGACATCCGAAGCTAGATCTATCCAGTCATTCAAAGTTTCGGGGCGAAATCTGTTCACACATGTTTGATAAATATCTTTATTCAGCCCTTCAATATAAATGTCCATTAGGGCTTGTTCACTATAACCAACCATAAACACTGATAGCTCCTGGAAAATTTGCGTGTAAGCCTGAATAGACATGTCCCCCTGCTGCAAACTTTTTAGTTTCATTTTTGCTTTCCTCTCAACACGGGGGTCTTCAAAACGCCTTCTAAGAGCATTCATGAAACGATCGAAATCGTGTAGTGCCGGTGAACGACAATTATGTAATGAAACTAGCCAATTAGAAGCTTGATCTTCTAGGGTCATAGATACAATTCTGATTTTGATTTCATCGTCCAAATCAGCTGCGTAAAACTGCATGTAATTATCAACGTGAATTAGAAAAAACGCCAGTTTGTCGGCACTTCCGTTGTATTTCACACCCAAAGGAGGCAGTTTTGCAAGTCGGCGGGGGTTAATGGGGTTGGCTTCCCTTCCAGCCTGAGGGGTGGGGGAGGGAGTTGCTCTCCTGCTTTGCCTGGCAGAAGCTGCCTCTCTTCGCAATTCCCTGCCGGCCTGAGGAGGGGGGGATGGTGTTGAAACCCTGCTTCGTCTGCCCGGAGCTGCCTGTGAACCTCTTGGCTGTGGGCGATCCGCCTCCCTCCCCCGGATTTTTTCCAGGGCTAAATTTTTCTCATCTGCCTGGCGGAGTAGGTCCTGAGCCATCTCCCTTAGTTCCCGTTCCTCTCTTAGGAGCTCCGGAATGACTCTCTTTGGGGAAATTCGACGCCTGGAGACGTTTACCCCACTCATTCCAACCCCTTCAGACCAACGTTTAGGTTTGACTGATTCTTCAGCAGGCAGATTTAGATCTAGGCCAGCCAAACCTTCCATCACTGACCTGATCCCTTCAGATTGAGCAGGAGGATGCGATGCCTCAGCTCCCAAAATGGTTTCAGGCAGGACCTCCACCAACGGAGGCTCCTCTTGTGAAGGGTCCGTCATCAGGGCAGGTTTTTGGCTTTGTTGATTCTCAGCTTAATGTCAGGCCTGTTTCTTCGTTGACTCAGGAAAGATCACACTTAGACATTATTTTGAAATGTTAAGACTACTTTTACTAAGTTACGAGAGCGTACAGACCAAGTAAAGCTGAGAATGAATAGTTTAGGCGCGAACAGAAAGTATTAAGCTTAAGCCCATCCCAATCCCCAAACCCCCCCTGTGCATTGTCCAATATGCAGCCATCTCCAACATCAGGTGGGCAGGTCTTCACCATCCTGGAATGCAGGTCCGTTAGCAGGAGATAACACGAAACATCAACATTGTCCACCAGCAGAACACATTCACCCCAAACCCCCCACCCTCCCCGTTTCCATGGCAGCGAAGCCAGAAATAGCGAGACTGACACCTTACCAAGACATTATAAAGCAGTAGTAACACTCGTTACTACCGCTTTATTATGTAACAGCTGTCGCACCACTGCCAAAGTTATTCTGCTGCCACTTGCGGTAGGACACTGGTATACGTCATTGTGTGTGTGAGCAGCTGCATCAGCGTGACATGCCTGTGAGCGGCAGCAATGGCGGTATGACCCACAAGGCATCTGGCTACTTGCAGCCACAAGTGGCTGCAGACGTTGGGCAGCAACATGACAAGTGTTGGGACATGGGAGGCTTGGCTGCGGTGGTCCTAAGGTGTGGGGTGCTTTGAGCAGCTTCACCCCCCACCCTAGCTTGAATTTTATACATGAGCCTCGGCCCACCTTGTATAGCCAGATGGTGGGGCAGGGTCTTAATTAGAGCTTATTTTGGGGGTAGGACTTATATTAGGTGCACACATAAAAAAAACTAGGGCTTATTTTTGGGATAGATCGTATTTTCAGGGGAACATGGTATTGAGCCAAGTTTCACCTAATCACCTAACATTTGTTTTTTCTTGTGTAAATGTAAAACCTAGTTTTCTTTCCACTGAATTTTATTTTGTTATATACAGCATGTCCAGGTGTTCAAGTCTGCTGGGATCCATCTAGATCTTGAACTATCTTCTGGCATGTTGACTATTCCTGCCAGATATTTGCAAATTTGATTTCTTTCTTCTATTCCCTCATCTAAATCATTTATGAAGGTATTGAAGAGTACTAGACCTAAGGCAAAACTTTGGGATAACCCACTGTTTACTTCCCTCCATGTAAATGTAGTTCCATTAAGATCTACATGTTGAGTGCGATTGTCAGTCAGTTACAAATCCATCTAGTGGTGATGCTGAATATTCCATATTTTTCTAGTTTATCAAGAAGTAGGTTGTAATCTACTTTGTCAAATGCCTTGTTGAAGTCTAAGTATACTATGTCCACAGCATTTTGCTGGTCCTCTAATTTAGCTATTTTGTCAAAGAATAAAATAAGATTTGTTTCATATAATGTGTTTTTGACAAATCCATGTTGGCTTCTGTTTATATCTTTGCTTGCTTCTAGGTATTCACACATCTGTGTCTTGATTATCTTTTCCAGGTATTGAAAAGTATTGACGGATTGGTCTGTAGTTTCCTGGATCTATTTTTTTTCTCTTTTTTTGAAGATGGGAACCACCTCAGCTCTTTTCCAGTTCTCTGCTAGTTCCCCAGTGCTCTAGGACAGTGGTGGGATTCATTTTTTATTGCTACCGGTTCTTTGTGCGTGGCTACATGGTCATGTGACTGGTGGGCATGATCATGTGACTGGGTGGGTGTGGCTAGGTGGTCACGATCCTAGTTTCCCTTATGAAGATTTCACCTTACAGGCTTTTTGCAATCCCCCAAAGAGTCAAAGGAAACCAGATTCCATACAGCTTTTAACCCTTAAGGCAAACAAGTGGTCCTCGTTTAATGGCCAGTTGCTTAGCAAGTGTTCTAATTTATGAGTGACCTCTCCAGAGCTACTTGACCTGTTTTTGGAGTTTTGACAGCCATGCGTGCGCGCGCACACACACACACACACACACACACACTTATGATCACTTATAACATTCCACACAGTCATATGAATGAGGTTTTCTATGTTTTTTGCTAGTTTCCAACAATTTATTCTGGTTTCCAGTTAAAAATGCCCATTGGGAAAAATGGACTTGTTTAACAACCACAGTGTGTGTTTAATAACCACAAGGTTCACTTAATGGCCATGGTGTTTACCTAACCTAGGGGTCTGCAACCTTAAACACTCAGAGCCATTTTTCTATTTTCTTTTAAACAGGCATCTCTCTCTGTCTCTCTCTCTCTTATCTCCTTCCCTCTCTCTCATCTCTTTCTCCCTCCCTCTCTCTTTTTCTCTCATTTCTCTCTCATCTCTTTTTCTTTCTTTCTCCCTATCTCTCTCTCATCTCTCTCATTTCTTTTTCTTTCATTTCTCTCATCTCTTTCTTTGGAATCGAAGCATGGTGGGAGGAGACTTGGTGGGTGTCAGAGGGGCAGTGAGCGCTTCACAGCTCCTAAAGGAGGGGATCGAGCCTCCCCACTCGCAACATCTTCACCTGAGGGCATCACTGGCAGTCACTTCCTGTGGTTCAGGAGGTCTGTGCTCTTCCTGCTGCTGCTTGGCCTCCTCGATGTGCGGAGGCAGGAAGCGGCAGTTTTGTTCACTACCTGTGAGCTCCAGGTGGTGAGAAGCTGAGCGAGCAAGCCAGTGATCTGCCAGCTGCCTGTAATCTGCAGTTTACTCATGAGCACCATTGGCCTTTCTCCCTGCCTCTTCCATTGCTCACAAGTAAACTGCAGCTAGGAATCTCAAATATGGCTGGGAATGAAAGTTTGTGTGGTAGCTGCTGGCTGGAACTACTTAACAGGTGGCCAAACCACAGAACCAGGACCCTAGGCTGATGTTATGCAACGCCAGGTCCATGGTGAACAAAGCCCCCCTCATTCGTGACCTTGTGTCAGAAGGAGACCCGGACCTGGTGGGTATAACGGAAACCTGGTTGGGCCTCGAGGGAGGTTTACCCCTCGTAGAAATGTGCCCACCAGGCTACCGAGCCTTCCATCAGCCTAGGGCCCTAGGGAGGGGTGGGGGGGTGGGGATTATGGTTAGGGAAGGTCTTGAGCCAAAGGAGAACACGATCCCTCAGACGACCGGGTGTGAGTCCCTCCTTGTGAAATGGGGCCTAGGGAGGCAGTTGGGCGTGTTAGTTGTATACCTGGCTCCTCGCTATGCAACAACAGCCCTGCCCGAGCTCCTAGAGGTGATAGCCGAGGCGGCGGTTGAGACCCCCAGACTTTTGGTCATGGGGGACTTCAACCTGCCGTCAGTAGGCGAGACCTCTGGAATAGCTCGGGAGTTCATGGCTTCCATGACAGACATGGACCTGACCCAGGTAGTTTTAGGCCCTACTCACGAGGGTGGACACACCTTGGACTTAATCTTTGTCTCGGGACAGTGGAGTAGTGATCTGGGAATAGGGAATTTAGTCATCACACCCCTGTCATGGACAGATCATGCTCTCCTTAGACTTTCAAATCGCCCCACCTCACCGCGGGGAGGCAGAGCCGAATATTCCTATATGGTTCTGCCCCAGGCTCCTGATGGACCCGGCAAGGTTCCAGAGGGACCTGGAACCTTAGGTCTGTGGACTTGCCCCGCGACTCGACTGAGGACCTGGTGGCCGCATGGTTAAGTGCGGCCACGGGGGCCTTGGACTTTTTTTTTTTTTTATTGAAATTTTTATACTGTTTTACAATATATCACCCAGTGCTGTACAAAACAAAAGGAAGAGTTGGTTTCAAGTATCGTCTATTATCTTTAGGATCTCCAAAATCCACGTTCCCTCGGTACAGGCGTCGAGACGTCCAAAGTTCCAAGTGCATAGTCCACAAATGGCTTCCAAGTCTTCCAAAAGATATCGTTTTTATAAACCCCCTCTCTGAATTTAATATCACACGTCATTTTATCATTTAAGGCTAATTTCCACATTTCACAATACCATTCTTCTATTTTAATATTTACCTCTATTTTCCAATATCTTGCTATTACAATTCTACCCATTATAATCATAATTCTAATCAGTTCTTTCTCATGTTTTGTTAACTCTGGTTCATTAATTATCAATAACAATATAGTTTCTGGTCTCAATATTATTATTCTTTTCATCATTTCGCACATCGTTCTTTCTAATTGCTGCCAAAACTTTTTAATTTTCACACATTTATACCACATATGTTCATAAGTTCCCAATTCCGTATTACATCTCCAACATTTATCACTCATTTTTTTATCTATCAGTGATAATCTTAATGGGGTCCAGTACCATTTCCAAACAACCTTAAAATTATGTTCTTTAATTCTTATAGATAAAGTCCTCATAATCCGACTCTTCCAATTCTCGTTCCAATCCAAATCCAATATTTTAACCTTTAGATCTTCCTCCCAATTCCTTTTCATTACCATTTGTGGATTACCATCAAAGTTTATAATCTTGTATATCTTGCTGACGAGTCCTTTTAACCCAGTTTCATCCTTAATAATTTGAGATACTAAACTTTCAAATTTAGTTTTACTTCTATCTATGTTACATATTCCCCTTAGTTTCATAGTCCATTTTTCTACCTGTATTTTTTCAAACCAATTTAACTCCAATTTTTGAATTACTTTTTCCTTCCTACTTTCCGTTCCTAAAGCTCTTAACCAATCTACTATATTTCCTATATTTTCATCCTCAATTACTTTGTTCCGACTTATATTAGTTTTAATCGGCCAACTTTCAATTGTCTTTCCCAAAAACGTTATATCCGGAATCAGTTTTTTAACAAATTTATTCCAAGGGGGCCTTGGACTGAGTCGCGCCCTTGCGGCCTCTTGCGGCGATGAGTCACCCAGGCTCCTTGGTTCACCGAGGAGCTGAGGGAGATGAAACGCCACAAGAGACACCTAGAGAGCAGATGGAGATCCTCTCGCTCCGAAGCCAACCGAACACTAGTGAGAACCCATATTAGGACTTACTTAGTGGCGATAAGGGTGGCCAAACGTGAGTATTGTGCCACCCTTATTGCATCTGCAGATAACCGCCCTGCCACCCTGTTTGGGGTGACCCGCTCCCTCCTTCACCAGAGGCCGCGGGAAGCCCCTCTGCAGGGATGAGCAGAGGAATTTGGGATTTATCTGCAGGATAAAATCACTCGGATTCGGAATGAGTTACCCACCATCGAGAGTGGTCCAGTCCGACCGTCCGAGGCCACTCTTGAGACACCATCCTGGGAGGAGTTTGACTTTGTCACTACCGAAGATATGGACAGGTTGTCAAAGAGACTTAAGGCTACCACATGTTTATTGGACCCGTGTCCCTCCTGGCTTGTACTGGCATACTGGGAGACCACACGAGGCTGGCTCCAGAGCATTGTCAACGCATCTTTGAGTGAGGGGTCCCTGCCTGCCGTCTTGAAAGAGGCGGTAGTAAGGCCCCTCCTCAAGAAGCCGTCCCTGGACCCAGCATTATTAGAGAACTTCCGTCCAGTCTCCAACCTTCACTTTTTAGCGAAGGTTGTTGAGAGTGTGGTGGCCCAACAGTTTCCGCGACACCTGGAGGAAATTGATTATCTAGACCCGTGCCAGTCCGGTTTCCGACCCGGTCATAGCACCGAGACGGCATTGGTCGCGTTGGTTGATGATCTCTGGAGGGCGCGGGATAGAGGACATTCCTCTATCCTAGTCCTGTTAGACCTCTCAGCGGCTTTTGATACCATCGACCATGGTATCCTATTGCACCGACTGGGGGGGGTGTTGGGGCTGGGAGGCACCGTTCTACGGTGGTTCTCGTCCTACCTCTCTGGTCGGTCACAATATGTGTTGGCAGGGGGGCATAGGTCGACCTCGAGGCCCCTCTTATGCGGGGTTCCTCAGGGGTCGGTCCTCTCGCCCCTCCTATTCAACACATATATGAAGCCGCTGGGTGAGATCATCCGTGGTTTTGGGGTGGGATATCATCTGTACGCTGATGATACTCAGCTGTACATATCCACCCCAGACCACCCCAACAATGCTGTCGAGGTGATGTCCCGGTGTTTGGAGGCCGTACGGATCTGGATGGATAGTAACAAACTCAAGCTCAACCCGTCCAAGACCGAGTGGCTGTGGTTTCCGGCACCCCGGTTCAGCCAGATTACTCCAACTCTGGCCATTGGGGGCGAAACACCGGCCCCCGTGGAGAGGGCGCGCAATTTGGGTGTCCTCCTGGATTCCCGGCTGTCCATGGAGGACCATGTGGCGGCCGTGGCCAGGGGGGCGTTTCATCAGGTACGCCTGATGCGCCAATTGTGCCCCTTACTGGACTGGGCTGCCCTTCGCACAGTCACTCAGGCCCTCGTGACATCCCGACTTGACTACTGCAATGCTCTCTACATGGGGCTTCCCTTGAGGTGCACTCGAAAGCTACAGTTAGTTCAGAATGGAGCCGCGCGGGTGATTACGGGAGCTTCGAGGCACTCCCATATTACACCGATCCTGTGTGAGTTGCACTGGCTTTCTGTGGTCTTTCGGGTGCGCTTCAAGGTTTTGACGACCATCTTTAAAGCGCTCCATGGTTCGGGACCTAGTTATATGCGAGACCGTCTCCTGCCCCATACATCCCTTAGACCGATACGCTCCCACAGAGAGGGCCTTCTCAGGGTGCCGTCGGCCGACTGGCGACACCCAGGGGAAGGGCCTTCTCTGTGGCGGGCCCTGCCCTGTGGAACAACCTACCCCCAGAACTCCGTACCATCACTGACCTCCGCCTCTTCCGCCAGTGTTTAAAAACACACCTCTTTCATCAAGCCGGCCTAACATAACCTCCGCTGTGACTAGTAGAGATAGTTTTATTTGGGGATTTTATATTGAAAAAGTTTTATTGGTTTTACAGTTTTCAATAGGATAGGGTAAGGGATACAAAGAAATTTTGAGAGCATTCACGTCAAAGTCGTCGGCCCTACCGGGACATCAAAATAGATCATTAATAAAAAACATTTTCCATACACTACAAAGTGAAAGCAAGTACATTTTCTAAGTTCTCAGTTCTATGCTGTCAGTCATTTACAAAAATCCAGATGCACATGTTATATTATACAATATTATTCAAAAAATCAAGGCAAAGTTATTTTTTAGATCTAAGTCTCTTGGCAATTGTATCTTCTATCTCTCCTTCCAGGCCCCCAGCGGGCGGGGCCGTGGCCCCCCTGCCCCCCCTGGATCTTCCCCCAGGACAGAGGAATGTTTTTTAAGAAAGGCTTCCGCCTCAGCAACTGTTTTAATCCTCACTCTTCCTCCTTCCCAGAACACCAGCATCCCTTCGGGCGTCACCCACCTGAACCAGATCCCGTGGTCAAACAATTTTTTGGACAAGAAGGAAAATTTCCTTCTTGCTTCTCTAATCTTTCTTGGGATCTGCTTCAGGATGGCAACCTCCTTTTGTTGGTAAATTAACGGACCTCCTCTTTGCACTTTCAAGATTTCCTCTCTGGTTGACCTTCTAACAAATTTAACATGTATCTCTCTGGGTACTTCATTTATCCTGGCATATGCAGAGTTTATTCTGTAGGCTAGGTCAATGTCCCCCCTGATCTCATCCTTAGGTTTATGTAAATAGTCTGCTATAATTGTGCTCATGAGTTCAGGGAGACATTCACCAGTTTCCTCAGAAACATTCTGAAATCTCAAAAAATATGTCATCCTTTCCATATCAATCCTAGACACATGCCCATTTATTTCCACAACCTCATTAGTAACATTTTTAATCTCTCCCTTAGCCCCCTTAGCCCCCCTTCCAGTTCTTCATTCTTCTGTGTGTTCTCCAGCACTTGTTTCCATGTGTCCAATAATTCCTTTTTAAAGTTGATATTTTCTGCCCTCTGGGCCTTGATTTCTTGTACCAAAGTTTGTATAACAGATTCAAGAGAGGCCATCCTTAGTTCTAAGCTTGCCAGTGCTGATTTTTGTGCCATGATTAGCTGTTAAAATCAGTGCCACTAAAATGGCGTTTTTTGGGTGGGGCTGTTGAGGCAAGTCAGGAGCCAAAAGTTCAGTTCAGAGTTGTAAAGTTCAGGAACCAAGAGAGAAACAATTTTCCAAATCAATAAGTATAATAACGAAGGCACTCCAGAAAAGAAATCACAAATCCAAAAAAAAATTTCTTCTTTAGTAACCAGAGGGAGTCCAAATCACAAAGAGACGCTGGAAATTTTCCATAAGTAAAATAGTCATTCAGGGACAAAGAGAAGCCATTTTCCACCGCCCAGACTCAGAGCCAGAAGGAGAGAGTGGTAAAAAAAATGTTTCAAATCAGCCAGACCTAGATACTGTGTTTCAAAGACAAACCGCAGATCACTTTCCCTTGTTTCAAACAGTCCAGATTAAAGATATCCGCTTCCTCGCAGCGAGGAGCCATTCTTAAGTGCCGCTTTAGTCCGAGGGGGGGTTTAACAAGCAGACACCCCCCTCCAAGTTCTTTCAGCCCAGGCTGACAGCAGAAAAAAAAATGTTTAAAACCACTCACTTTCACCCTCGCAGCCGAAGCCCCGGGAAGCCTTCCGACTCAGACGGCCAGCTCTCTTCATATTTTCAGAACGATGCCGCCCGCCATTGGCGAAGGGGAAACCCCCCGCAGCATGTCCTCCTCCACCTAAGCCGAAGACAAGGGTCGCTTCCCAGCTGCCGCTGGGGGAGGACGACCCAGGCAAGCCGGCTTTACGGGAGACCCCCAAAAACGGGGCGTCTCGCCCCCGTGGGGGGGCAGGAAAAGAAACAAAGCGGCGAGCGAGCCCTAGGCTCGCCCGTCGCCGCTGGAGCCGGAACCGGAAGTCTGGAGCCGGAACCGGAAGTCGGATTTTAATTGGTTTTAGCACATGACTGATATTTAACAGGTTTTTTAATTTTTTGTATTTTTGTATTATTTTGTATGTATTTTAAATTCCTGTGTGCCGCCGTGGGTCCTTTTGGAGAAGGGCGGGATATAAATCAAATAAATATAAATATAATGTAAACTAAGTGTCTGAAGGACCCCATCCCATCACTGGGAGTCCAGGCAGCTCGGCGATTGGTGAGCAGCTAGGCTGTTTGAGAGACAAAGTTCACGGGACTGATCTACCACTGGCTACAACACAATGTTCATTGTCATCCGTATTTGAGATTCCTAGTAAGGGTTGATTTTGGCAGCTTCTCTCCATTGGAGTTCTTCTAGATGTGGCTTACAGCACTGAGCTCAAAGCGCAGGAGGCATGGTCTGCCTTGGCACCACTAGCTTTGGGCTCTTAGCAGTCCATGGAGGATGTGCTCTAATTGGCACCGAGACCAGGGCCCCAGGAGGGTGCAGGCAAAGACTTTTATGGGTTTCTTTCTGCCTTGCAGAAGCAGAGATGGGCAGGAGGCCTGAGAGCACACAGCACCCCAGCGCAGTCCTCTCCTGAGGGCTGCCTGCCCAGCCCCCTCCACCTCGCTAGTCCAGCCACCGATCTCCTGCACACTTCCCTCACAGGCCAGGCTGGCTTAGGGAATCACCCAGGAAGGGCTCCGTTGCTGCACTCTCCCGCAAGCTTCCCTCCCAAGCCAGTCCAATTCTCCAGCATTGCTCTGCTCATCACAAATCTCCTAAAATCTAAAGGGGAGGCCAAACCCAGACCGGGTAAGCCTTTGAATTGGACTATGGAGTGTCAGGCTGCTTTTGAGAAATTAAAGTGACTCTTTGCAGCTGAACCTGTTTTGAAACACCCAGATATGGAGGCACCATTTGTCATTCAAGCTGATGCCAGTGATGTGGCGGTGGGGGCAGTATTGCTTCAAAGGAATGCTGATGGGAAACTTCAACCATGCGCTTACACTTCATGAAAGCTTACAGAAACTGAACGGAGATGGGCTATATAGGAAAAGGAAGCATTTGCTGTCAGATGGGTTGTGGTGACCTGATGATACTTCCTAGAAGGGGCAAAACACCCTTTTAAAATATGGACTGATCATAAAAATGTAGAAGCATTGAAGACCCTGTGTAAGCTTTCTCTTAAACAGGTGCGTTGGGCACCTTCAACCGTTTCAACTTTACCCTTAAATACGTTCCGGGGAGGGGGAGAGAAGTTTATGGCTGATGCCTTATCTAGGCTTCCCCAGTTACAACAGCTCTAGACTGAGCGTAGTTCACCCAGTCATCCCTGCAAGAAGACTCGCTGCGCTGGTGGTTACTCGAGTTTGATAATTGATAATTCATGTCCCATGAAAGATGGACTCACATGGGTAGGAGCTAAATTGTATGTTCCTGCCAACCTGAAACCTGTTGTTCTTCAATGGGCCCACGATTTGAGAATGGTGGGCCATTTTGGGTTTGTAAAGACTTTACAATTGATTAAGAGGCAATTTTGGTGGCCTTCATTGAAAAAAGACATTGAATCCTACATAACCAGTTGCCTCATCTGTTCAGCTGCGAAACGACCTCCAGGGAAGCCCCAAGGCCTTCTCCAAGTGTTGCCTGACCTGAGGCCCCATGGAAAAAGATATTGATGGATTTCATTGTCAAGTTGCCTGAGAGTTTAGAAAAGAGAGTTTAGAAAATACTGTAATTTGGGTTGTCACTGACTTGTTCTCCAAACAGGTTCATTTTGTACCAAAATCCCATCAGCCAAGTCGTTGACTAAGATTGATTGTTTCACACGTATATCGGTTACATGGAATGTATAATTTCAGATAGGGGAGCCCAATTCACCCCCCTCTTTTGGAAGGAGTTCCTGAAGTTGATTGGCTCTGCCCAGGGGCTGAGCCCCACCCACCATCCTCACACTAATGGGGCTTGTGAACGGACCAATTCTGTTTTGGAACAGTACCTTCCGTGTTTCATCAATTATCAGCAGGATAATTGGGCTGAACTGTTGCCACATGCTGAGGTGGTGTACAATAACTCTGTGCACAGCAGTACTGGCATGACCCCCTTTAAAGTTATCTATGGCCAGGACTTTGTACCAATTCCTGAAATACCTCGAAAGAAACCAAAAATGTTGTCCCTCTCTGAGCGGAGTGATCAATTTCAACAATTTTGGCCCATGGCCCACTCGGCATTAGAGGCTGCTTATCAGGCTCACAAGAAACAGTTTAACAAAAAGAGGGTTAAGTCTAGAGAATACAAGTGGGGGAGCGAGTGTTTTTGTCCACCAAGTTTCTGCAAACCACCCAAAAATCGAAACAAATGGGGCCGAAGTATGTCAGTCCATTCCCCATTGTGAAAATCATAAATCCTGTGTCCATATAGTTGGAATTGCCAAAGAACCTGAGTCACGTTTATCCTGTGTTTCACGTGAACTTGTTGAAACTAGAGCACACTTCTTTTTGTCCACCTCAACCTGCATCCCCGGCTCCTGTTCTTATTGAGGGAGAGCAACATTTTGAGGTTAAAGAAATCTTGGATTCCAGAAAACATAGGAATAGAATCCAGTATTTGGTGTCCTGGAAGCATTTTCCCCCTTCCCATACTGAATGGGTTGACAAATCTCATGTTAGAGCTCCCAGACTTTTACAAAAGTTTTATGCTACCTACCCTGATAAGCCTTGATGATATATGAAACGTACATAATTCTATTGTCTTTTGTATTGTTTTCTCTTTCCTGCAGGGATGACTCCTCTTTCTGAAGGAGGGCCGGATGTCAGCCTCTGCTTTGTTACTCGCTTTTGGCTGCCATTGAAACGGGGAGGGGGACATGGTATCTGGGAGGGGAATTAATTGGTACAGGAGAGATATGGAAAAGGGAGTTTTGTTCTCACCATCTACTGTGTATGCTGATGGGTGGGGTTTCGAGATGGTCAAGGCCAACTATCCTGCATACCAACCTGATGATGCTTTTGGGAGATGCAACCCACATGACACCTGAAGGATTTGCAGATTGGACAATGTGTTGGGGGGAGGAGTTGGACATATATTGATATGTATGATTTCGTGGGCTCCTGCTTCAGACCTTGCTTTACTTCACTGCTATCTTTTCATAACCAGTTTTCAATCATTTAATATATTTTTAACGTATTTTATGTTTTATACTATTGATTTTTATCGTTGCCTGAGTCCCGAAAGGAAGAAGGGCGGTATAGAAATCTAAATAATAATAATAATAATAATAATAATAATAATAATAATAATAATAATAATAATAATAATCTTAATTCTACAAAATGGAGTTGAGTGGTTTCTTTCTTGGTTACTGAAGGAGGCTGGCTTGACACGGGAAGGGCTCCAGTGCCGCAATCTCCAGTGTGCTTCCCTTGCAGGCCAGGCCGTCTCTATTACTTTGATTCAATCAATTATCATTATTTTCCCCAACAGCTCTGCACCTCCACACCCCAATCCAGTTGTGTTTAACTTTCCTATGGCCGTTGTGTATTTGGGGGGGGGGGGAATGCAAAGGATTTTATAGCTTGGACCCGAAGCAACTGGGCAGGGAAACAAACCCCCAGAGAGGAAACTCCACACGGAACACTTTCTTTTTCCCCCTCTCTCTCTTTCTCCCTTTCCTTCCTCCAATTGTCTCTTGAGCCCAAAAGGCCAGGGTTAGTATTTCTCCCAATGGCACTTGATGAAGGGCCTGGGACTGAAGAGGCTGGGTCCCATTGGCCAGCGCGAACAGCTAGAATCCTTTTAGCGGAGGAGAAATGGTAGAAGTGAATGGATGGGGGCAGAACCCTGGGGGCAAAAAAGGGGCAGTGAAGGGTATGAGGAGAACAGTCCCATTCCACCCACTCACCAACCAGCCTGTGCCTTTCAGCCTTACCTTTACAAGCAGCAGTGAGCAGAAGTACACAGAAGTGTGGCTAGATTCTGCAAGTAGTAGCTGGGCAGGGTGTGGCGAGGAAGGGCATGGTGGGTGGGGCCAACCTGAATTAGTCTGTTAGCCAGGACCGATAGTACCTGTCACTGCTCTAGAATCTTTAAAAGATATGGTTCCAAGATCACATTTGCCAGCACCTTCAGATCTCTGGGATGTAATCTATCAGTATCTAGTGATTTGAACTCAGCTAGGATGGAAAGGTGTTCTCTTACAATTTTGTTGCTTATTTTAATTTGTACAGGTAGGCCTCGACTTATGACCACAACCAAGCCCCAAATTTCTGTTGCTAAGTGAAACATTTAATTGCATTTTGTCCCATTTTATAACCTTTCTTGCCACCACTGTTAAGTGAATCACTGCAATTGTTAAGTTAATAAATCTGGCTTCCCCATTAACTTTTTTTGTCAGAAGGCCGCAAAAGTGCGCAGCCTGTGATTTCCTCAGAAGAACTGGGACTTAAGTTACTGTTCCAGAAACAAAAGCTCCAGAACCATAGTTGCATGGGAGGAGAAATACCTACTCCTATATGTGTTTTCTCAATTACAAATTTTCCCCAAAAGGTATTAGTAGCTATCCATGCTAGAATTAGGAAAGTTATCTGATTATTACCACTAGCAGACTGGGGGATGAAGACTAAGATATTAAGACAAATAGATTTAGCAACTGCCATGGTGGCGCAGTGGTTAGAATGCAGTACTTCAGACTACTTCTTACTGCCAGCTACCTGCAATTTGGCAGTTCGAATCTCACCAGGCTGAAGATTGACTCAGCCTTTCATCCTTTCATCCTGGTAAAATGAGAGGCAATATGCTGACTCTGTAAATCACTTAGAGAGGGCTGTAAAGCATTGTGGTATATAAATCTAAGTACTATTGCTATATAACTCTGCTCCTCCCATCCACCTATATAACACCAACTTTACCTGAAAGGAAGATTAGAAACCATAGGGACCTTGAACAATCCAGAAAGTTCCTGAAGAACTATCAATCCCTTACCTGGTTCGATGGACTTCAGTCCTTCAATAGTCATGTATATAGGCAGTGGTGGAAATGCTAGCTAATGAGACTGAGAAGCTTTTTTTTTTAATTTTTTTATTTTAAACACAACATAAAAATCCTCCTTCTTACATACTTTGGAAAGTGTATCAGTTGGTTACAAAATATTTTCATGCAACTCTTTCACAATCACCTAAGATTCATATTATTTCATGTATTTTAGTTCAAATATGTTTATACATGTTACCCTCATCATACCTCTATTCTTAGTTGATTATAATTGTTTACACGTCCTTCATCATAAAATCAAAACCAAAACTTAGAAATAAACCACATACTGGCATCTCATTTACCAATTCTAATATCCTCCAATAACACTGTTCCTTATAGCCTATTCTAACCAAGCACCAATAATATTTAGTAACAAAAGATTTATAATCATCTTTTTCAAATCATAATTTAAAATTTACATGTTTTCCCATGTTATTATCCATACCTATACATACGTTGTTAACATTATTTCTCCTTTATTTAACTTTGTCTATTATCATAATTTCTTTTTTATTAATCTTTATATAACCAAACAATTACCCATCATCCTTTCATAGGTGCCATTCAATATTCATATCCAATTACTACGTTATACACATGTGTATACATTATTACCATTTTCAGTTGTTTATTTAACCATGGCCATTGTCGCTAAGTTTTCCTAAGCTCAACTAATTCTAAATTAAACAGTTCCATCTATCAACCTGTATCCTTCCAAAAGTAAAGCAGTCTCATATCCTCTGCCATTTGTGGCATAAATCCTCCAGTTACTTCCTTAATCAAATTTGTATGGACTGCTCCATGCAACTCGTTGTTTGTTAGATCTTTCCTGTGGTTTCGATGCCCTTCTTCTTCTTCCTTAATCAGCTTGTCTAATTGTCAGAATTGTTGTCAATAGTGTTAATAATAAAATTTCTTTCTTTGATGTCATAAGTTCTTTTATTCTTTCTTCTTCTGTGTCTTGCCATCTGAGGTGGAGTTCCCATCCATCTGGTTCCTCTTTGCATATTCCACTTTTTCCATTTCCAGACATAAACCATTCATCATAAAAGTCAGCAGGTTTAGTTTCTTTATAGTTGTTTTTCTCTTTGATGCTTAAGACTCTAACCTCTGTTCCTCCCCGTTTGATATGTGCCTCTGTCTTTTTCATCGTATTTTCCAATTAAATAATCTAATTTTTTCTCAAATGAATTAGATATTTCATGTATTGCAAACATTATGTCTTGCGGACTGACAGTTTCTTGTCAGAAAAAGCTATTATCCCCAGCTGATTAAAAGTCTGCTACTCTGGCTTCAAAAAGTTTTTAACAAGTTAGCACTTAGATTCACAATAAAGTCTCTGGTTGAGAATAAGCTTCAAAGGGAACATCTGTAAAAACAATACACTTTTCACTTTTTAAACGAACTGTGAGACTTTGAAGTTCCAAATCAGGCTAGTCAGTAATGTAAATAAAGGTATCTTATTTCAATACACATACCTCAGCCGTTCGAGTAGCAGTGCCATCTTTCACTCTGTTGTTACAGCCGAGACACACACATAGCAAAGATAGCTGCAGCTCCCCACATGAAAGAATGGGAAGGCTGGTGGCATTGACAAATGGGATGGTTACCTAATTTCAGCTGGTTAAGAACCCTTGTAATGACCCTGATATAACCATTGTTCTCTTAATCACCTGTTGTTTACAATGCCTTATGCTTTGCCTTTCTTGCCTGTTAGCAAACTACAGGGTCTCTCTGTACACATATATTAATGTTGGGTGAATCTTGGAAAATTAAATCATTGTCAGATTCAAAGTGGGGGGGAAGGATGGGATGGCTGCTAAAGCAAATCAACGGTGAGGCATACACTTGAAAGGAAACTGGGAAACCTGTAATTATGGAGTCTGTCTAGTAAGAACAAAGAATGCTTATTCACGTGTAACACTTGTAACAATCCTAGGTGGTTAGAGGACTGATAACAGTAACAGAGTTAGAAATCCTACATAGCTCAGACAAAAGTTAGGAATAGGGATGGTCTGGAGCAAATAGAATGTGCATTAGATAACTCCTGAAGCATTCATTAGCCAAGGCTTAGGAATAGGGATGGCTAAAGACCAATAGAATAAATTGTTAGATCATTACTAAAATGTTTATTAGATGATATTTCTTATTATCCTGCCTTGTCCTGCCTTCTGCTTTAGTGGAAATGTATAAAGCTTTCTTAATCCTTTGTTCTTGGTTTTGGCACTTTGGCCAGGACCTCTTTTCCTTGGAATATTCCAATAAACGGAAATCAAAACCTACACCTCCTGTCTGGTATCCTTAATTGGCCTCAGCACCAGGCTCAGACCCAGGGACAATAGTCCTGCTTGAGCAGTTGGGTTGAATAGAAAACCTCCAAGGTCCCTTTCAACTTCATTATTCTGGTAAATACTAGTATAGATAATGCAGAGCTACACAAGCAAGTTCCTTGTATTTGTTCAATAGTAGTAACATTAAATATTGATGAGAGCCAGTTTGGCCTACTGCTTAAGCCACTAGGCTAGAAACCAGGAGACTGTGAGTTCTAGTCACATCTTAGCCACAAAAACCAGCTGAGTGCTCTTGGCCTAGGTATTCTCTCTTAGCCCAACTCATGGGTTGTTGTGCAGAAAATAGGAGGAGGAAGGTATGTTGCCAATGTTTGCAATGTTGTAAAAGCCAGCATGGAACAGGTGCTTTGAATGTAAAATGTTTTCTGCTTCAAATTGCTGTTCTAGTAAGGACCTTTTTTTCTTTGTAACTTAGGTCACAAAAATGCCTCCCAAGATGAGGAGATGCCAAAGGCCTCAAGAGAGTGGATATTTCTTTACACATATAATTCACTCAGTATCCCTCCTATGGGACATGGTGGCTCAGTGGCTAAGATGCTGAGCTTGTTGATCAGAAAGGTCAGTAGTTTGGTGGTTTGAATCCCTAGCGCTGCATAACGGATTGAGCTCCCAATACTTGTCCAAGCTTCTGCCAACCTAGCAGTTCAAAAGCATGTAAAAATGCAAGTAGAAAAATAGGAACTACCTTTGGAGGGAAGGTAACAGCATTCTGTGCACCTTCCGTGTTTAGTCATGCTGGCCACATGACCACAGAGATGTCTTCAGACAGTGCTGGCTCTTTGGCTTTGAAACAGAGATTAACAGCCCCCCTAGAGCCAGAAACAACTAGCACGCATGTGCGAGGGAATCTTTATCTTTATCTACCTCTCCTATCTGGATCTCTTGAACAGAAGATAATAAATTGGTTGTATGCATTCACCCATCACATGAGAAAAATTCTGCTTCCTATTAAAATTATTATTATACTAGCTGTACCCGGCCACGCGTTGCTGTGACCCAGTCTGGTTAAATGGCCAACCAATCTGTGTGTAGATCTACACCTGCACACACAAACACATACACACAACCACCGTATAACCCCCAACCTACCTACCTACTGTATTTCTTCCTCTCTCCCTCTCTCTACCTACTGCATTTTCCCTCTCTCTATCCCTCTACCTACCTACTGTATTTCTCCCTCTCTATCTATCCCTCTACCTACCTACCTACCCACCTATCTACCTACCTACTGTATTTCTCCTTCTCTCTCCCTATCCCTCTACCTACCTACCTACTGTATTTTTCCCTCTCTATCCCTCTATGGGCCACCATAGAGGAATAGAGTGTGCCACCCCCTATGCCTTGTTTTGGGCCTAATAGGTGTCCATACAGCCTTCTGGGACCTAAAATGGGCCACATGGGAGTGTGCCATGTGTGAGGGAACATTGGATGCTTATTCGGTTGCTGAGGAAACGATCGTTGGAAATGTGAGGGGCAGGTGTGTGACGCATCATAAGAAGGAGGAGCTTAAGGGAGAAAAATAACTGAGAAGTGCAGTACTTTTACATTTGTGCTGCTTGCACATGGCACAGGTGTGCCAGCCACACAATCTGTATGTATGATTGCTACTCCCTTTCTTAGCCACATTGTGTGAAAATTTGGTGGCTATCGGTGCAGTACTTTCTGAGATTAGCAATTTTTCACAAACTATTTTAAATTTTTATTTATATAGATACAATAAATGCAGATGGATATATATGATACTGTTATGTTCAACAATTATTAAAAAGTTGACTTACATGGTTTGCAAAATATTATATGTGGAATCTAGGACTTGTCTGAGCAAACAGTTTTAATTTATGCTGATAGAAACCTTCCATGGCCTTCAAAGGAATTTTATCTACATAGTGGGTGCCACATTGCCCATGAGTTTTGATAACTGCAGACAGCAAGGCATCCCCTGCAGAATGAAATTACCAGGTGGACCTAAATGGAAACAAACTTTTGAGGGAACTTCTTCCTATCCTGTAAATAAGAACAATAGCCTCAAAATTGCTGAGCCAATGTCAGGTCCCTAAAAGTGATACTGCCGTTCAATTGGGAGAAAGTGGGGATCGGATTCGATTCATTATTATTGCCTGTGACAACTAGTATTTTATAGCTTCTATTCTGAGATCTTTTCACCGCTCGGGGAATGTATAGGAGGGCTGGCCATCTGAGTTGTTTCACTTTGATAGCCAATGGAAGATAGCCAATGGAATGTATGCTTATTCTGTTTCTCAGGGTGGCTGGTAGGATGGCATCATCCCACCTGTAGTTTGGCTGAATTTGCATTTGGCTAAAGGGAGGGGTCTCTACTGCTTTAATTCTACTTGTCTTGCCTAAGGGGATTCAGATGTTGCTTTGAATCCATTGCTGTCACTTCTGCTTAATAAAAGGTTCCTTTTGAAATACTTCGTTTCAAGAGTATTCACTTTCTTAAATTAGGAGGAGAGGCAATCCTTACAGCCAAGAACAATCTAGATAGGGTGCTTTGTATTTACTTCTGCATTATTTTCAAGGAAATCTCTCATAAAACCAAGTTATAATTGTCCACAGATGGGCACATCAAGGCTTCATCTGACACCAATCTGCTTATTTGAACTTCCAGTGCAAGAATAATTGTATGGCATATTGCAATAAAATTGTTTTTCTATGATGATGGTATTGATGATCCAGTCAAAAGTATATTGAAAGAAAACATCACATTTTAATTACTTTAGTAAGATTCTAATATTTAAAATAGAGCAAAGCTAAATGGTATTTTTACTTTAGATTGGAACCTGGATTAAATACTAATTATATTGCAACATAATTACTTACACAATGAATATAAGTACATGGCAGGGGTGGGTTTCAGCCGGAGTTCCTGCCAGTTTGCGCTTTGTGCGCATAAACATGCACAGTTCAATGGAAATTGTTCTGCACATGTGCAGAACTAAAAAAAAAGATGGTGGCAGCAACAGTAGTGACCAGGGAACGGTTTGGGGGCATGGCTAGTCTGGGTTGCTGCCAGTTCTGTGACCCAGGCCGGCATGCCACTACCGGCTTGGCCGAACCAGTAGGAACCCACCTCTGGTACGAGGTAACAAGAAAAATGATTAGAAACAAATGAAAATATTGAGTTGTAATTAGCCAAGAAAAGCAAATAATGAAGTGAAATGATGGGGGGGGGGGGGGAGCTATGGGGGAAGAGAATTGTATTTCATTGCAAGGGAAATGTTGTTTATCTAAGCATTTATTCCAAAAAAGTCTTCAAGGTAAAATATGGTGCTAAATGGATCAAATCCCCCAAAGAAGTACATCATTGATTCTAATTCACTTTTTGAGCAGCAGCATGAGGAATTAATGAGAACCACAGGGCTGGGAGGGGTGGGAGTTCAGTTTCAATTCAATTTCAATTTAATTCAGTTCAATTTGAGGGGTTGCTACAAAGAAAAAGAGGTCAACCTGTTTTCCAAAGCATCAGAAGGCAAGACAAGAAACAACCAATCGAAATTAATCAAAGGGAGACGCAACCTATAAATAAGGAGAAATTTCCTAGCAAAACAATTAACAAGTAAAATTCTTTTCCACAAAGAATGTAGTTATCGTGGAGGGAAAAAGAAATATGGAAGTCTCCAGAAATATTCACCAACTCTAGAATTGCTAATACAGAATTGGATTAATTAATGGTTTGACTTAAAAATCTACAGACGTTATTCGATTCCTTTTTCCCTATAATGCTTGGGATGAAATCATTCAAAAAGGTAATTGTAATAGCATGTCTTATTACTCCAGACTTACCGGTACCTCTTTTTTTTAAATAAAATATTTACTACTGATATCTATGTTTTCACAATAATCATAGCTCAACTACTCAACTAACTCCTGTCATTCACAAGAACCATGTCATTACTCAATATTTATTGTCTAAAATATTATATTTAATTATATTTAAATACTATTAAACCTGTTTTTTTATTTCTTGGATTCTATAAAGAAGCATACAATCATTAAGGTTTCTATTATTTGAAAATAAGTCTTTTACTTTGGAGCATTTGACAACAAAAACAAAATTCCAGACAAAGGCATTGCCTTTATTAAGAGGAAAGGGCAGATTCTGTCCACTGCCTTTTGTTCATTTAGAAATATGTAGCCATCTCCATCACAGGTCATCTTCATCTGATAAAGCATCAAGGTAGTCTGTATCCACATATAAGAGGAATCCTGAAAACAGACTGTCTGCCCATGTGGGATCAGAAAAAAGGCCATTTTGGTCAGTGTAGAAGATCTCAAGCCACACCTCATCCTCAGGCTGAAGGTAAATCACAGTTGACCCAGATGCCACATCATGGTTTCCTGTGTTAGCATCAAATGTCTTTATCCGGAACTTTCCATTATGAACTAGACCAATGGCAAGGTGTTTATTTGCCAATGTAATGTCATAGGAGAAATAATAAATCCCTGGAATGGCACAGATGAATTTTCCTGTTGAAGGATTATAATGTCCCCCTTCATTAAAAAGGACTTTGTTAAATATGATTGGCAATCTTTCCTCTGGGTAACTTGTAGTAATACCAACAGAAAAAGCTGATCTCAGTATGATTTGCCCACATTTACAGATTCCCGGTGGACCTGTTTTTCCTCTTTCTCCTTTCTCCCCTTTTGGTCCTACTGGACCAAAAGGTCCCATATCACCTTTACCTCCTACTAATCCTGTAGGCCCTCTTTTACCAGGCTGCCCTTGGTCTCCTTTGTCTCCAGTTTGTCCTGCAGGACCCATCTTTCCTCTTACACCTAAGAGAAAGGAAACCATTTTAACCATACCATTGTTTTATACAGTATTATTAAACACAAGATAATAATTCTCTTTGGCAGGAAATGGTGCATTTTGTTCCAGCAATTGTCATTGTAAATTGGTGCAATCATATGACAATGCACTTCATAACTGAGTTGTTTAGCAATGTTACTGACCCTAATTACCAACATTAAGAAAGGATTATCTGTAGATAAATATATAAAAGGAAGAGTAGCATTATTACAAATAGAAAAGCTAAAGTATATGTCAGAAAGTATCAATTACAAGGTGTCATCTGATTGCTGTATAAGTCAGTAGGAGTCTACTTTAGGTTTGTGAGAATGCATGTTATACTCCAATGAATAATAATAATGGAAAAAGGAGAATAAATGGGGAGGGGATTTGTAGCTTTCGGTTGAACAAACTCCAGGAAATTTTTCTGACTATATGAATTAATGAGAAGAAAAAAGATCAGAAAGCACAGAAAAAGTAAGTGATTGAGTCAATTAGAGACTCAAGAATGAATACGAATAGTGGCTTATAAGAACGAAAGAACTCTGTTTCATGTATGTAATTAAATAGGTTACTATACTCACTCTGTTCTTAGGCACTCCTGACAAATCAATTTAAAAACCATATTTAATTTTATAAAGCTTACAAGCTTTTTTGTTGGCTTTTCTTTTTCTTTCTTTTTGGTTTCTTGGTTTTGCTTTTAAATATGATATAGATAACAAGAAAAAGTAAGCTCAATTGTCATTCCTGTTTATGATGGAAAAACTTAATGAAGGACAAAAGAATGAGGAAGGACTCTGAATGTTGGACAGCCCATTATTTGGTAATGTTAACTGTGGATTGTGGGAAAATAGTTATGGAAGGAAAAGATGAGAATGAAAATGAGAAAGAACCTCACTACTTCCTGGAGCCAGCCTCGTGTGACCTCCCAGGATGCCAGTACAAGCCAGGAGGGACACGGGTCCAATAAACATGTGGTGGCTCTCAGTTGCCTGCGTAACCTGTCCATATCCTCGGAAGTGACAGAGTCAAACTCCTCCCACAAAACTGTCTCAAGACCTGCCTCTCAATCCCTCCAGAGCACTCTTGGTGGAGATCAACTCGCTCCGAATCTGAGCGGTTTTATCCTGCAGATACTCTCCAAATTCCTCTGCTCTGCCCTGCAGAGGGGCTTCCCGTGACCTCTGTTGAAGGAGGGAGGGGGTCATCCCAAACAGGGTGGCAGGGCGGTTATCTGCGGATGCGATAAGAGTGGCGCAATGATGATGTTTGGCCACTCTTATCGCCACAAGGTATGTCCTCAAGTGGTATCTTACCTGTGTTTGGTCAGATTTAGACCGTGTAGATCTCCACCTCCTCTCTAGGTGTCTCTTGCGGTGTTTCATCACCCTCAACTCCTCGGTAAACCAAGGAGCCTGGGTGGCTCGACGCCGCATGAGAGGCCGCAAGGATGCGACCCGGTCCAAGGCCCCCATGGCCGCGGTGCTCCATGCAGCCACTAGGTCCTCAGTCAGGGCGCGGGTCAGGGTCACAGGTAATGGCCCAAGCTCCGTCTGGAACCTTTCAGGGTCCATCAGGCACCTGGGGCAGAACCACCTAGGGATTTCTGGTTCTGCCTCCCCGCGGTGGGGTGTAGCGGTTGGAAAGTCGAGCCGGAGAAGTGAGTGATCCGACCATGACAGGGGTATGATGGCTAGGTCCCCTACTCCAAGATCACTCATCCACTGGCCAGAGACGAAAATTAAATCCAGAGTGTGTCCTCCCTCGTGTATGGGGCCCTGAATTACCTGGGTCAGGTCCATGGCCGTCATGGAGGCCATGAACTCCCGAGCTATCTCAGATGATTTGCCTACCGATGGCAGGTTGAAATCTCCCAAGACTACAAGTCTGGGGGTCTCAACCGCCACCTTGGCGACCACCTCGAGGAGCTTGGGCAGGGCTGCTGATACGTAGCGGGGAGCCAGGTCCACAATCAGCAAGCCCAACTGCCTCCCTAGGCCCCATCTCACATAGAGGGACTCACAGCCGGTGGTCTGTGGCACAGTGGTCTCTCTCGGCTCAAGACCTTCCTTAACAATAACCGCCACCGCCACCACCCCTGCCAAGGGCCCGCGGTTGATGAAATGCTCGGTAACCTGGTGGGCCCATTTCCACGAGAGGCACGCCCCCCTCGCAGCCCAACCAGGTCTCCGTGGTCCCCACCAGGTCCGGCTCCCCCTCCGACACAAGGTCGTTAATGAGGAGGGCTTTGTTGGCCACAGACCTGGCATTGCATAACATCAACCTCCGGCCCCAGCTCTGTGCACTCGGACCTCCTAGATCGCGGGGGAGCTCAGGGGGTTGAGGCGTGTAACCGCTTGTAGCCAATGGCTGCGTTCCCCCACCCGATGGTAAAATTCCTGTCTCCCATCGCACCTACCCCTCCCTAAGACCGTTCTGATGGGAAAACCCTCTATAGGATCGACCTATATTTCCCCCCCCCTTATCGGACCCACCCGCTTCACTATCGACTCCGCCGACCGACTTGACCGTGTTCCTAGCCTTAGACTGACTAATCCCTCCCTCCTCCCTGGAACCCCCTAACAACCGACAACCCCCCTGGATAAACCCTCCCACCACCCTGGGACCCTCTAAAATCCTAGTTAGAAATTTGGCTAAAAACCCCCTCAGTTTGCGCTTCGCCCACCTCTCTTGATTAATTAATCCATCCTTGAGGTGGGCCCTTGTTAGATTTAAAGGGCAAACCTGCGAGAGGGGGGACTCCCGCAGGGAGAGGAGATCAGACCTTGAGTACATATGGGTAGAAAAATATGGGACATGCTGAACCATAAAGGAGTGTCGCCTCTGATCTTAGTCGCCTCTGAATGATAATTATTTGAATGAAGCAAGTCAGAGACTGTTCTAATAGGTTGTGAAGACTGCATCAGTAGGTGAACATTGGTAGAAAAATGAATGTAAAAGTTAAAAGGACATTTGTTTAATTAAATATTCCTGAAAATGTTTGTAACAAAAGTCTGATTTAAGAGACTCCAAAAGATGACAATGAGCAAAATTTTGGATATGATGATGGGCAAGGAGTATAAATGTGGAAAACTGTATTGTACAAATGTTGATTTATAAAAGTATAAAAGCAACAGACTTCCATTACAGAACATTTTGTGTACATATTATATTAGAAGCATATTGGTATATATGATATATGATGTTTATATAGAATAAGCAGGGGGTTGTACCAGAAGACCTTCAAGGTCCCTTCCATTTCTATTGTTCTTCTATGGAACGAATATTTGAGAATCATCAAATGCTTAGCAAATAGCTGAGTACTGAGCAAAGAGTAGAAGAAAGATATGCAATGTTTACTTGGCTGTCATTATTTATGTAAAATAAATGCTTGCAGCAATATTAGAATTCTGAGCTGTTTGGGAATGTAATTTTGTATGTAGACAATGTTGTTGACTGAAAACCTGAATAATTTTCAGTGACTGTTGAGTGATTTGTCTGATGACATGGATATGAAAACTGTTGCATCAAAGGTTATGTTAGTTGTTTTTCCCAGAGAAAATGGGGTGAATTGTTAAAAACTTTATAAAATGGCAGAAAACAAGAGCAAGTAGATGAATTTGTGAACTTTGATAGATTGTTACAGAAAAATGGGAAATAGAGATATTTTTAAATGCATAAATTATGCTGAAAAGGTAATAGAGTATGTAGAAGGAAGTGAAAATGGTTATTTATCAGAAAAGACAGAAATAATAAGTTTAAAGTACAAAAAGCAATTTATGATGCAGTTAAATGGATATAGTTGAAGGCTGGTTGGCTAGGACATACATTTTTCCTTGCATTAAGTTTTATCAATTGATGAGTCCATTGTTCAAGCAGTATATATTAAAGGAAATGTGTATCTTTTGTTAAGAAAGTTACTACAAATTGAGTAAACTGATGCAAATGACATAGTTGCACAAAGGAAATACATTAACACAAATGACATAAATATATTACTTAGGAATTTATTGCACATTCTAGTTTAATGTACATCCCACTCTACTTTCATAGGCTTTGAATCCAAGGGGTTTCCTGTATTTCCTTTTCTTAATTCATAATTTATTTGACTTACTGACTTTTATTTCTTTTTACTGCTTTATGCATATGTTTTTAATCATAGCTCACAGAATAGGGTTCCTCCCTTCCTCTAAAATTTCTATTGGAAAAAATTCCCTCATTCACTATCAGCAATTTTAGATTTGTGTCATTACTACTTAAAGTATGCATTTAATCCTATTAATCTTTTGTGTGACCCAAACTTTAATTAAATGAATGCAAACATTAGCATGACAATTTTTAAAGTGACTGATACTGAAATCTGGATACATGACAGCATTCGTGCCTGCCATGAACTGATTTATCTAATTTCATTAATTGAGAACTGTATATTGCTATTAACATATTACTTGAATTTTCCAGGGTTGCTTGATTTTTACTTCTTTTGGATCCAAGAGTTTACCAAGTAATTTAGAATAAGGAGATATTTAAACATCTAAATATCAATAAACATGTTTTATTAATTTTGACAATTCCATTGTCTTTACATCTGATTATGAAATTAGACTCCTCCCCTTAAATTATATAATAATGCACTTAAGACCTCCTTCTTCCCATAGAGATATATCACTAAAGCAATATTGGAATAAATCCTAATGAGCAGCAGAGGATTCATCGATGATCACATAATGAATCAAATGATTTATAACTACTTTTGTTCAGGGAGTAGGACACATAACCACACCCAGTCCTGATAATGGTAAGATAATGGTTTCCTCTTAATGTTCCTCAGGCAACTTTCAGATAGTCTCTAAAGAAATCAGATTTTCTTCTTTTTCTCCCTTTCCCAAAATGGGCTAGGGTCCCAATTAATCAGGATACTGCTTACAATCCTAAATTCTTTAGCTATTCTCTTAAATAAGAGGCCATTTCAGAACTTAATATAGTTTCTCTCTCTCTCACACTCTCTGTCTTTTTCTTTCTTCTTTAATATCTACAAACACTACATAGCACTTCAAAAATGCCTGCCAGTTGCATCCTTACCTAGATTGGGAGGCCCTGCACACAAGCACTCGTCTAGTCACCTCTTGGTTGGATTGCTGCAAAATGCTCTACATGGGGTACCCCTGAACAATATTCAGAAGCTACAGCTGGTGCAGAATGCAGTGATGCCTACAGTTCTGGAGGCCCCTGGGATGGCATGGATAACACAGGAGAGGTTTGCGCATGCGCGAGAATGGAGGTCCGGCTTTGAGTACGGAGTGGGACTGGGAGGCCGTTTTGCCCCAGGAGGATGTCGCCACCCCTCTCTGACCATCTTCGAGGGCTGGCCCAGCAAGCTTGTTTGCCAGCCGTCACACCGGGCCGTTTTGGGAGTGGAAGACGAGCGGAGGGTATGGCAGCAGGGCAAGGAACAGCGGAGTGAGGAGCAAGGCCCGATTCGGCCTAAATCAGCCTAGCACGGCCTAGCGCGGCAGGAGAGGATGTAGGCCTGCGAAGCCTGGACGCTGGGGGCGATCGATTGATCGGGCCGGGAGGGCATTCCATTGTGCCGCGCGAGAAGGCGGTGGATCGTGCGGCCTACACCCGCCCCCACCTGACTGTTCCCCACTTGGAGTGGTGGGAGCGGCTGCAGAGTGAGGAAAAATGGCTGAAGTATGTTGGAAGATAAGGAGTAAGGAGGAGTCGGGAAGGAGAGTGGACGTGAGAGGAGAGTGGAAGAGAGGAATTGAGAGGGAAGAGAAAGGGAGAAGAGAGGAAAGAGAAAGAAGGAGAAAGATGGAGGAGAATGGAATGGAATTAGAAGGAAAGAGTGAATGGACAGAAGGAAGGAGTGAATGGATGGAGGAGTGGGCCGAGCAGCCGGGTCGTGGAGTGGAGGAACTAAAGAACCGAGGAGGACCCAGGAAGAACTGTGGAGTGCTTGCACAGGGCATGAAGATCCAAGCCGAGCCAGCACAGGCGTGCATTTACCATAGGGTCGTGCGGCATACCAACTGGACTGTGGCCTGTGTGGCTGAAGAGGACAGATGGGTGGAGCCCCTGCAAGGGGCAGAATGATCGGCAGAGCTGTGGTATGGCAGCCCTATGACAGCCAAGAATCTTCGCTAGCCACAGCCTATTCGAGCTGGAACTGTGGCTTTATTGGACTAACTGGGGTGGGAGAGAGACTTGATGGAGTTTCGGATGTTAGATTGACAAAGGAGTCTGACTCAGGCATGGTCAATCAACAGGAACATTTATTCAGCAACTATTTACAATGCACAAGAATCACTACTGGCAAGGCTTCCCCGTCTGACAGCCCTTTATATAGGCTTTCAGACAGGAACCATTGCAGCAAGCTAGCTGCAACATTGTATCTGTTTTCTAGACAGTCTCCAGCCGGCTCCATTCCGGAATGTGGTGACTCAGAGTTCACCAGACTTGCTGGCACGGTTGTAGACCTGAGGACTTAACACTCCTTCCCCCAAGGTCCAGTGCGCGGGTGTGAGCGGCGACGGTGGAAGAGGACAAGGGCAAGTCCGACTCCGCGACCGTCAGAACGGAGAGGGCCGGCACAGGGGCCAGATCTGGCCCCGGGATAGGGCAGCGGCTTAGGGCATCAGCATGCCCTATCTGCTTGCCAGGACGGTATAGCAGCGTATAGTCATACGCTGCCAGGAATTCCGTCCAACGGGTCATCCTGGGCGACAGGATGGGGGGGGCGGACGGTCACCGGCCAACAGCCCAAGGAGCGGCTTGTGGTCCGTGATGACAGAAAAGGTCCGCCCATAAAGGTAGTTGTGGAACTTCTTAATCCCGGACACTACAGCCAAAGCCTCCTTGTCGATTTGGCTGTAGTTTCTCTCCGTTTGAGACATTGTCCGGGAGTAAAAAGTAATGGGGGCTTCCGAGCCGTCTGGAAAGACGTGGCTCAGGACAACCCCCAGGCCAAAAGGGGAGGCATCGCATTCAAACGTCAGAGGAAGCCTGTCATGGTACTGGACTAGTACCGCGTCTGACGTGAGCATGGCTTTGACAGCCGCGAATGCATGCGCTTCGCGGTTGCCCCAGTGCCAGGCCGCGGATCGGTCGAGCAACTGATGCAGCGGCTCGGCTAGCGACGCCTTGTGGGGAATAAATGGCGCGTAAAAATTCAAAAGGCCGAGGAATGCCTGCAGCTCCGTTTTGGAGGCAGGAGTGGGGGCCTTTTGGATGGCCTCGACCTTGGAGGGGGTTGGGTGAATTCCTTGGGCATCAATCATGAAGCCCAGGAATTCCACCCTCGGCGCAGCAAATGTACATTTGCTGCGCTTCAATTTTAAACCCGCGCCCCTGAAAACTCTGAGGACCTTCCGCAACGTCTTGGCGACCTCTGATATGCTGGCAGCAGCAATCAGGACATCGTCAAAGTACGGTACAACGCCAGGGAGCCCATGGAGCAGTCGCTCCATGAGGCTCTGGAAGATCCCCGGGGCCACAGACACGCCGAATTGGAGGCGGCGACAGCGGAAAGCCCCTCGGTGGGTGACGATGGTCTGCGCCTCCGCAGCCTCGTCGTCCACCGGGAGCTGTTGGTAGGCCTGCGCCATATCCAGTTTTGCGAATACTCGACCCCGCCCCAGAGAGTGGAGCAGGTCCTGTACTACTGGAACCGGGTATGGGTTCGCCTGAAGCCCGAGGTTGATCGTCGACTTATAGTCGGCGCAGATCCTCACGGACCTGTCGGGCTTAATGGGGACCACAATTGGGGTCTCCCATTTCGCCTGATCGACGGGTTCGAGCACGCCCTGCGCCACTAATCGATCTACTCCGCTTCAACCTTGGGCTTCAGTGCGAACGGCAGCCTGCGGGCCTTCAAGCGGACAGGAGCAACCTGGGGATCCAGGTTTAGGGAAACGGGAGTGCCCTTGTATGTTCCTAGGCTGCCATCAAAGACGTCGCTGAACTCTTTGATCACTACGTCTACCGGAGAACTGGCTGGCACGCTGTGTACTCCTTGGACTGACAGTCCCAAGGCTGGAAACCAGTCCAATCCGATCAAGGCAGCTAGGGAATTGGCCACTACTAGGACGGGAAGGGTCCCATGGAAAGAGCCGTAGTCTACCCTCACTCTATGCAGTCCTAGGATGGGAATTGGCGAACCCTGATAGTCTTTTAGGATCGTCGCCGCAGGGCCGAGGTCTCGTTTCCGGAGATGGGGGCACAATTTAGTTAATTGTGCCCAGGAAATGAGGGATCTAGAGGACTCGGAGTCTATTTCCATCTTGACTCCCACCCCCTCTAAACAAACCACCGTGGACAGTCTCATACTCTCTGCCTGGTCAAAGTTCAGAGCTGGGGGCATCTCCGACAGCGTGAAGCAGTCAGTCGGCTGTGGCTGGCGGCGTCTCGATCGTTTCTGAGCCGCTTGTTGACCTGGTGGAGCGGCTCTGGAGGCAGCTGCTGGAGTAGTCGTTGGTGTGGCGGCACGGCACACGGCTGCCAGGTGTCCTTTCCTGCCGCATCTGCGGCACACCGATGCCTTGAAGGGGCAGTCGGGTCTTTGGTGGGCACCTCCGCAACCTAGGTAGCTACCGGGGTTTTGCTGAGGTGTGAATGCGCGATTAGGCAAGCGCCCGGTCACCCTCATGCAGTCCCCTTGGTCTTCATCCTCTATCTCGTCTAGCGGCGCTATCACGTCCACTAGACATGCTCGCGGAGTGGGGAAAAGAGGAGTGCGAGCGCGGCCCATGTCAGACGTGGAAATCTCTGACAATTCCGCCGCGCGGGCTTCTTCCACCGCTTGCTCGAGAGTCAGGACAGTTTTAGAGAGCAAGCGGCGCTTTAGGCGGATGTCTTTGACGCCGCACACGAACTGCTCCAGTAGAGATTCCTCCAGGAAGCCTGCGGGGAACTCGCAAGGAATTGCGGTGGCTCTCAGTTTCTGGAGGAACTCAGCTACAGATTGCTGCGGTTGTTGCACACATTGCCTGAATGCGTAGCGATGTGCTATGTGAGATGGCACAGGCGCGTAGTGTGCTCTCAGGCGGCCCAGGAGATCGTCCCACGGCACTTCTTGTACCGCTGTGGGGGCTGCTATGGTTCGAGCGGTGGCGAATAATTCTGGACCGCCACACTGGAGGAAGAGGCTCAGCTTCCTTGCTGGTGCGAGTTCGCCGTAATCACTTGCGATCATGAAACACTCGAAGCGTGCTAAGAAGGAAGCCCATTGTTCCTTCATCGGATCGAATGGCGCGAATGGTGGCATTGTCGCCATGGTGCGGCTGTGGTGGGCGCTCTGCACTTGTATAGTCGAAGCTTCGTTCCTCGTTGAGCCTAATGACAAGGCCTGAATCCCACCTTTGTCGCCAGTGTTAGATTGACAAAGGAGTCCGACTCAGGCATGGTCAATCAACAGGAACATTTATTCAGCAACTATTTACAATGCACAAGAATCACTACTGGCAAGGCTTCCCCATCTGACAGCCCTTTATATAGGCTTTCAGACAGGAACCCTTGCAGCAAGCTAGCTGCAACATTGTATCTGTTTTCTAGACAGTCTCCAGCCAGCTCCGTTCCGGAATGTGGTGACTCAGAGTTCACCAGACTTGCTGGCACGGTTGTAGACCTGAGGACTTAACATCGGACTATACCCCTTTAATTGGACTGCCAAGACTATCCCAGCATTATGCTGATTTGATCCTTATATCATCTGTGATCCTTCCCCATTTGTCAAACTATTGGACTGACTTACTGACTTTTAATTCCACCTACCCTAATGGATTTGTTATCTTCCCATTCCAACTAACCTGCACTTTACACCCTTACACTATTTTGACTTTGACTTTGACTATGACTCAGACTTGCGACCAAATTCCCCTTGGGCTTTACGGCCTTCGTGTTTTACTTAATTTATGTATTCAAGGCAAGATCTCCTTTGCCTGTGAGAGTCTCCCCTCTCGCAGGCGTGGCCCCCTGATCTATCATGGGCTCACCTCGAGGATGGACTGATTGCTCCTGAGAGGTGGGTGAAGCGCAAGCTAGGGGGGTTTTTATTTAAATTTTTAATCCGGATTTTAGGGGGTCCCAGGGTGGGGGGTGGGTTTGGGCAGTCAGCAGTGGGTCGGAGTACTGGGCTGGCCAGCGGAACTAGGAGGTCTATTAAGGAGGGGGGAGGGGGGTTGTTCCTATGGAGGGTTTTTCCATCGGTACGGTCCTGGGGAGGGGCAGGAGTGATGGGAGACAGGGTACCCATAAAGAGTTGGGGGATCATGGCCACTGGTTACAAGCGGTCACTTGCCCCAACCCTTGTACTCCCCTCAAGGGCTAGGTGGTCAGGGACTACAGAGCCGGGGCCCTAGGCTGATGTTTTGTAATGCCAGGTCCGTGGTGAACAAAGCCCCCCTCATTAATGACCTAGTGTCAGAGGGGGACCCGGATCTGGTGGGAATAACGGAAACCTGGATGGGCCCCGAGGGGGGTTTACCCCTCGTGGATATGTGCCCACCAGGCTACCGTGCATTTCATCAGCCTCGGGCCTCTGGCAGGGGTGATGGAGTGGCGATTATTGTTAGGGAAGGTCTTAAGCCGAGGGAGACCACTGTACCAGAGACCACCGGCTGTGAGTCCCTCTACGTGAGGTGGGGCCTAGGGAGGCAGTTGGGCTTGCTGATTGTATACCTGGCTCCCCGCTATGTAACAGCAGCCCTGCCCGAGCTCCTTGAGGTGATCGCCGAGATGGCGGTTGAGACCCCCAGACTATTAGTCGTGGGGGACTTTAACCTGCCATTGGCGGGTGAGACATCCGAGGTAGCTCGGGAGTTCATGGCTTCCATGATGCCCATGGACCTGACCCAAGTAGTTCAGGGCCCTACTCACGACAGAGGATACACGCTGGATCTGATTTTGTCTCTGGCCAGTGGAGAAGTGATCTCGGAATCGGGGATTTAGTCATCTCACCCTTGTCATGGACAGATCACTCTCTCCTTCGGCTGGACTTTCCGATCATCACACCCCACCGCAGGGAGGCGGAACCGGAGACAACTAGATGGTTCTGTCCCAGGTGCCTGATGGATCCTGAAAGGTTCCAGATGGAGCTTGGGCCAGCACCTGTAGCCTTGACCCGCGACACGACTGAGGACCTAGTGGCCGCATGGTTTAGTGCTGCCACGGGGGCCTTGGACCGTGTCGTGCCTTTGCGGCCTCTCACGTGGCGTCAACTCACCCAGGCTCCCTGGTTTACCGAGGAGCTGAGGGAGATGAAGCGCTGCAAGAGACGCCTAGAGAGTAGGTGGAGATCCTCTCGGTCCGAATCTGACCGAACACTAGTGAGAGCCCATTTGAGGACTTACTTAGTGGCAATGAGGGTGGCCAGACGTGAGTATTGTGCCACCCTCATCGCGTCCGCAGATAACCGCCCGGCTGCCCTGTTTGGGGTGACCCGCTCCCTCCTTCAACAGAGGCCGCGGGAAGCCCCGCTGCAGGGCCGTGCCGAGGAATTTGGTGAATATCTGCTGGATAAAATCGCTCAGATCCGGAGCGGGCTGCCCTTCACAGACAGTAGTCTAGAGGAAGTTCCCGAGGCAGGTCTTGAGACAATTTTATGGGAGGACTTTGACTTTGTTGCTGCCAATGATATGGACAGGTTGGCGAGGAGGCTAAAGGCCACCACATGTTTATTGGACCCGTGTCCCTCCTGGCTTGTACTGGCATCCTGGGAGGTGATACGAGGCTGGCTCCAGGACATAGTGAACGCTTCTTTGAGTGAGGGGTCTTTGCCTACCACCTTGAAGGAGGCAGTGGTGAGACCTCTCCTCAAAAAGCCTTCCCTGGACCCAGCATTATTGGAGAATTACTGTCCGGTCTCCATCCTTCACTTTCTAGCAAAGGTTGTAGAGAGTGTGGTGGCACTGCAGTTTCCTCACCACCTGGAGGAAATTGATTATCTAGACCCGTGCCAGTCCGGCTTTCGACCCGGTCATAGCACCGAAACGGCATTGGTCGCGTTGGTGGATGATCTCTGGAGGGCTCGGGATAGAGGTTGTTCCTCTATCCTGGTCCTGTTAGATCTCTCAGCGGCTTTTGATTCCATCAACCATGGTATCCTATTGCACCGGCTGGAGGGCTTGGGGGTGGGAGGCACCGTTTTACTGTGGTTCTCCTCCTACCTAATTTATTATGTACTTAAGAGCTGACCTGTTGCGACTGCGAGAGTCCCCGCTCTCGCAGGTCTGGCCCTCCACTCTAACGAGGGCCCGCCTTGATGAGGGATTTATTAATCCGGAGAGGTGGAAGAAGCGTGGTCTAAGGGGTTTTTTAGTGGTTAGGTTACTGTCTGTTTTAGGGGGTACCAGGGAGGGGGGAGGGTATAGATGCATAGAGATGAAGACGGAGAGAGAGGGCCAGGCCAGCAGACGACGGAGGGGAGCGGAAGGAGCCGTGAGTAGGGGGGAAACACGAGTCATCCCGTTAGAGGGCAATCCCATCCAGAAGGTCGTGGGGAGAGGCAGGTCCGAGGGAAGACAATTTTTATCCTCCCGGTTGAGGGCACAGAACCGTTGGTTACATACGGTGAAGTGCCTCAACCCCCGCTTGCTAGGTGGTCAGGAAGTACAGAGCCAGGGCTTGCGGCTGATGTTTTGCAATGCCAGGTCCGTGGTCAACAAAGCCCCCCTCGTACATGACCTTGTGTCAGAGGAGGGGCCGGACCTGGCAGGAATAGCGGAGACCTGGTTGGGCCACGAGGGTGGACTCCCCCTCGTTGAAATGTGCCCGCCAGGCTACCGTGCTTTTCATCAGCCTCGGGCCCTTGGCAGGGGCGGTGGGGTAGCGGTTATTGTAAAGGAAAGTCTTGAGCCGAGAGAGACCACTGTGCCACAGACTACCGGTTGTGAGTCCCTCTGCGTGAAGTGGGGCCTAGGGAGGCAGTTGGGCATGCTGGTTATATACCTGGCTCCCCGCTATGTAGCAGCAGCCCTGCCCGAGCTCCTGGAGATGATCGCTACGGTGGCAGTGGAGACACCCAGACTTCTAGTTATGGGGGACTTTAATCTGCCATCGGTGGGCGAATCATCCGAGGTAGCTCGGGAGTTCATGGCTTCCATGACGGCCATGGACCTGACCCAACTAATTTTAGGCCCCACCCACGAGGGTGGACATACACCGGATCTCATCTTTGTCTCTGGCCAGTGGAAGAGTGATCTGGGTGTAGGGGATATAGTCATCACGCCCTTGTCATGGTCAGACCACTCACTTCTCCGGCTCGACTTTCCAACCGCCACTCCCCTCCGTGGGGAGGCGGAACCCGGGTCTCCAATTTGGTTCCGCCCCAGGCGCCTGATGGACCCGGATGGGTTCCAGACGGCGCTTGGGCCATTTCCTGTACCCCTGACCCGCGCCCCGATCGAGGACCTTGTGGTCGCATGGAATACTGCGGCCACGGGAGCCTTGGATCGGGTCGCGCCCTTGCGGCCTCTCTTGCGGCAGCGAGTCACCACGGCTCCCTGGTTTACCGAGGAGCTGAGGGTGATGAAACGCCACAAGAGATGCCTAGAGAGAAGATGGAGGGCTACCCATTCTGAATCTGACCGAACACAGGTGAGAGCCCATTTACGGACTTACATTGTGGCGCTGAGAGTGGCCAAACGTCATCACTGTGCCACCCTCGTAGCATCCGCAGAAAACCGCCCTGCCGCCCTGTTTAGGGTGACCCGCTCCCTCCTTCAACAGAGGGTGCAGGAAGCCCCGTTACAGGGTAGAGCAGAGGAATTTGTGATTTTTCTGCAGGAGAAAATCGCTCAGATACAGAACGAGTTAGCCCCCATTGATGGCCCAGTGGGATGCCACGAGACAGATCTTGTTTGGGAGGAGTTTGACTCCGTTACTTCTGAGGATATGGACAGGTTACGTGGGCGACTGCGAGCCACCACATGTTTATTGGACCCGTGTCCCTCCTGGCTTGTACTGGCATCCTGGGAGGTGACATGAGGCTGGCTCCAAGAGGTTATCAACGCATCCTTGAGTGAGGGTTTCTTGCCTGCCTCCCTAAAAGAGGCTATGGTGAGGCCCCTCCTCAAGAAGCCCTCTTTGGATCCAGCTTTATTAGCCAACTATCGTCCAGTCTCCAACCTTCCCTTTTTGGCAAAGGTTGTTGAGAGTGTGGTGGCCCAACAGTTTCCCCGTCACCTGGAGGAAGTTGAGTATCTAGATCCGCGCCAGTCAGGCTTCCGGCCCGGGCATAGCACCGAGACGGCATTGGTCGCGTTGGTCGATGATCTCTGGAGGGCCAGGGATGGGGGTTGCTCCTCCATCCTGGTCCTATTAGACCTCTCGGCGGCTTTCGATACCATCGACCATGGTATCCTATTGCATCGGTTGGGGGGGTTGGGGGTGGGAGGCACCATTTTACGGTGGTTCTCCTCCTACCTCTCTGGCCGATCGCAATTTGTGTTGGCAGGAGAGCAGAGGTCGACCTCGAGACCCCTCACATGTGGGGTGCCTCAGGGGTCTGTCCTCTCGCCTCTCCTGTTCAACACATACATGAAGCCGCTGGGTGAGATCATCCGTGGTTTTGGGGTAGAGTACCATCTCTACGCTGATGATACGCAGCTGTATATATCTACCCCAAACCACCCCAACGATGCCGTAGCAGTGATGTGCCAGTGCCTGGAAGCCGTACGGATCTGGATGGGAAGTAACGGACTCAGGCTCAACCCGACCAAGACCGAGTGGCTGTGGTTTCCGGCTGCCCAATTCAACCAGCTTATTCCATCGCTGGCCCTAGGGGGCGAACATCTTGCCCCTGTGGGTGGGGCGCGCAACTTGGGTGTCCTCCTAGATGCCCGGCTGTCCATGGAAGAGCAAGTGACAGCCGTGGCTAGGAGGGCGTTTTACCAGGTTCGCCTGGTTCGCCAGTTGCGCCCCCTATTGGATCGGGACGCCCTTCGCACAGTCACTCATGCTCTCGTGACATCGCGACTGGACTATTGTAACTCTCTCTACATGGGGCTTCCCTTGAGGTGCACCCGGAGACTGCAGATGGTCCAGAATGCAGCCGCGCGGGCAATCTTGGGTACTTCTAGGTTTACCCATGTAACACCTCTCCTGCGCGAGCTGCACTGGCTGCCTGTCGTCTTCCGGGTGCGCTTCAAGGTATTAATTATCATCTTTAAAGCGCTCCATGGCTCGGGACCTAGCTATTTGCAGGATCGGATCCTGCCGCATACATCCTCACGGCCGATTCGCTCCCACAGAGAGGGACTTCTCCGGGTGCCGTCCACTAGACTTTGTCAGCGGGCGACGCCCAGGGGAAGGGCTCTCTCTGTGGTGGGCCCAGCCCTCTGGAATGACCTTCCCCCCCGACATTAGAACAACCACGGACCTCCGCTCCTTCCGTCTGAAATTAAAAACATATTTTTTCTGCTTGGCCGGCCTGGGGTAGTCTCTCTCTATGGGGTTTTAGTTGTTTAGGGAATTTTAGTTATAATGGGTATTTTAGCACAGACATAGTTTAATCTGTTTTTAAGATGTTGTTTTGATTGTATTTATGGTTTTAGTTTCCCTGTGCACCGCTCCGAGTCCCTACGGGGAGAGGAGCGGTCAAAAAATTAAATATATTATTATTATTATTATAAATATAAATATATTATTACCTCTCTGGTCGGTCGCAATTCGTGTTGACAAGAGGGCAGAGGTCGACTTCTAGGCCCCTCACTTGTGAGGTGCCGCAGGGGTCGGTCCTCTCGCCACTCCTGTTCAACACGTATATGAAGCCGCTGGGTGAGATCATCCGTGGGTTTGGGGTAGAATACCATCTGTACGCTGATAAATAATAATAATAATAAATAATAAATTTTATTTGTTACCCGCTCTCTCTCCCCAGGGGACTCGAGGCGGGGCACAGGAAAATTAAAAAACAGTAAACACAGCAAAATACATAATTTAAAATCACAATTAAACAACAAATCCTGCGCTAAAACATCTATAAAAAACTAAAAAAACTGCCCTAAAACCCCTAAACACTAAAAATAATTAAAATTACCCTAAAAACCCCAGGACAAGGAGGCTATCCCAAGCCGGCCAGACGGAAAAAGTAGGTTTTCAATTTAAGACGGAAGGAGCGGAGGTCCGTGGTCGTCCTAATATCGGGGGGAAGGTCGTTCCAGAGGGCCGGGCCCGCCACAGAGAGAGCCCTTCCCCTGGGTGTCGCCCGCTGACATAGTCTAGTGGACGGCACCCGGAGAAGCCCCTCTCTGTGGGAGCGAATCGGCCGTGAGGATGTATGAGGCAGGATCCGATCCTGCAGATAGCTAGGTCCCGAGCCATGGAGCGCTTTAAAGATGATAATTAACACCTTGAAGCGCACCCGGAAGACGACAGGTAGCCAGTGCAGCTCGCGTAAGAGCGGTGTTACATGGGTAGACCTAGCGGTCCCCATAATTGCTCGCGCGGCTGCATTCTGGACTAGCTGAAGCCTCCGGGTGCACCTCAAGGGCAGCCCCATGTAGAGAGAGTTACAATAGTCCAGTCGGGATGTCACGAGGGCATGAGTGACTGTGCAAAGGGCGTCCCGATCCAATAGGGGGCGCAATTGGCGAACCAGGCGAACCTGGTAAAACGCCCTCCTGGCCACGGCTGTCACTTGATCTTCCATGGACAGCCGGGCATCCAGGAGGACACCCAAATTGCGCGCCCCATCCACAGGGGCAAGATGTTCGCCCCCTATGGCCAGCGATGGAGTGAGCTGGTTGAATCGGGCTGCCGGAAACCACAGCCACTCGGTCTTGGTCGGGTTGAGCCTGAGTCCGTTACTTCCCATCCAGATCCGTACAGCTTCCAGGCACTGGCACATCACCGCTACGGCATCGTTGGGGTGGTTTGGGGTAGAAATGTACAGCTGTGTATCATCAGCGTACAGATGGTACTCTACCCCAAAACCACGGATGATCTCACCCAGCGGCTTCATGTATGTGTTGAACAGGAGGGGCGAGAGGACCGACCCCTGAGGCACCCCACATGCGAGGGGTCTCGCGGTCGATCTCTGCCCCCCTGCCAACACAAATTGCGATCGGCCAGAGAGGTAGGAGGAGAACCACCGTAGAACGGTGCCTCCCACCCCCAACCCCCCCAGCCGATGCAATAGGATACCATGGTCGATGGTATCGAAAGCCGCCGAGAGGTCTAATAGGACCAGGATGGAGGAACAACCCCCATCTCTGGCCCTCCAGAGATCATCGACCAACGCGACCAATGCCGTCTCGGTGCTATGCCCGGGCCGAAAGCCGGACTGGCGCGGATCTAGATAATCAACTTCCTCCAGGTGACGGGGAAACTGTTGTGCCACCACACTCTCAACAACCTTCGCCAGAAAGGGAAGGTTGGAGACTGGACGGTAGTTGTTCAAAAGAGCTGGATCCAAAGAGGGCTTCTTAAGGAGTGATGACACTCAGCTGTACATCTCTACCCCAAACCACCCCAACGATGCCATTGAGGTGATGTCCCGGTGTTTGGAGGCCGTACGGATCTGGATGGGCAGCAACAAACTCAAACTCAACTCGTCCAAGACCGAGTGGCTGTGGTTTCTGGCCTCTCGGTTTAGCCAGTTGACACCATCACTGGCCATGGGGGACGAAGTTCTCGCCCCTATGGAGAGGGCGCACAATTTAGGAGTCCTCCTGCATTCCCGGCTGTCCCTGGAGGATCAGGTGGCGGCCGTGGCCAGGGGAGCGTTTTACCAGGTTCACCTGGTTCGCCAATTGCGCCCCTTACTTGACCGGGAGGCCCTTCGCACAGTCACTCAAGTGCTCGTGACTTCTCGTCTGGACTACTGTAATGTTCTCTACATGGGGCTCCCCTTGAGATGCACTCGGAGATTGCAGTTGGTCCAGAATGCGGCCGCGCGGGTGATTACGGGTGCCTCAAGGCAATCCCACATAACACCGCTCCTGCGCGAGCTGCACTAGCTGCCTGTGACCTTCCGGGTGCATTACAAGGTTTTGATGACCCTCTTCAAGGTGCTCCATGGCACGGGGCCTAGCTACCTACGAGACCGTCTACTGCCCCATACGTCCCTACGACCGATACGCTCTCACAGAGAGGGTGTACTCCGGGTGCCGTCAACTGGACAATGCCAGTTGGCAACGCCCAGGAGTAGAGCCTTCTCTGTGATGGGCCCAACCCTCTGGAACGCTCTCCCCCCTGAACTCCGTGTCATCTCGGACCTCCGCCTGTTCCGCCAGCAGTTAAAAACGCACTTCTTCCAACAAGCCGGCCTGACATGATTTTACTCGACACTACGCTGCCTCTAGTTTTCCAAAGTTTTAATTCTGGGGTTTTAATACGGGTTTTAGCGCAGGGTGGGTTAATTTAATTGACTTTTAAAGGAACGTTTTAGTTTGTATATTTGTGTATTTATATTTTATATTCCCTGTGTGCCGCCCCGAGTCCCTATGTGGTGAGATGGGTGCGGCTTATAAATTTGAAAAAACTAAACTAAAAAACTAACTAACTGCTATTGTGCAATTGTTAATTGATTACAGTTAGCTTCCAAATCTGAATTGGACTTGGAAGCTAACTGTAATCAATTAACAATTGCACAAAGCAGTTAGTTAGTTTTTTAGTTTAGTTTTTTCACATTTATAAGGTGTTGGTTATTACCTTTTTAACCAGAGGTTTCAAACTCAATTTCATTGATGGCTGCATGGACATTATAGTTACCTTCAAAGAGCCAGTTGCATGTAAGACTATGAGAACTCACAGTGGTTGGGTGATCTCAGCCAGCTCGCCATGACTAGGTAGACGTGACACCACTTATTGGGTATGGCTGACTTGAGATGGCTGGGTCAGGATTGAACAAGTTGCATTGGCTAACTCAGCATGGACATAATTTGGTGTCCCACAAGCTCCTTGCCTTCCCAAGCTACTGGCAGCCTCCAAGAATGGAATGGTGTGTGTGTGTTTGTGTGTATATGTGTATGTGCGCAGCATGCCAAAGGAGACATTCTTCTCCCAATCCTAGACATTGTTGGCATTTCCTTGTCCGGTGCTACTTCCCAGCAAAGCAGGAGGTGGAGGATGATGCTGCTGTGTGGGAAAGTGCAGAGGAAAAAGTTTGCAGAAAGGTTTTCTCCAAGTCAAACTTCTGCCTTGACAGATCTCTGGAGAGCAAGAGGAGGCGGCAGGGGAGCAGCACTCCCTTGTCCTATATGAGGGAGGCTGGCCCTTCTCAAAAGGCAATCCCCCCAGAGATCTGTCAAGGCAGAGGTTGGACTTGGAGGAAATAATTGTCAGGAATTATGTGAAGCTCTGGGGGCAGCTCATTCCAGAGGGAAAGCACTCCCACAGAGAAGGCTCACCCCCTGGGGGTCGCCAGCTGACATTGTCTGGCCAACTGCACCCTGAGGAGGCCAACTGGATGTACTGGGATTGTACTTGATGGTGGGAGGCTACTGGTGGCAATAGGTGGTCTTGCAAGTACCCTGGGCCTAAGCCATGGAGCACTTTAAAGGTCATAATTAATACCTTGAATTGCACCTAGAAAATAACCGGCAACCAGTGCAGGCTGCCTAAAAGGGGTGTAATATGGGAGCACCTAGGTACCCTCATGATAACCCACATGGCTGCATTCTGGACCAGCTGGAGCCTCTGGGTGCTCTTCAAGGGCAGCCCCATGTAGAGAGCCTTAGTAGTCCAGGCGAGAAAGAACGAGGGCATGAGTGACTGTGCACAGGGCATCTTGATCCAGGAAGGGGCATAACTGATGTACCAGGCAAACCTGGTAAAAGGTCCCCCTGGGCATGGCTGCCAGGTGTTCTTCTAAACTAAGCCGCATATCCAGGAGGACTCCCAGATTGCAGGCCCTCTCTGAGGGGGCTAAAATTTCTCCCCCTATCATCAAAGGTGGTACAAGATGCACAAATTGGGATGATGGAAACCACAGCCACTCAGTCTTGGAGGGATTGAGCTTGAGCCTGTTCATCCCCATCCAGATCCGCACAGCCTCCAGGCATCGGGACATCACATCGAGGGCATCGTTTGGGTGGTTTGGGGTAGAGATGAAAAGTTGGGTATCATCAGCATATTGATGATACCATACCCCAAAACCATGAGTGATCTCACCCAGTGGTTTCATGTATATGTTGAACAGGAGGAATGAGAGAACCGACCCCTGGGGCACTCCACAAGTGAGGCGCCTAGGGGTCGATCCCTGTCCTCCAGTCAACACGAACTGCGATCGATCCAATAAGTAGGAGAACCACCACAAAATGGTCCCCCCCACTCCCAATCCCGAGTCATCGCAGTAGGATACCATGGTCGATGGTATTGAAAGCCAGCGGGTGACGCCCAGGGGAAGGGCCTTCTCTGTGGCGGGCCCGACCCTCTGGAACGACCTACCCCCTGAACTTAGGTCTATCACAGACCTCCGCTCCTTCCGCCAGCAACTAAAAACCTACTTTTTCCAACAGGCCGGCCTGGCCTAACCTACCGTACTTAGCCTTAGTTTTTTAGCAGAGAAATTCTACATTGGGCTTCAGGGATTAGTTTTAATGGGGTAAATTTTAGCACAGGGTGTAAATTTAATATAGTTTTAAGTATTTATGTATTTATCTTGTGATATATTGTATTTTTATATTTCCTGTGCACCGCCCCGAGTCCCTTTGGGGAGAGGGGGCGGTTAATAAGTCGAATAAATGAAATGAATGAAAGCTGCCGAGAGATCTAATAGGACCAGGACAGAGGAGCAACCCCTGTCCTGGGCCCACCAGAGATCATCAACCAATGTGACCAACACCGTCTCCACGCTGTACCCGGGCCTGAAACCCAACTGAAATGGATCCAGGTAGGCAGCTCATCCAGGTACTGGGGAAGCTGACGTGCTACCACACTCTCAACAACCTTAGCTACAAAGTGAAGTTTAGAGACCGGATGATAGATGGTTAAAGAAGCTGGGACCAGGGAAGGCTTCTTAAGGAGGGGCCTCACCACTGCCTCCTTCAGGTCACAGGGTTAAACTCATCCCAGATAGTCTCCACAAGATTCATCCCCGTCAATTCGCCAGAATCTACCCAGTCAGAGTCCAAACCTGTCCAAATCTGAGCAATTTTATCCTACAGATACTGAACAAATTCCTCAGCCCTACCCTGCAAGGGGTCTTCCCCAGTTCCTTGATTAAGTAAGGAGCAGGTTACCCTAAACAGGGCAGCTGGGCAGTTATCTGCAGACATGATAAGAGTGGAAAAATGTTCCCGTTTTGTGGCTTTTATTGCCACTAAGTAGGATTTAACATGAATTCTTACTAGTATTCAAGCGGATTTGGACCGGCTGGCCCTCCAACCACTCTCTAGGTGTCTTTTCCAGCGTTTCATCCCCCGGAGCTCCTTGGTAAACCAGGGAGCTACCCAGGATCGGCACCGGGTCAGAGGCCACAAAAGCACAACATGGTCCAAGGCCCCAGTGGCCACCCTATCCCAGGCTTCCACTAGGGCTTTGGTTGAGCTGTGAGCAAGGGATTCAGGAAAAGTCCCAATCTCCATCAGGAACCTTTCAGGGTCCATCAGGTGCCTGCGGCGGAACCATCTAGTCAGTTCCGGCTCCCTGCGGCAAGGAGTAGCAGTATGGAAGTCAAGCCTAAGGAGGAAATGATCTGACCATGACAAGGGTTGGATAGAAATATCCCCTAAATCTGGATAATTCATCCACTGTCCAGAGACAAAAATCAGGTCGAGCGTGTGTCCTTCATTATGAATGGGGTCTTGAATTAACTGAGTTAGGTCCATAGCCATCATGGAAGCCATGAACTCCCGAGCTGACTCGGATGTCTCGCCAATGGAAGGCAGATTGAAATCCCCCAAGATCATAAACCTGGGGAAATCAATCGCCAATCCGGCTAACACATACAGCAGCTCCGGCAGGGCTGATGAAACATAGCAGGAAGAGAGGTACATAACAATAAGACCCACCTGAACTCCAAGACCCCACTTCACAAAAAGGGACTCACACCCGCCTATCTGAGGCACTGTGACCTCCTGAGGTCCAAGACTTTCCCTAATAACCACTGCCCCCCCCATCCCTGCTCTGGACTCTCGGCCACTGAAAAGCCTGGAAGCCCTGTGGGGAACTGAGGAGAATACCCCCTCATGGCCCAACCAGGTCTCTGCAATGCATGCCAGGTCTGCTCTCCCCTCTTATATGAGGTCATAAATGAGGGGAGCCTTATGTACCACAGATCTGGCGTTAAGCGACACCTGCCGGAGATCAGGGTCCTGTAATCCGAGATATCATTGATATCTATGTTGATTGGTTTGTGTCTGGAAATGGAAAGAGTGGAATATGGAAAAAATAATTAAATGGAGGGGCACCCTACCCCAGATGGCAAGATATAGAAGAAGAAAAAACAAAAGAATTTATGGATTTAAAGAGAGAAATTTTATTCATCATCATTGATAACACTACTGACAATTAAAGATAAGCTGATCAAGTAAATAGAAGAAGGGCATCAAAATTATATGAGAGACTCAATAAGCAATGAGATGCTAAGAGAAGTCCATGCAAATTCAATTAACAAAATGATTAGAGGATTGATCCCACAAATGGCAGAAGACATGAGATTGTTTTGCTATTGGAAAGATACAAGTTGATAGATGAAAGTGTATGATCTAAAACTAGTTAAATTTAGTGAAATTTAGTGACAATAGATGTGTTTAAATAAACAACTGATAATGATAATAATGTATACATATGTATTGGTATGACAGGTAGTAATTGGATATGAATATTGAGTGGTACCTATGAAAAGAAGATTAGAAATTATTTGGTTCTATATAAAGGTTAATAAAAAAAGAACTAAGTTAAATCTAACTAAGATTTTATTATTAGGGGGAAATGTTATGATAATGGATAGAGTTAAATAAAGGAGGGATAATGATAACAATGTATATATATGTAGGGGTACAACATAAGGAAATTGGATGTAAATTGTAAACAGTGATTTCGAAAGGAGGATTAGAAGTTTTTGTTACTAAATATTATTGATATTTAGTTAGAATAGGCCATAAGGATATAGTGTTGGAGGATATTAGAAATAACAAATGAAATGCCAGTATGTGGTCAGGTTTTAAATCTTGGTACATTTTATGATGAAGGACGTTTAAACAATTATAGTCAAATGAAAATGGAGCTATGATGATGGTAATATGTATTAAAATATCTGATTTAAAATACTTGAATTAATACAAATTTTGGGTAATGACAGTGGAATAGACGCACGAAAGCTTTTTGTAACCAACTGATACACTTTCTATAGTATGTACAAAAGAAGGATTCTTTGTGTTGTGTTTGTTTTGAAAAAAAAAAGATTTCACATCACCGTGAAAATTGAAGGCACTCCATGTGACATGGAAGTGGATACTGGATCATATTTCTCTATTGTATCCTGGACTATCATAAAGAAAACGATTCCGAGATTTGCCAGAAAGCATCTAAAACCGCAGAAGATACTTTTAAAAGACTACCAAGGAAAACGCATCCCAGTGCTGGGAAGTGGGCTCTTCAAAATACATTTCAAACAATTTGACAGCCCACTACCACTGGACAAAGACTGTCCCAGCCTGGTCAGGGTAGAGTGGTTCAATACCCTGGGCTTGGGACTGACTGGCATCAACACTATACAAGAGGACAACATAGAGGCTGTGATAACCGAATTCAGTGATATCTTTGATGGAAGCCTAGGGGGACCACTATCTTGTTCAATCTAGACCCTCAAGTTGCCCCTGTCAGATTGAAACTGCAAAGAGTCCCTTTTGCTCTCCGGCCCAAAATTGATGAGCAATTAAACAAACTAAGTGCACAGGGGTTTTTGGAGCCAATTGATCACATGAAGTGGGAGACACCAATTGTTACACCAATCAAGCCAGATGGCTTAATGCGAATGTCTCTGTGCTGACTACAAATGTATAATTAATTGCAACAGAGTGCATATCCCGTGTCAATGGTACAACACCAGTTGCATTCTTTGGGCAAACAAATTTTCGCCAAATTTGATTTAGCACAAGCATATCAGCAGTTGCCTATTGATGATGCCACTGCAGAGACACAGAGGGGCATTTAAATGCCAGAGATTGCAATTTGAGATAAACCTGGCCCCACGACTTTTCCAAAGCCTAATGGAGTGCCTCCTTCAGGGTATTCAGGGGGTGGTGTCTTATTTTGATGATGTCCTTGTGGCAGCAAAAGACAAAGAACAACTAATCCATTGATTACGGATAGTCCTGAGTTGGTTTCAGGAAGTGGGACTCAAGGTGAAGGAAGAAAAATGCCAGATAGCTGTATCCCAAGTCAAATTTTTGGGCTATTTAATTGATGAGTTGAGCATTCACTCCACCAACAGCAAAATAAAGGCAATTCAAGAATCCCCAACCAATAAAACAGAACTTCAAGTATTCCTAGGCTTGTTGAACTTTTACAGCATCTTTCTGCCACAAAAGGCAACAGTTGCTGAACCATTTCACCAGTTATTGGATAAAAAGTGGACCTGGGAGTATAAAGAAGCATCTGCATAAAAAAGCATCTGCCTTCACAGCCATAAAGGAAGTTTTAACATCAAATTGTGTTCTTGTACAATACAATGAAATCTTATCTCTCATATTAACCTGTGACGCTTCCACTTTTGGCATCGGAGCTGTCCTTAGCCACCAGCTGCCAAACAGTAAAGAGGTGCCAATCACGTTTTGACAAAGATATTGTCAAAAACCGAAGAAAACTACAGCCAGCTGGATGAGGAAGCATTGTCTGCAGTAGCATAGGTCAAGCATTTTCACGAGTACCTATATGAAAGGGAGTTCGAATTAATCACAGATCACAAACTGCTATTTGGCATCATCGTAGGGGACTGACCAACCAACCCCAAACCAGGGCCTTGGACTGCGTTGTGCCTTTGCGGCCTCGGACTTGGTGCCGATCTTGGAGAAGTCCTTGGTTTACCGTGGAGCTCCAGGAGATGAAGCGCTGATGACACGCAGCTGTACATCTCTACCCCTGACCACCCCAACGATGCCATTGAAGTGATGTCCCAGTGCCTGGAGGCCATGCGAGCCTGGATGGGGAGAAACAGGCTTCAACTTAACCCGTCCAAGACCGAGTGGCTGTGGTTTCCGGCATCACGATATAGCCAGTTGGTACCATCTCTGGCTATCGGGGGCGAGTTATTAGCTCCCATGGAAAGGGCCCGCAACTTGGGCGTCCTCCTGGATTCCCGGCTGTCGTTGGATGACCATCTGACGGCCGTGGCCAGGGGGGCCTTTTATCAGGTTTACCTGATACGCCAGTTGCGCCCCTTTCTAGATCGTGATGCCCTATATGTGGTCACTCAAGCCCTCGTCACCTCCCGCCTAGACTACTGTAACACTCTCTACATGGGGCTCCCCTTGAGGTGCACCCGGAGGCTCCAGCTAGTCTAGAACGCTGCCGCGCGGGGGATTTTGGGAGTGTCAAGATACTCCCATGTTACACCTCTCCTGCGTGAGCTGCACTGGCTGCCTGTGGCCTTCCGGGTGCGCTTCAAGGTGTTGGTAACCACCTTCAAAGCGGTCCATGGCATTGGACCTGGTTATCTGCGGGACCGCCTCCTACCACATACCTCCCTTCGACCTGTCCGCTCTCACAGGGTGGGCCTCATCAGGGTGCCGTCTGCCGGACAATGCCGGCTGGCGGCCCCCAGAGCGAGAGCCTTCTCTGTGGCAGCCCCTGCCCTCTGGAATGGCCTACCACCCGACCTTCGCACGATCACGGACTTGTGCCTCTTCCGCTGGGCTCTAAAAACATACCTCTTTCATGAGGCCAGCCTGGTGTAGTTTTTAATCGATTTTAATCGATTTTATCAGAGAATTTTACCTGGTTTTAGAACAAGCCCTAAATTTAATTGATTTTTAAAGTATTTTGTATATTGTATATTGATGTTTTGTGGTTTTATTATGCCTGTTCACTGCCCTGAGTCCCGCAAGGGAGAAGGGCGGTATACAAATTTAATACATTTCATTTCATTTCATTTATTCAAATTTATACCCCGCCCTTCTCCTTTTTAGGACCCAGGGCGGCGCACAGGCATTATTTAAAACCACAATAAATACAATATACATCATTAAAATATATTAAATTATTCAACCCGTGCTAAAACCCATTTAAAAACCCTGCCAAATTATAATTTAAGTATAAAAAGTCAGAAACGGGGGGCTATCCTAGGCCGGCTTGTTGGAATAAATGTGTCTTAAGTAAATAGTAAATAGTTGGCCAAAACAGCCGGGCCCAGGGAGGGCTTCTTGAGGAGGGGTCTTACCACCGCCTCTTTCAAGGCGGTCAGCAGAAACCCCTCATTCAAGGAAGCGTTGACAATTCCCTGGAGCCAGCCTTGTGTAACCTCCGGGGAGGCCAGTACCAACCAGGAGGGACACGGGTCCAGTAAACATGTGGTGGCATTCAGCCGCCCCAGCATCCTGTCCATGTCCTCAGGAGTCACAGGATCGAACTCTTCCCAAATAACAGTCTCAAGACCTGCCTCCACCAGCCCGTCTGAACTAATCCAATCGGAGGCTAACCCGTCCCAGATCTGATTGATTTTATCAAATTCCTCCGCACGACCCTGCAAGGGAGCATCCCGTGCCCCCTGATAAAGAAGGGAACGGGTCATCCTAAACAGGGTGGCAGGTCGGTTATCTGCAGACGCGATAAGAGTGGAGAAATAATTCCGTTTCACCGCTTTTATCGCCACTAGGTAGGTCTTCAAATGCGACCTTACCAGTGTCCGGTCAGATTCAGAGCAGGTGGTCCTCCAAATATTCTCTAGGCAGCTTCTTCGACGCTTCATCACCCTCAGCTCCTCAGAGAACCCAGGGGCCAGGGTGGATCGGCATCGAGTGAGAGGCCGCAAAGGCATGACCCGATGCAGGACCCCCGTGGTCGCAGTATTCCAGGCGGCCACTAGGTCCTCAGTCAAGTCGTGGGTCAGGGTCTCCGGTATTGACCCAAGCTCCATGTGGAACCTCTCAGGGTCCATCAGGCGCCTGGGGCGGAACCATCTCACCGCTTTCGGTTCCGCCTCCCCGCGGTGGGGTATAGCGGTTGGAAAGTCTAGCCGAAGGAGAGAGTGATCTGACCATAGCAGGGGATCGACGACTATTTCCCCTAAACCAAAATCACTCAACAACTGGCCGGAGACAAAAACTAGGTTCAGCATGTGTCCCCCAGTGTGGGTGGGGTCATGAATTAGCTGGGTCAGGTCCATGGCTGCCCTGGGTCCTTTTTGGAGAAGGTGCGGGGTATAAATTTGAATAAAATAAAATAAATAAATGGAGGCCATGAACTTCCGAGCCAATTCAGATGCTTCGCCTATCAATGGCAGGTTAAAGTCCCCCTTAACTAATAGTCTGGGGGTATCAACCACCACCTCGGCTATCGCATTGAGAAGGTCGGGTAGGGCTGCTGACACGTACACAATCAGCAAGCCCAACTGCCTCCCATGACCCCACTTCACACATAGAGACTCACAGCCGGCTGTCTGCAGCACAGTGGTTTCCCTCGGGTCCAGACCCTCCTTTATAACGACCGCCGCCACCCCCACCCCGACCCTGGGCTCACGTCTGATGAAATGCCCGGTAACCCGGTGGGCACATTTCAACAAGGGGCACTCCCCCCTCCTGGCCCAAACAGGTCTCCGTAATACCCGCCAGGTCCGGCTCCCCCTCCAAAATCAGATCATGGATGAGGGGGCTTTATTAACCACAGACCTGGCATTACACAGCATCAGCCGAAAACCCAGGCCCTGAGATCCTGAACCTCCTGGGTTGCAAGAGGAGCCATGAGGGCCGGAGCACGCAACCACTCGCAAACAGCAGCTGCACCCTCCCCTGATATGATATGGCCCTCGGCTCCCGCTATACCTGCCCCTCCCACATACAGTCTTGATGGCGTAGCTCTCTGTTAAACAGACCCTCTCCCCCTCCCCAATTCTAGGCCCTCCCCCCTCCCCGTTGGGACCATCAGCCAACCTGGGAGTGTTCCCCAGTGGGTTATCACCCTCACCCACCACCTTAATTTCAGTTTGACCCCCCCCTCCCTGGAACCCCTTAAGAACCGAATTAAAAATCTAGCTAAAAATCCTCTTAAGTTCCGCTTCGACCACCTCTCTTGATCCCACAGTCAGCGTCCTCAGGGTGCCATCAGCCTGGCAGTGTTGGCTGGCGACCCCCAGGGGGAGAGCCTTCTCTGTGGGAGCACCTTCCCTTTGGAATGAGCTCCCCCAGAGCTTCACATAATTCCTGACCTCTGGTCCTTTCAGTGTGCCCTAAAAAGTTGACTTTTTCAGCAAGCTGGCCTGGCCTGAATAAAATAAATTATTAATTTTAATTGTTAATTTTAATTTAATTTTTAATTTAAAATTTTAATTTTTTTTAAATTAGACTTGTATCCCGCACCTATCTCCCCGAAGGGACCCAGGGCGGCAAATTTCATTGTTAATTAGGTTATTGGATTTTTTATTTAATCTTCTTTAATTTTTGTAATGTGTGTTTTTTGTGTTGTACACCACCCTGAGTCCTTGGGCGAAGGGCGGCATATAAGTCTAATAAAACCAAATCAAATCAAACCAAACCAAACCAAACAGACAAGCAGAAACAGAACTGGCCCTAACAACTAGGGACACTGGAAACCAATTCAACCACACACCAACACTAGTCTCAAGCCAGGAGGAGACACGCAAACATTTATCAGGTGAACCAGGGGTCCAGTGAGGGATCTCTGAATATCCAGGCATCCCGCAATGGGTCTCGGAAGAAGTCAGGCTGACAGAACCAGCCATGCTGCAAGAGGATTTTAAGGCAGTTTCACAGAAGGAAGCAGGAGTGGCAAAATACCTGCCTGCTCAGACCACTGCCACCAACCTGAATAAGCATCATAGGTCCAGCCGCACACACCATAGACCCACCTATCTATGTGACTATGTGCCTTTAATGAAAATGATTGCTTAATGCATACCATATTTTTTGGAGTATAAGACACACCTTTTTCCCTCAAAAAAGTGTGAAAATCTGGGTGCGTCTTATACACTGAATACAGCATTTTTGGCCTCCTGAAACCCCACCCCCTTTGCAAAAATGGCTGTGCATAGCCTTTAGAAGGCTTCCAGAGTCCTTCTGGGGGCTGGGGAGGGCAAAAATGAGCAGTCCCCAGGAGCACTCTGTAAGCCTCCTAAAGGCTATGCATGCCCTTTATTTGACAAAAAACAGGCCTATTTTTGAAAAAAAACGAGCCATTTTTGGGAGGTCTGCAGAGTGCAAAAATATTTTTTTTAAATTTGCCTCTTCTAAATCTTGGTGCGTCTTATACTCCGGTGTGTCTTATACTGTGAAAAATGCAGTAGTTCAGGGGTTGAGTGGTGTTGAATATTCAATTAAAAGTGAAGCTAACATAAGGCTTCACTCATTAGTTCATTTCTCTGGTGTGAGAAATGAACGAGTGTCAGTGGCTGAAGTGCCGGACAGCTCCCTGTTAAAGGGAGCTGCTGTGACATGGGGCTTTTTTTGTGTTGTTTCTGGAGCTGAAATAAAGAATATTTCCCTAAACGGAGCCTCCTGCCCCTTCACTTATACCCCCTATCTAACACCCAGGAAGGCAGAAGGGGAGGGCGAGAGGTCGGCAGTGCTGCCGGTGGCTGTGGCTTTCCCATGCGGGGCAGTGGTGGAGGATGTCCCAGTAAAAGGGAAGTGCTTGTGGGCTGCGGGCCCAGCGGGGAGAGGGCTGGCAAGTGGGCCAGAGAAGTAGCAGAGGAGCTAATGGTGGGTGTGGTGCTGCTACTGGGACTCTACTAGATGCTGAACTATAACAACTTCATGGTGGCCACCAGGACCGAAATGCTATCATCCTTAAATCTGGCCTGGGGGGGGGCACCCTGGAGACAACAAGGGGCTGGCCCCTACCACCTTGGCCCTGGTCCATCCCACCCTGGCCAGGTGCTACTCCTGAGTGTGCACATAGAGGTAGCAAGCACATGGGCTGGCATCCCCAATGACTGTCTTGCCTCCCAGACTAAGTGCATTCTGAATGCTTCCCTTTCACCAGGGACACCAGTTCCCATGTGCTCAAGGTTTCCTGTGTGTGCAACCAGGGGGAGTGCATGACCTGGCTAGGGTGGGTCTGGGCTGAGGCAGCGGGGGGGGGGGCTCACTGTCTCCAGGGCGGTCTTGCGGGCTAGATCTAATCATATAGCAGGCTGGATCTGGCCTGCAGAACTTGAGTTTGACATGTCTGTTTTAAATCTATATCATATGGGTAAAGGGTATCTGAGGAGCTGTCTTACTCCATTGCTATTAGCCCACCCCACTCACACCAGTGGAAGAGGTGTGCTACAGATCCCATCTGCCAAGGAATTCTGCTATGTGGAACTAAGGAGAAGAGCCTTTTCAGCCCTGACCCTGTGGAATACTCTGCCACTGTAAGTGAGAATTTTGCACCCACCATATTGGTATTCCAGAAGGGCATTAAAACTTGGTTTTGTTAGTTGGTTTGGGATCCTGGGGTGGGGCACTTACTACTGTAGGTGGTTGGCAAGGTAAGAAGACCTCATTTCTGTACTATTGGTTCCTCTTTGTTTACATAGTTTTAAAAAAATTAAGCCACCTGGTGTCATCGAAGAGATGGGTGGCAGATAATTTTAATAAATAAAAAGAATCCATTTTCTGGATCGCTGAAAATATAAATAGGAACTTCATCATTAGAAGCATACAAATCCCTATATCCACTATTTTTACCATCAGTTACTCTGTCAATATCAATATTACACAATATTTTGCAATATTATTGTAAAAGGGGTGTTCACTTTGAGAATAAAGAGTTTGTCAAGATTTAAAATTAATTTTTACCATCAATTTGATAGCTTTCAAGTGTGGTGGATTACAAATTCATTCTTCTTTGGAGATCATATTAATACCACACTTCTAAAAGGAGGCATGTCAACAGGACTGTCATGATTATTATTTTGTAGCCATGGTTACAATAACTGTAGATAGTCTTACTGTTCAGCAATTCAAGGTTTAGAAAAACTGAAGATCTTATTTGGACTAAAGCCTATTTTAATAAGTTTTTTAAAATGTTTAAATATTCAGTACCTGCATTTCCTTTCTCACCCTTTTCTCCCTTTTTGCCTTCTCGTCCATCTCGTCCTGGGATCCCAATCCGGCCATGTGGTCCAGGTGAGCCATGGTTTCCAGGAGGGCCTGGGGGACCAGGTAACCCAGGTATACTACAAACATATTTTGTGGAGTAGTTTTCTCCTTTAAAATGGCTGTGTAGAGGTTGGCCATTGATATAGAAAGCAAAACCTGTTATACAGAGCAGCACAAACATCTCTGGTACTGGAAAAAAAGAAGAATGCTGATATGAAAATAGTGAAATAGTAAATCAATAGAGAAAAAAAACCCATCTTATTTAAATTAAGTGTTAAGATTAATATACAGAATAATCTTTCCCACTAGACATGGTAAAAAGTTAATATGGAAGCTATGACAGTATAATCAAAGCTCCAATTGTTTTATAAATGTACCAGATGTTGCAATGGGCATAAAAAGAGCAGAGCTTAATCAAACTCTCATGATTGTTCTCTTGGGTTTATTTTTTTTACCCCTCTATGGCCACCCATAATTACTTGCCAAAAGTACAATTTTCCATATATATTATATCTTAAAATAATCTTAAATTACAATATGTTCAAGATGTTTGTTTCTGTTTGTAAAAGAAAGTATGATTGAATGGAGTAAATTAATCTCCAAGTAATTTTTTTTTTACTAAATAAGATTTCACTGACACATCTTTCCCACAACTTCTGCATAGTGAAGAAAATAATTCTTAAGCAACATACAATATGTGCAGGGTAAATTACTGTATAAAATATTTTAAAAACTAATTATATGCACTTGTACAAAATATGCCTAAAATGAAATTTTTGCCATCAACTTGAGCAACATACTTTTTATAATAGTCTAAATTTGTTTTTTTTAAAGTACTTTTCATGTAAAAATATATTTATAAACTTATATTAAACATCCATTCTTGAAACTATTACATCTCTCTAGCAATTTGTAGGAAAAATGTAGCTGATAGCATGTGGGGATAATTGCTTACTCAGTAGTTGACAAACCACGCTGAGGAGTGCAAAAGTCCACATAATAATCCTTCCTCAGGAAGGATAAACATGAGATTTGGCACGTAGGCACATCACATCGCTTGCAAGCAGAAACCCATTGTTTAGCCAATCAGTAACCATGAGTTTTGTTTAGCTAATCAGTACAAGTGTACTTTGATCAATGAATCAGCTTCTGCCACGTAAATGGTTTATGACAAATAAAAGGGAGCTCCCACGAGCTATTCGGGATGCCTTCCCAGTAAACTTTTTCCTGCCTGAGCGTCTTTCTTCATCACAACAACAATAGCAGTCATTGCGGTTGGTTTTAATATTATATAGTTCTCATATAGAAATGATATGTAAAGAGCAATATAAAAGGGGATAAATAAATATTCAAACAAATGCTATTAAACCTGAACATTTGTCAGCCTCCGCTTTGTTGCTTGCTTCGGCTGCCATTGAAACGGGGAGGGAGGGGCTTTGGTATTTGGGCATGGGACTATATGGTGCAGGAGGAAGATTTGGAGAAGGGAGTATGTTCTCACCATCTACTTCGCATACCAGTGGCTGGGGCCGTGCGGTGGTCAAGGTCATCCTGATGATGCTCCTGAAGATTCAACCCACATGACACCTAAGTGGTTTGCGCATTGGATAATGGGGTGGGGGGTTATTGGGAAAAGGGGATTGGACATATATTGATATGTATACTTTCGCGCGTAAATGCCTCAGACCTTGCTTTACATCTATGCTGTTCTTTTCATAACCAGTAAAAGTACTCTTAATTCTTTTAAAATGGAGTTGAGTGGATTCTTTCTTGGTTATTGTTAGAAGCAGACCAGACATTTCTCAAAAATGTAATTTTGAAAGTAAACCTCAAGATGTAATACATTGCTGTAATTTAGAATTGTGAATTAATTCTAAGGGTGAGATTGGAACCTATTTTTCCCTGTCATACATTTTATACTTGTCAGTTTAATGCCTTTTTATTGTTTTTTTTTTTTTTTATTATTAAATTTATACCCCGCCCTTCTCCTTGCAAGGACCCAGGGCGGCGCACAGGCAATATTAAAAACCATACAAAATACAAAAATATATCATTAAAAAACTATTAAATTATTCCCGTGCTAAAACCCATTTTAAAACCCTAAGAATTTAAAATTTATCCCATTTTATCCAAAGGTTCCCATACCTTTGAGTATTTTTGTTTAAGAACTATTACTTTTTATTGCTTTAAATTATGTAGGGTTAGAACTCTGTGTTCTAATCATCTCTGTGATCTTCTGAGATCTCATGTGAAAATCTTTTGGTTTTCATGGATATCACTTAGGGATGTTCAAAGCACAGGGCCAGTGTGATGACTTTTGTGTGAATTATGTAAGGTGGCAATGATGCACGGAGCTCCTGGTGAAGACTTAGGAGACTGACAAACATGAAAGTTAAAAATATCAGAAACCAAAAATGTTTGCTCTATGAGCAAGGTGTCTGCAGCATTGAAACTGGTCTTACTGTACACTGTGTTTTATAAAGTTGTGCCATTAATCCAATTCACTAACCTAATTTACGTGGAAAATGAATGAAATGCAATGATCAGCAACCAAAGAATAGTCATTCCCTCCAGGGCACCGCTCTTGGTTTTATTGTACAGGAAGTCCTTATTCAGTGACTAAAACTGGGATTGACAACCTGGTCATTTCTTGCAGTGGCTACTAAGTGAAACTACACTTATGCTGATGATCTTACTTCAGCTTTCCTTTGATTTATGGATCTACAAAGGTTGTAAATATGAGATTGGTCATGAAGATACTTTTTCATCTCTGTTGTAACTGGGAACAATAACTAAATAAGGTGGTTGAGCTTCGGCTGTCGTGGGCAGGCTTTTATGAGCTCGCCGATCCGGCAGCCTGTAGAGGCATTTTTCTAAGATCGTAAATGTCTCAGATACTCATAAATCCTCAGGAATTTATGGGAGAACTCACGCTGTCGGGTTGAGCCACTTGCGTAGCTCTCCAGAAGGTTTTTATAGCCTCTGGAGGGCAAGCAAGGAGAGCCCCCCTTCTCAGCGGCTTTAGTTCCAGGCTGCCGGACCCCTTCGCTAAGGATTTAGCAAAGCAAGGCACCCGTAAACAACTCCTTAAAATACGCTCCAGGCAATCCATCAAGAAGGACTACATTCCAAGCGTTCGTACTTCAAAGGAAACTAAACGCAAGTAATTAAAGTCTGTGAACTGATCTACGACACAGCTTTTAGAACAAAGGATTCAAGATGGCGTTAATTACTAGATGAGAAACGAAAGTTAGTTGCTTTGTCTATTTACTGAATTGTGGATTTTGGTCTCTGCTTAACCCTTGGCTGACAGCGGACAGCTGGAGGCGGAAAGGGAGAGCAAGTCATAAAGCCAAACGTACTATTTGATTTATTGATTTATTTGGATATTCTGAAGAGTATTTTTCTTGGGAAGTTTAAAACATGGCAACGGAACAGGCTGGTGGTACCCAGGACTTTAAAGAACTGATGAATTTCATAGCTAATGAAAGTAAAGAACTTAAAAGAGCTGTTCAGGATAAATATGATCAACTGGGGGGAAAAATGCAAGCAATGGCCAAGAGTCTGTCTGAAGTTATAATTAAAATTGATGGAAAAATTGAACAATTGGCCTCAGAGGTGGAAGCTAAAGCAAAGGAAACGGATCTGAAATTTGTGGAAATGGAGGGGAATATGTATAAATTGGACAAAGAGATTATTATGTTACAATTTAGGTTAATGGAGAACGCGATCAGACTGAGGGGATTAATAGAAAATCCTAGAGAAGACTTAAGAAAAGTTTCTGCCGATGCTTTGGCTATATTAGTTAAAATGGATCCTGGTGAAATTTTCGCTAAGATTGATAAAATTTACAGAGCAAACTCACGTATAGCATTACAAAGGCAATTACCGAGAGATGTTGTGATATATTTTACTGAGAGAAACCTCAGAAATGATATTCTGCAGAAGTCTTCCTATTCCTCTCTTCACATAGCTGGAAATCTGATTGGTGTCTTCAAGGAGTTACCACCAATAATGTTAAAGTTTAGAAGGGATTTTGGATTTTTGGTAGTGGAGCTGAAGAAAAGAGGGATACAGTATAGGTGGGATGCTCCAATGGGTGTTATATTCAGATATGAAGGGGCGAGGTATTGTTTGAATACTATAGACAAAGCAAGAGATTTTTATTATGAAATACTGAAGAAAAGTGCAACGCCCCCATGTACATCTACACCAACATCAGCAGATCTGGATGTTTTAGAGCAAGATATTGAGATGGAGCAGAAGCAGTTTGGAAAAGAGATGGAAGAACATACTCAGTTGGATTCCCCTGGGCCTCTTTCACGTTCTACTTTGGAGGAATTGTCGAAGACTGCTATAGGGGGATCTGTTGGAATGCCAATATGTAAATCAGATGAGCAATGTGAAGCCAGGTCTAGCACCAGACGAATTCAGAAACCGTAGAAGCAGAGGAGGTCTCAATCTCGGCGAGTTAAGAAAGACAAAAGGATAAAAGGAAGAAGCAATTAGCCAACAGTTGGATGCCAGTTATTTGACTATCTAGATAAAAATATGCAGATCTCTGCAATGCTGGTTCTCTTGGATGTGGAAAAGGCTTATGACTGAAAACTGGAACCGGAACATTTGCAGTGGATCTGGTTGTTACCCTATTACGTTTTTGGAACTTAATAATCCTGATGAAAAGTCACTCGGGGGTTGCTTATATATTTAATAATCCTGATGAAAAGTCACTCGGGGGTTGCTTATATAAAGGGTTTTTTTTGTTATTCATGGGGGCAGCTGCTTAAACTGGTATTACAAACAGCTATGGAAGGGATGGAAACAGACCTGAAGAGTTGGACTTATGAATATTGACGCGGAAAGGATTAATATCATGTTAGTGTTCTGGGGAAAAACTTGGGTCGAACTTTGAAAGTTAAATGCTAAATTTGTATAGATATAGAACTCAAGGGAGAATCTTTATAATATATTTTACAGATGGTATCTAGATTCGAAGAAATTATCATTATGTAGGTAACCTAATGGTTAATTAAAATGCTGGAAGGGAGAACTTAGCAGATATGGGTGTTTACTCCAACAGATTGATGCCAGTTATTTAAGAGGGGATATGTGAGGGAGAATGCAAGGCAACTCATAATTTTTAATTGTCTATCTAGATAAAAATATGTAGATCTCTGCAATGCTGGCTTTTTTGGATGTGAAAAAGGCCTACGAGTGAATGAACCGAAACTCTCTAATCAAGACTTGGGGGGGGGGGGGGAATGAATATGGGTTTTGGACAAGGTTTATTATTTATAATGTTATTTATTGTAACTTTAGAAGTCTTGTTGAATATAATTTGGGATTTGAATCTCTTAAATGGCATAGCTATAAGGTAAAAGGGATATAGCACTAGAGCATTTGCAGTCGATCTGGTTGTTACGATATTGCGTTTTTGGTTTGGAATATCTGTTGGAAGAAGTTTATATTATATTTTATAGATGGTATCTACATTCTAAGAAATTATCATCATGTATGTATTGAAGTAGAAATTTGCCTGCAATTTACTGTATCCTTCCTGTGATAGGATCTGAAATCTTTCTATACCACTTCTGTTTCCTCTGTGAAAAGAGAAGTAACTTTGTTCTTTTCAAATACTAGAGTAATCTTTACATCTTTTGTGTTGCTAAGTGGGCAATCAAGCAAATGGAGAGGGGAAAATAGCAAACCTTTTGAACCAGGAAGGATGCAAATTATTATGTATGTATTTTAATGTTTAGCTAAAAGGTTAAAGGTGTGGGTGTTTATGATGGGTCTGTTATAAGGTTTCTAAGGGATTGATTATATATAGAATAAATATCAGACTAGGAAGTACTATGTAGCTTTTAGGTAAGAATGTTTAGATTGATAGGTGAACAGAGTAAATAATATTTGGGATGTTTGGAATTATTAGAGTGGTGTATAGCGGAAGTCAGGGGGGTGGGTTTGAATGCGAGGTGGGGAGGGTTAGGGTGGAGGGTGGGGAAATATATATGTATGATTAATCTAGAGATGGGAATAATGGGATATGGTTTTTTTAAGAGAAATTTATATTATGTTTTATATAGGTTTAATTAACCTAGAAGATGGCGTTAATGGGATATTGATATATTAAGAGAAATTTATATTGTGTTTGCTGGGAGGCGAGGGGGTATAATATCTGAATGAGAAATTTATTCTAAGACGGGGTGAGGGGAGGGGGTATAGTATTTGTATGTGATTTATATTATATGTCGGGGGGTAAAAAGGGGGAAAATTTGTTTGAATAAAACTTTTTCAATAAAAAAAAATAACTAAATAAGGTAATTGCTAAATGAGTTGCTGTTAATCTCTGAAAAAATTGAGAGAAATCTTCAAGTTGTGGAGTGATCCAAGAGCAGAGGAATTAAGAATTTTGTTTCTGCAGCAGAGAAATAAAATAGAATATTGGACAAGATGGATCCATTGTCATCTGCTCTATTCCGACCTGAAACAATTTGCTGGCTGGAAATTGAGACAAATGCACCTCTTCCTGAAATTTTGCTGCCTATTCTTAACTTATACGGTGCTGCCTTGGAACATCACCTTCAACCAATCCTCTAGCCCCTGCTTACCTTCTCTGAAGTATCTTCTGTGGTTGTGCAGTGCACTTTCAGTTTTACTTGGCCTCAATGGGCAGAACAATTTGTAAGTTTGCCAAAGCCTCATTGGCTGTGTGCCTAGTTTTGTTGGTGATGCTATGTTGTTGGATTGTTTTCATTTCTTTTCATTCTATCAAATGGTATTAAAGTAATTATTCATCCCTGTGCCAAATGTTATACAAAGATACACACTAATTGAACCAACGTAATCTGCTAACAATTCAATTTCAATAACAAGGCTTTATCTTAGACAATAGATAGAAAGCCAAAAGAGGAATAAATTAAACCAGACTTTCAGTGGGTCTTTGTTTTGACAAACACACAGGAAATGCAACCCTTTGCAACTGCCCTGTGAAGCAACCTAGAACATAGAATAATTCAGTTGGAAGGGACCTTGGAGGTCTTCTACTGCAGCCCCTTGCCAGGAGACAGCATACTCCTCCAGCATTTCTTTGGATTTGATGAATGATGGAATAACAACTTAGAATAACAGACTTGGAAGAGACCCTGGAGGTCTTCCTGTCCAACTCCACCCCTCCAAGCAGGAGGTCCTATACCATTTCAGATAAATGACTGCCCAATCTCTTCTTGAAAACCTCCAATGATGAAGCACCCACACTTCTGGATACAAGCCGTTCCACTATTTACAGTAATTGTTCTCATTGTCAGGAAATTTCTCCTTAGTTCTAGGCTGCTTTTCCCTTAATTAGTTTCCATCCATTGCTTCTTGTCCTGCCATCAGGTACTTTGGAGAATAGGTTCTTCTTTTTAGCAGCCCCTCAAATATTTGAAAACTGCTATCATGTCACCCTTAGTCTTTTTTTTCACTAGACTAGACATACCAAATTCCTGCAACTATTCTTCATATGTTTAAGCCTCCATCCACATAATTATCATGGTTGCTCTTCTCTGCATTCTTTCTAGAGTCTCAAGGCTCTCAACCAGAGGTGGTATTCAGCAGGTTCTGACCAGTTCTGGAGAACCGGTAGCAGAAATTTTGAGTAGTTCGGAGAACCGGTAACCACCACCTCTGATTGGCCCCACCCTCATCTATTCTCTGTCTCCCGAGTCCCAGCTGATCAGGAGGGAATGGGGATTTTACAGTATCCTTCCCACGGATGAATTTCAAATTTTTTTACTACCTATTCTGTGGGCATGACCTATTTTGTGGGTGTGGCTTGATGGTCATATGACAATGTGGGTGTGGCCAACTTGTAAAATGTGGTGAAGCTCATTTAACAATGCTCTTGCTTAGCAACCAAAATTTTGGGCTCAATTGTAGTCATAAGTCAAGGACTATTTTTGCCTTCCTCTGCATGGTAGCCTTGTCCTAGTAAACTCCTTCTCCTTTCTGGCAATTTTCCTCTCTGTTAGAGGCACCAAAATAACCCAGACAATGTAAGGTTTCCTGCTGCAGCATGAGGACTAGATGACCTCCGAGTAGCCTTCTAGCCCTAAATTGTTGTGCTTTTCTTTCTTTCTTTCTTTCTTTCTTTCTTTCTTTCTTTCTTTCTTTCTTTCTTTCTTTCTTTCTTTCTTTCTTTCTTTCTTTCTTCTCCCTTCTCTATGTGGAAAGCAACCCCCCCAATAAAATATTACTCATAAGAAAAGGCTCCCAGAAAAGGAAAAATCAAGCTGCTAACAAACAAACCTGCCTGAGGCTCATTCCACATTCCTGTCAGATAGAGATGAGATAATGAGCCTATAGAAAGTTTGGCTCCATTCACACAAGCAGGGAATATTGCACAAACCCCAAAACTTCAAAAACATAGAACCATATAAAAATCCTTCCTTTCATGCAGTTTGTTGTTCAGCTGACCCAGAAACAAACTGCTGAAGATCACTTTGCAAGCCTCTTTCTGAGTAGCTTTTCAATTTAAGGCAGAGTCTCCAAAGTTTGCAGTATTAAGACTTACGGACTTCAACTCTCAGAATTCGACAGCCAGGCATGCTCAGTTTGGAGACTTAAAACAACAGCATTTGTTTTTCTCCTTTGCTGAATCGCCTGGCTGAGAAATGAGTTTCATTCTAACACCTCCCTCCATCTTTCTTTTTCTTTCTTTCTCCCTTCGCTCGCTCGCTCGCTCCCTCCCCCCCCTCCCTTACTTTTTAAAGCCTTTTTTCCCTTGTCTGAACCGGCAGGGAAAAAAGGCTTAATAAAAGCTTCTGAGAGGAGAACTATCCTTATTACCAGTCCGGTCTAGTACACCAGATTTTCATTACATCTTCTAGCATAGGAACCCACCTCTGATCCTTCCCCTGAAGTGGGGTGGAATGGATATTTTACAGTATCCTTTCCCTGCCACACCCACAAAGCCACGCCCAAAGAACCAGTAGTAAAAAAATTTAAATCCCACCACTGCTCACAACATCTTTTTTATATTGTGGCGACCAAAACTAGATGCAATATTCCAAGGTGGCTTATGAAGGCATTGTAAAGTGATACTAACACATTAGATTAGATTAGATTTATTTAACTTATATACCGCTCCCTTTCCCAAAAAGGGACTCGGGGCAGTGCACAGGAAATTAAAAAAGCATATAAAAAGCAAGACAATATACAAAATTTAACATCAAATTAAATTATAACCCTGTGCTAAAAATTTACAATAAATTAAGACTATTCCCCTTAAAAACCAATTAAAACAATTTGATGTCAGGCTAAAGGGTAGGTAGAGTTAGGCCAGACCGGCCTGTTGGAAAAAGTAGGTCTTGAGTTTCAGACGGAAAGAACGGAAGTCTGTGGTCATTCTAAGTTTGGGGGGTAGGTCGTTCCAGAGGGTTGGGCCCACCACAGAGAAGGCCCTTCCCCTAGGCATCGCCCGCTGGCATTGCCTAGTGGACGGCACCCGAAGAAGTCCCTCTCTGTGGGAGCGAATCGGACGCAGGGATGTGTGGGGTAGGATGCGATCCCGTAGATAACTAGGTCCCGTGCCATGGAGCGCTTTAAAGATGATAATCAGCACCTTGAAGCGCACCCGAAAGGCCACAGACAGCCAGTGCAGCTCACGCAAGAGCGGTGTTACATGGGAGCACCTAGGGGCTCCCATAATTGCTCGCACAGCTGCATTCTGGACTAACTGCAGTCTTCGGGTGCACCTCAAGGGGAGCCCCATGTAGAGAGCATTGTAGTAGTCTAGACGAGATATAACGAGCGCATGAGTGACTGTGCGAAGGGCGTCCCGGTCCAATAAGGGCCGCAACTGATGAACCAGGCGAACCTGGTAGAACGCTCCCCTGGCCACAGCCGTCAAATGGTCTTCTAACGACAGCCTGGTATCCAGGAGGACGCCTAAGTTACGAGCCCTATCAACGCGGGCTAGGTGTTCACCCCCTATGGCCAGTGATGGCATCAACTGGTTGTACCGGGACGCCGGAAACCACAGCCACTCGGTCTTGGACGGGTTGAGTCTGAGTCTGTTCCTTCCCATCCAGATCTGCACGGCTTCCAGACACTGGGACATCACTTCGACGGCATCGTTGGGGTGATTTGGGGTAGATATGTACAGCTAAGTATCATCAGCGTACAGATGGTACTCTACCCCAAAACCACAGATGATCTCGCCCAGCGGCTTCATATATGTGTTGAACAAGAGCGGCAAGAGGACCGACCCCTGAGACCCCTGAGTGAGTGGTCTCGAGGTCGACCTCTGCCCCCCCCCTGCCAACACAAATTGCGATCGACCGGAGAGGTAGGAGGAGAACCACCGTAGAACGGTGCCCCTCACCCCCAACCCCTCAGTCGATGCAATAGGATACCATGGTTGATGGTATCGAAAGCCGCCGAGAGGTCTAATAGGACCAGGATGGAGGAACAACCCCCATCTCTGGCCCTCCAGAGATCATCTACCAACGCGACCAATGCCGTCTCGGTGCTGTGACCGGGCCGGAAGCCGGACTGGCGCGGGTCCAGATAATCAATTTCCTCCAGCTGACGGGGAAACTGTTGTGCCACCACACTCTCTACAATCTTCGCCAAAAAGTGAAGGTTGGAGACCGGATGGTAATTTACCAACAATGCTGGGTCCAGGGAAGGCTTCTTGAGGAGGGGCCTCACCACCGCCTCTTTCAAGACGGTCGGCAAGAACCCCTCACTCAAAGAAGCATTCACAACTTCCTGGAGCCAGCCTTGTGTAACCTCCCAGGATGCCAGTACAAGCCAGGAGGGACACGGGTCCAATAAACATGTGGTAGCTCGCAGTCGCCTGTGTAACCTGTCCATATTGTCGGAAGTAACAGAGTCAAACTCCTCCCACAAAGATGTCTCAAGACCTGCGTCCGATAATCCCTCCAGACCACAGTCAGTGGAGGCCAGTTCGCTCCGGATCTGAGCGATTTTATCCTGCAGATACTCTCCAAATTCCTCTGCTCTACCCTGCAGAGGGGCTTCCCGCTGCCTCTGTTGAGGGAGGGAGCGGGTTACCCTGAACAGAGTGGCAGGGTGGTTATCTGCGGATGCGATAAGAGTGGCACAATAATGATGTTTGGCCACCCTTATCGCTACAAGGTAAGTCCTCAACTGGGCTCTTGCCTGTGTTCGGTCAGATTCGGACCGAGGTGACCTCCATCTACTCTCTAGGCATCTCTTGCGGCGTTTCATCACCCTCAGCTCCTCGGTGAACCAAGGAGCCTGGGTGGCTCGTTGCCGCATGAGAGGCCGCAAGGGCGCCCCCCGATCCAAGGCCCCGGCGGCCGCAGTGCTCCATGCGGCCACAAGGTCCTCCGTCGGGGCGTGGGTCAGGGTCACAGGTAATGGCCCAAGCTCCGTCTGGAACCTTTTGGGATCCATCAGGAGCCTGGGGCGGAACCACTTAGGAATATCTGGTTCCGCCTCCCCGCGGTGGGGTATGGTGGTTGGAAAGTCAAGCTGGAGAAGTGAGTGATCTGACCACGACAGGGGTATGATGGCTAACTGCCCTACTCCCAGATCACTCATCCACTGGCCCGAGACAAAAATTAAATCCAGCGTGTGTCCTCTCTCATGTGTGGGGCCCTGAATTACCTGGGTCAGGTCCATGGCCATCATGGAAGCCATGAACTCCCGGGCAACCTCGGTTGATTCGCCTACTGATGGCAAGTTAAAGTCCCCCAAGACTACAAGTCTCGGGGTCTCAACCGCCACCTCGGCGACCAGCTCGAGGAGCTCGGGCAGGCTGCTGATATGTAACGGGGAGCCAGGTACACAATCAGCAAGCCCAACTGCCTCCCTAGGCCCCATTTCACGTAGAGGGACTCACAGCCGGTGGTCTGTGACACAGTGGTCTCTCTCGGCTCAAGACTTTTCCTAACAATAACCGCCACCACCACCACCACCCCTGCCTAGGGCCCACGGTTGATGAAATGCATGGTAACCTGGTGGGCACATTTCCACGAGAGGTAACCCCCCCTCGCAGCCCAACCAGGTCTCCGTAATCCCCACCAGGTCCGGCTCCCCCTCTGACACAAGGTCATTAATGAGGGAGGCTTTGTTGACCACGGACCTGGCGTTACATAACATCAACTTAGGGCCCCAGCTCTGTGAACCCTGACCACCTAGCTCTTGGGGGGAGCTCAGGGGGTCGGGGCGCACAACCGCCTGTAACCAGCGGCCGTGCTCCCCAACCCGATGGTAAGTTGCCTGTCTCCTGTCGCCCCTCCCCCTCCCTATGACCGTACTGATTGTAGAACCCTCTGCTAGGTCGACCCGAATTCCCCCCCCCCTTATCGGACCCGTCAGTTGCTCTATTTGTTCCGTCAACCGGCTTGACCATATTCCTAGCCTTACATTGCCTGATCCCTCCCTCCTTCTTAAGACCCTCTAAAAACCGCCCTCCCACCACCCTGGGCCCCCCTAAAATCCTGATTAAAAAATTAGCTAAAAAACCCCTTAACTTGCAATGTGCCCACCTCTCTTGATTAATATATCCATCCTCTAGGTGGGCCCTTGTCAGATTTAAAGGGCAAACCTGCGAGAGGGGGGACTCTTGCAGGGAGAGGAGATCAGACCTGATCTCCTCCACATCACATGATCTTGATTTTATCTTTCTGTTAATACAGCCTAGGACTGCATTTGCTTTTCTGGTGGCTGCAGCACGCTGATAGTATTTAAGTTGTCCACCAGGACTGTCTCACAATTACTGCTGTTGATCCAGAATTCACCTATTCTAAACCTGTGCATTTGGCTTTTCTTGCCTAAGTGTAAAATGGTACTTTTATCTATATTGAATTTCATTTTGTTAGATAGGGCCCAATGTTCAAATTTGTCAAAATCCTTCTGGATCTTGAGACTATCTTCTGTGGTGTTGACTATTCTTGCCAACTTTGTGTCATCTGCAAATTTGATGAGTTCCCCTTTTATCCCCTCATCTAAATCATTTATGAAATATTGAAGCGTTCTGGACCTAAGATAGAATCTTGGGTCCCCCACTACTAACTTCCCTATATGTAGATGTAATTCCATTAAGGTCCACAAGTTGAGTGCAGGTTGTCAGCACTTAATCGGGTGGTGATGCTGTTTATCCCACATTTTTCTAACTTATCAAGAGGTAGGTTGTGATTTATTTTGTCAAATGAAATCCAAGTATACTATGTCTGCTAACCATTTAGCAAGTCCACTAATTTAGTCACTTTATCATAGAATGAAATAAGATTTCTTTGGTATGATCTGTTATTGACAACCCATGTTATAGCTTCTAGCTATAACTTTGCTTGCTTCTAATGTTCACAGATCTTTTGCTTGATTATATTTTTCAGGATTTCCCCAAGTGTCAGACTGTTTTGGTCTGTGATTTCCTGGATCTATTTTTTCCACTTTCTTCCGTTCTCATTTTCAATCGAAATCCAGGATTTTCTCCTTGAAACCATGACATAGAGCTTTGTATACTATACTTTGTATACTATACTTAGACTTCAGCAAGGCATTCAACAAAGTAGACCACAACCTACTTCTTTGTAAGCTACAAAAAGGGGATATAGATAGCTTCACCACCAGATGGATTCATAACTGGCTGACAAATCATACTCAATGAGTAGTTCTTAATGGTTCTAAGTCTAGAGAAGTAAGCAGTGGGGTACCACAAGGTTCTGTCTTTAGCCCAGTATTCAATATCTTCATAAACGACTTAGATGAGGGAATAAAAGGGGAATTTACCAAATTTGCAGATGATACTAAGCTGGAAGGACTACAAGATAGGCTCAATATCCAGATGGATCTTGACAGACTTGAACACTGGGCCCTATCTAACAAAATGAAATTCAATTTAGAGAAAAGTAAGATACACTTAGGTAAGAAAAACCCAAAGTACACATATAAACTGGGTGAAACCAGGCTTAATAGCAGTGACTGTGAGAGAGATCTTGGAGTCTTAGTGGACAACCAGTAAATATGAGCCAGCAGTGTGCAGCAGCAGCCAAAAAAGCCAGAGGGATACAATCAAGATCAAGTGAGGTATTAATATCACTCTATAAAGCCCTAGTAAGACCACACCTAGAGTACTGCATCCAGTTTTGGTTACCACGCTATAAAAAGATGTTTTCCAGTAAAAAAAAAATTATTTATTCTTATAAAAATAAAATCATACAAACATAATTTTAAACATATTGCCGTCACAGCACGAGAAAGCATAACATTTAAATAACAAAACTTAACATTACCATCCTAATAATAGGCCTAATATTTAACACCAACATTTACACTATATACAGCCCATCTAGTCAACGTACCTACTTCATCAATTTTTATTCATCCTTTAATTTCTGATTAATATTATTTACCAGTATCTGATTTAAACATATATTATTGCTTCAGTTGTTATTATTCGGTCGTTCCCGTACCCAGCTATACCACCTCTTCCACGAGTTATAGAATTCTGAGTCCTTTTTTCCTTTAATTAATTTTGTTAATCTATCCGATTCTGCACATTCATTAATTTTATTTATTACTGCCCTATCCATTGGTATTTGATCACTCTTCCATTCCTGGGCAAAAGCCAATCTTGCCGCAATAATTATGTGCAACACCAAAAACCATATCTTCAAGGCCTAATTTAACCTCGCTAGAGAGACCTAGGAAGACCGGGAAAGGGGAGGGGGGGCATCTGAATCCCTGCTGCAGGCCTTGCTATTCTAAATTAACCCCTCCCCTCCTCCTCGGGCAGCCCTGAGGAGAGCGGCGGCAGAGTGGGGAAAGCGCGAGCGAGTGAGCGAGAGGGGTTGTGGAAAGGAGGGGAGGAGGCGGGGGGTTACCTGCAGAGTGCCGGGGAGCTTGCTGCTTTCTCCTCGGCATGCTGGTGTTGCCGCCGTCTCTTCAGCCGCCCTCCTCCTCCTCCTCCTCCTCCCTCAGCCGCCGCTGGAGAGCTTCCGCACAGGACTCTTCCAATCCCCACTCTTTTCATGCAGAAACAAACAAGACACACAAGACTAACAAAAATGGGGGGGTGGGAGGAAGGGATGGGGAAAGGGAGCAGCAGCCCAAGGGCTTCTTCTGCCACTTCCAAGGCCGCTTGGGGGGAGCCGGCGGGAGGGGCGGGGGAAGGAGGGGAGGGTTAGGGGGAAAAGTTTGCGCGGGTTCGCTGCTCCGGGCCGGCGCCTCGTCGGGTGTCCTTCTCCCGGGTCAACTCCTGGCGACGCCAACGGGGAGCAGAGGTTGCAAAGGGGGGGCTGGCGGTGCTGCTGGGATGCCGCTGCCCCCCGACCGGGCGCGGGGGATGCCAAGCGCCGTCGCCACGCCAAAAACTCGCGGAGGCAATGTTTTCATTTACAAGGTTGATTTCTGACCTTCCCGCGCCCCCCTCCAACGCGCGCGTACACACGCCCTTGGGGCTTTCCTCCTCCTCCTCCTCCCTTCTTTTTCCGTGGCTGTTTGGAAAAGTTACTTCGGAGACCAAACAAAGCTCGCCCGCCTCGTGCCGCGCGCCCCCCCAGATGTTGCGCCCGGTGCGGCCGGCCCCCCCTGCACCCCCCACGCTACGCCACTGGAACTGAGCATGGCTAGTCTACTGAAGAGAAGGACCAGGGGCGACATGATAGCAGTGTTCCAATATTTGAGGGTCTGCCACAGAGAGTAGAGAGTCAAGCTATTTTCCAAAGCACCTTAAGGCCAGACAAGGAATAATGGATGGAAACTGAACAAAGAGAGATTCAAGCTAGAAGGAGCTTCTCAAGAAGAAATTTTCTGGCGGTGAGAACAATCAACCAATGGAACTGAAGTTGCCTTTGGAATTTGTGGGAGCTTCATCACTTGAGACTTTCAAGAAGAGATTGGGCTGCCATTTGTCAGAAATGGTGTAAGGTCTCCTGCTTGACTAGATGACCTATAAGCTCCCTTCCACCTCTGTTAATCTGTTAATACAGAAAGTCCAGTGGATGTCATATGAGAAAGGTTTTTCTTATTTTGAATTCTCCTAGGGTTTAGCATCAAAGGTACAAAATATCATATTCATACCAAAACAATGACATCTATATAAATAAAAATGTAAATGTTCATTTGTTCAAAATCTTAAATCTCTGAAAATTGTTCACCAATTGCTTTGAAATTTTGACACGTTGTATTTGAACACACGCCTGTTTTTATATACCTATATTATATAGATGTCACACCTGTGACAGATGTAAATGTTTGTTTGTTTAAGATCTTAAATCTCTCCCTCCCTTTTCTCATCCTCCTCTTCGTCCTCGCGAGGCGTCTCGGGAGCTGTACTAGCGGCAAAGAAAAATTCCCTCATAGACTGCGGCAAATGGGCGGGACAAAGCCATGCTACCTGGAAGGCGCTATGAATCCAAGTCTCTGTTTCCATAGAACTGGAGTGGGAATTATATCAGCGTTTCTGAGGCAGCGGCTAACAGCGATGGTGATGGTCCACTCGGGCGCTGCACCAATGCGAAACAGGCAAGGCGGGCAGAGGTTGGGTGTTGGAATTGAGCTGTGTCGTTTACCATAGCATTCATTTCCTGAAACATATTAGAAACGTGCTCTTTCTCTTCTTTTTTTCTTTCCATTTAACCAGACTAAGCCACAGCAACGTGTGGCTGGGTACGGCTAGCAAATACTATGAGAAAACTCTTTCAGCTACAAACAACTGTGCACCTTGATCAAAGGAATCCACAGGCAGGATGTGGCAAAACTAAGTAAAGATGAAAGTCAGAAATGTCAATCCTTAGTAAAGCTCTTTCTTGAATATAAAGACATCATGGCTACCATCTTGATTTATTTTAGCACACCTTCTGGACAATGTCTGCTCTGTATGTTAAATTAAACAAATAAACAAAAAAGAATATTTGATAACCATTTATCAGATTTCAGATCATACTTGCCTTTTATTGTTCAGTAAAAATAATTATAGTTGTTCATATTATTAAATATAGTTGTAAGTCAACAGTTTGGAAGCATTATCATTTCAGGTTGGAAATTTGTGAAGCTGGAGTTGCTATTTCCATGTTGGCCTTTTCCTCCCTGACAAATAGCTTGAAGACTATGATTTATAAGTTTGTATCCTTACCAGAGGATTATTATTAATGTATTTTGGCCTTATTCTCAAATGGTCAATGGGACAAAGGGATCAGTATATTGCAGGAAAATATACCAAGAAAGGAATAAATTGGCCTGAGTAACTAGACACCAGGGATTTAGATATAGTCCAAAATAAAATCCAATTTCTTGCCAATCAGCTGTATCACAGGAACATCAAAACTTAGTTCTTGAACCAGTTTTGCCCATCCTCCAGGAAATACAAATGGAGGCAAAAAGTAGCTGATAAAGCAAAATGTCCACTCTAGAACTCATTACCAATGGCTAAAAAAACATTGAACACACCTGCTCTATCCTATACGGATCTCAAATGTGTATTTACAAAGAAATCTCAATCCGTGAATGGATGCAAACAACATTGTTTATGTAACACCACCCCATTCTTGATTTCTAATGCTGTTATCAAATTAGAACTAGATCACATCTCATTTGAAGCCCAAGCAAGGTTATGGCATCTCAGATTGTGTACTAAACAAATCATTTGAGGGAACCTCATTGGTACGTATGATTTTTATTTATAGTCTCCGCTTATAGAAATTATTTAGTCCATTATATGCAATATTATGTTTATAGGGTTTTTTCCTTTTATATATTTATATATTGTGTATTAATAATGTGCTGTATAAATTATGTGACTTGGTTTTGGACCATTGATTGATTGATAGTTAGACAGGCTATAGGAGTACACTGGGGTCATATGGGGTTAGGACCCATAGCTAACAGGAAAACTAAATCATATATTATACATGTATTGATTGTCAACCTTCTACCGTGCTTTGCCTCAAGGGACTGGTATTGCTACCAAGTCCTGAGCAGCCAGCCACGTAGCAATGTTAGACTAGGACTGGGAAGGTCCTGGGTTAAGTCCATTATTGGGTCTAGGACAAATTGACAACACCCTAGCCTCTATGACAAACCACAAGCATTTGTACATAACTGCCTCTCCCCTGGTGCTTCTGCATCACCACTACTCCCCTGCTGGTCCACCCATGTTGCCTGGGGCATATCTCCACAACCAATTCCCCACATGGGCCAATTAGCCTCATGTGTGCTACACCCACCTGCCTGGCTGTCCCTCTTGACTGATTGGGAACAGCAGTAGGACTCTTGGCTGTGGGGTGCTTGCCGGGAAGTAGTGGCAAGATTGGGGCTTCCATAGAGGTTCAGGGGATGGTGGTGGCAGGCATGATGGAGACAGCAGTGGAACCCAGAGCCCAGTGGGATAGGGGCTTCCTTGGAGGTAAAGGGGGCAATATCAGCAGGCAGAACAGGAATTGCAGTGGAAACCTCAGCCCAGGAGCACTTGCAAGAAAATGGTAGTGGGATCAGGGCCTTCATGGAGACACAGAGGGTGGCAGCAGGTGGGACAGGGTTGGCAGCAGGACTCTTGGCCATGAGGTCCTTGCAGGAAAGTGGTGGCAGGATCAGGGACTCTGTGGAGGCACCGAGGGCAGCAGCAGTAGCAGGCATGGTGGGGGCACCAGGGTGATGCTCGATTCAGGATGCTTGCAGGGAAGTGGCAGCAGAATCTGGACCTCCATGGAGGTGCAAAGGGCAGCAGCAGGTGGGGCAGTGATGGTGATGAGACCCTCAGTCCGGGGGCTGTTGCAGGGAAACAGTAGCAAGATTGGGGCTTCTATGGAGGTCCAAGGGACAATAGCAGCAGGTGCAAGGAGAAGCACAGAAGGGCCAGGGAAGGCAGGGAGGGAAGGAGGGAGGGAAGGAGGAGGCTCTTGCACAACCACTTCTGAAACATCTTGTGAAGAATACACAGATCATTCCAGGTATTTGCCAGGAGTCAATACAGACTCAAAGGCATTAAAACAAACTGTGTGTGTGCATGTGTGTGCGCACGTGAGAGAGAGAGAGAGGGAGGGAGGGAGAGGGAGAGAGAGACAGAGAGGGAGGGAGATCCTTCCTTTCATCTAAAACCACTGGCTGTGCTTCAGAGTGGAAGCAGGTATTTGCCCACCTAGTCTAACAATATGGGGAAGCACTCTGTGCATGCATAGAAACTCACTTCAAAAACCAAGAAGGAGTGAAGGGGCTACAGCCTTCCCTTCCTATAGGAAGGCAGGTATTCACTCACCCAGGATTGCAATATGGGGAAGCACTCTGTGCATGTGCAGATGCTCGCTTCAATAATAAAGAAGAAGTGAAAGGGCTACAGCCCTCCTTTCCCATAGAAGCACTGTGCTTCAGATAGGAGGCAGGCATTTGCCCACTCATAAGCAAACAAAGGGGAAGCATTCTGTGTTTGGGCAAAGGTTTACTTCACCACTGAAGAAGTAATAGGGGAGAAAAAGAAACTAGATTACAGCATAAACAAGCTTTCATTAATATATTTGATAGATGTGTGCTATGCCATGTAAGCAGAGGTGGTATTCAGCAGTTCGCACAAATGGGTAACAGGAATTTGGGGTGGGCCGCAAAATGGGTAGTGAACCGGGTGCCAGGTCACTGCTCACTCATTCTGCCCACTCAACGCTCGCTTGCCCCACCCATCCCAGCCATATATATGGTGCCTTCACTTTGCCATGCGGCCCAGCTATGCACCTCACCAGTTGCCTCTGTGCCTCACCTGCTCTGCTCAGCTCACACTAACAGTGACACCTGCTCACTCGTCACCTTCAGTCAGGAGCTGGGGCCCCAGGGATATGCCATTCCCTGAGGCCCCGGAGCTGCCGTTCACCTTGGCTGGGTCAGGGAATGAGCCATTCCCTGGTTTCAGCCTTACCTTGGAGCCACTGCCCGCTTGCTGTCCATCTCAGCCGGCTCGGGAAATGTGCCATTCCCCGGCTCCAGCCTTGCCCTGGAGCTGCTGCCCACTCTCCCTTTGCCAGTCATAAATGCCCTTGATTCATAGAAGAAATGAATGTTGTTATGGCAAATCCTCCACTATTCCTTGTTATCCCCCCTTCTGTTTTCCCAGACACTAAATGTGGCAGCCCTGAACTTCCAACAAAAAAGATGGCTTCCAGGGCCAACAGCCCACACACTATCCTACTGTAGTGGAGAGTCATGTTACCATTTACTTCAGGAGGAATCTATGGAGTAATCAGGGTTAGGAGAAAGAGAACAGAAATGAGCATACAGATTAGGCAGATGCTGAAACAATCAAAAACATTTATGAGGCGAGATGGAGAGGGGAATAGCAGGCAGAATTTGGGAAGTTCAAGACTGAAAGCTGTCGGAGATCATTTCCGGCTTTGGACGCGACAGACGTGTTTCCTACACGTCCGCCGCTGTGTTTCCTTAGCGAGCACCTTCGGGTGCAGGGGGGGGACACGAAGAGTCCCCCCCGTAAGGGCGGTCTGCGGTGAGGTCCCCACCTCAACGGCGGTCGTGGGGGCTGTTCCCACCACGCCCCAGGAGCTGAGGAACGGAGTGCGGGGGGAGTGCTTCCCTTTCGCCGAAGGAGCTGGAACCATGGAGGATTTTTTTCAATGAGCAGAAATGCCGGGGCTGAATGGCTGCGCCGAGGCTCCGGATTAGAAGAAATGTGAGTGATTTATTTGAAATTTCTACATTCAACTTTTGAAAGAGAGAAATAGGGGGGAGTTGGGAGAAACAACCCCCCTGGAAATAAAAGCGGCATTAGAGAACTAGTCCCGTGAAGCGGAGAGAGTGAAAGTGACATCCGATGGATTTATTGAAAAAGGAAATGTATTGTCAAATAAGGAATTGCTGTTAAACAATGCATCCTGAGCCTTGCTACATTTAAAATAGACTGTTTCCAAACTTTTACTTTCTTCACCGCTGCCAGCAAGGCGGAAAGATGGCATTTCTTTGTTCCCAGAATGGAATTTTTCCTTTTGAAAATAAGCATTCCTCCATTTTAACAAACTAAATGAGACTAAATTTAATATATATATATAAAGGCTTGCTCTAGTGACTTTCAGTGTTCTCTTCCTCTGTGAAGCCTTCTGTTTTTGTTTGGAAAATCATATTTCACTTTTCTCTCTGGAGGTTGCAAACTTAATTTGAAGTACCACTGCTTTTGTCTCGGACTTCACGGACTGCCCGCCCAACAGCGCCATTTCTTTTCTTTTTTCTTTATACCAACATCTAAAGCTTTAATTATGGCATCGAGAAAGCCTCCATCTGGGAAATCAAGCTCTGCCCCAGCAACTACAAAGCCCAGTCCAACCTCACAACCAAAGATTACAGCTTTACTTCAGAGGGAAACAGAAGCAGAGGATCCCAAGCCAACAACCACAGAGGAGATGTTTCAAAAAATAATGAATGAAATACAACAAATCCAGAAAAACAATTTAAGTACAAGACTGGAACTTTTGGAGGCACAAAGAGAAATAACAGATAATAAGCAAAAAAGTGAGGGGCTGGAAGGGGGGGCAGCTGGGATGAAGGAAAAGATAAAAGATTTTAAGAAGGAAATTACAGATATTGCTGGTCAGATGTCTAGAATTGATTTTGAACGTATGTCTTTCTTTTTAAGATTTCAGAATGTTCCAGAAGCAGATAATGAGGATTTAAGAGATTTAATGGCTACAATTTTAGCGGATTATACTAAGAAAAATAAGGAACTTATTTGGGGGGACATTGATTTGATTTATAGAATTAATTCAGCATATGCCAGAATAAACAAAGTACCCAGAGAGATACACATTAAATTCATGAGAAGGTCAACGAGGGATGAGATACTGAGAACACAAAGAGGGGGGCCTTTGATATATCAGCAAAACGAGGTGGCCATATTGAAGCAGATCCCTAAAAAAATATGAGATATAAGAAGGAAATATTCCTTCCTATCGAAAAAATTACATTAAAAGGGAGTGTGGTTCAAGTGGTTGATGCCTGAAGGGATGCTGGTATTCTGGGAGGGAGGAAGAGTTAGAATGAAAACAGTGGAAGAGGCGGAGAATTTTCTTAAAAAACATTCCTCAATCCTGGATGATGACGATATGGGAACGGGAGGGGCCATGGCTCCGCCTACTGGAGGGGTGAAGGAGAAAGAAACAATAGCAAAAAGGCTCAGATCACAAAAATAACTTTTTTGTCTTTTTTATGTATGGTAATTCCTGTATGGATGTTAATAGAAACAAAGTAATTGAATGTATGCAATTTTACTTCTGATTATGAAATTTATGATTTAAAATGTATGTACCCCTTCCTATTTTTATTATTTCCTAATGGAACTTACTCAAGAAGACTCGGAGGCGGTCACCAACCCCGATGTGGAAGCTCTAAAATATTGTTAAAACACCTTACCTACCCCTTTCCTTTTATAAAATGTTAAAACTAATAAAAATTATTAAAAAAAAAAAAGACTGAAAGCTGTCATTGGAAAAGGCAGTGCCCCCCCCCCCCACCATTTATATACTGAAGGAAGCCAAGAGCAGGAAACACCTGTGTGCGCAAACAAGCAAACTGGAGTTCATACAACAAACCATCTTGTGGCTGCCACGAGGGGGGGGGAGTTATGTTGTGGATTTTTAATGTAAGCTTCCTGTCGCTTGTATGTGAGTTGGGCATCCATATAAATTGGTTTAATAAAAACATAAATAAAATCTATATGCAAAGTAAATGATATTTTCAGGCATCTTAGTACTAAGCCGCTGGTCTTAGGGAGAGGGAGCAAAGGGTCATGATTCTTAGAAGAAGGTCTGGTACTATTTGTTCTATTTCAGTCCATCATCTAGACATTCATTTCCAACATATTCCTCTGAGCAGTCATACACAACATACATAAAAAGTAGATGGAAATTCAAATGCAGCTATATTGACTTTTTTGACCATACCTGCAGACCTCCCACCTTTTAAAGCAGTAATCCAGTCTCTAGAGTGCTAGACTTAATTCTCACTTCAAACTTTTGAAGCACAATCTATTGCTCATTAGTCATTTAGTAAGCAATGGAATTTAAACTAATGAATTGTAAAATGGCATAAAATTTGGCAATGTATACCACTGGTGGGTTACTCTTACTGGCACTACCGGTACACTGATCACATGCTCCTGCGTTCTGTTTGTGCACGTGCCTGACTTGCGCTGTACGTGCATGCGCAATCCACTGCCCCTGCAACAACCAGCTGCTTGTTGGGGCTCATGCAGGCACCACATGCTATGCACGTGTGCACACTTTGCTGTTTGCCATAAAAACAGTTATAGAGTGCGGGCGGGTGGGTGGGCCAAACGAGCCACCGTACCGGTATGCTCTCAGCTCTCCTGGCCACTACCAGTACGGCTGTACCGGGCTGTACCCATAGCAACCCACCTCTGATGTATACTTGAAATTGATATTTCACCATTCTTTAGAGGATTTATTGAAGAACAGCTCCCCCACCTTTTTTTTATAAATGTCTGGCAGTTGAATTTCATCTGATACTTCAATGAGTCAATTGGCTTATTAGTAAGGTGACCAGACGTCCCGCTTTTGGCGGGACAATCCCGGTTCACCAACAGATGTCCCACGCCCCGCTGCCTCTTCAAAATGTCCCGCTTTTTGCGGGCAGGCGGCGGGCGTTCTGTACGCGCTCAGAGGCCCGGATAGCTGAGAGTGCCGGCTCGGGTGGGGAGGGCGTCGGGGCCGAGGAGAGGGGGGCAGGGCAGCGCACGCTCCGCTGCAGCACGCGCCTGTGCAGAGGGCATCAGGGCCTAGGAGAGGGTGGTGCCGCGTGCTCCGGCGCATCAAAAAAAAAAAAGCCGCTGCAGGAATCAATGAAGGAGGCGAGGAGAGCCGGGAGCAAGGCGCCCTGCAGGAGGCATTGCGACGGAAGCCAAGGAGCTCAGCGCTGAATCAGCTGCCAGGGTTAGGCGGGTCTCCCATGGGTGGCGTGGCAGTGGACGAGGCTGGCTGCCTGCCTTCCTGCCTTCCTCATCCTCTGCCGGACACGGCTCTGGCTGGGATCAGATGACCGGCAGGAAGGAAGGAAGGCGCAGGGCTGCGGGGACCTGCCGATTCAGCGCCCCTCCCCCCATCGACAGTGTCCCACTTTGGGACTGAAAATCTGGTCACCTTACTTATTAGGGAGTCTGTTTAAAATTACTTTTACAAATCCTAATAAACAAATGCTTGGGTCTGATATGAACTAGGATGCATTCTAGTCCTGTAGGTTCAATTTAATCTGTGGTACATCAGTGCTCATTAAGCAAAACCATGCCTACAATAAAGCTCCTTTCTAAATATGATTGGTCAATTGGCAGCATTTTGAAGTCTTTGGACTAAAATGATGAGAAATCTTGTTTTCAGAGGAAACCTCTGCAAACACACATTCTCAATGGAGAGACTTACCACTGCTTCTCTCCTGTGTGTGTGAATGTTTCTCTGTGTGGTGGCAAAACAGATGGACTTTGTGGGAATTGTTGTTTGGAGCTATATATGTGGACAAGGCAAAAAAAAACAGATAGCTAAATTCAGAGAACATTGTAAGATAGTGCTGTATTTATTTTTTACAATAGAAGATACATTGAAACAATCTTCATTTTTTTCTATCTAGCTTTTTGTCCCTCTTAGCCGAGTGTCTGTTTCTTTTGCACTGCCTTCCCATTACTCCACATATAGTAATATCTATATATGTACAGGGAAGTTATCAATGAACAATGCAATGAGGAGGTTGTTTCAGTTGGTTGTTAGAGAGCTTGGCATGGATTTAGGCTGGGAGGAAGAGAAAGGGTTTAGATTAAATTGTTTCAACCTTATATGAGTCACTGCTGTGAGATGAGCAACCATAAACATTGTTTAAATAAATGAAAATAAAATAAAATGCAACATAGACAACAAGATCATACCCCAGTTATGGTCTGTTCAGTTTGGAGGCTCACTATTTTTCTCTCAGTTCAATATAATTAGGGAATGAATTCCAGATTAACCCTGAATTTATACAGCTCTGACAGGCATTCTTTTGCATAGTTGTCATAAAACATTGAAGCTTATAGTCCAACAGAAAAACATGTAAGAAGTGCGAAGAAGAAACTGGCCATCACAGGATGAGACATATGGTTTGTTAGCTCTGTAGCCAGGAAATGACATCATATTCCAGTCAGAGGAAGTCTTCTTTTGGTGGAAGAAATCTGGACAATAATACCCAGCACATTCCTTCACGCAAAAAATATATGAGCACAGCATTGTTGGATTAAGAAGAAATGAAAAGAAACTAGCATCTGCAGACCAAAGGACATCTGTTTGATCAAAGAGATAAGGAAAATACCTAAGAGCTTTATTCTACTAAACGTACATCTGTAATAGATCTATGAAATTTATTAGCAATAACAGTGAGCAGCAGCTCCCCCTCCTCCCTAACTCAAACATTAAAATACAGATCTTTGTCTACTCAAATGGAGTGGTAATGTCGAAGTTTCAAAAATTTTATTCTTCAGAAATTTATACCTCCATTTTGTAACCTTCCACAAATGATGAGAAGGAAAATCAGATTGAATGAGGTGGTCCATACAGCATTACAACATTTTAGGTCTCATGACTAGCAGGAATCAATTTTTTTGGTATCTAAAAGGAAGTTTAGGACTATAACCTTCTGCACATTCCAGGAAAGCCCCCCCTCATCCATGACCTCGTGTCAGAGGGGGAGCCGGACCTGGTAGGAATTGCGGAGACCTGGTTGGGCCACGAGGGAGGACTCCCCCTCATTGAAATGTGCCCACCAGGTTACCGCGCTTTTCATCAGCCTCGGGCCCTAGGCAGGGGTGGTGGGGTAGCGGTTATTATTAGGGAAGGTCTGGAGCCGAGAGAGACCATTGTGCCACAGACCACCGGTTGTGAGTCCCTCTGTGTGAAGTGGGGCCTAGGGAGGCAGTTGGGCTTGCTAGTTGTATACCTGGCTCCCTGCTATGTAACAGCAGCCCTGCCCGAGCTCCTCGTGGTGATCGCTACGATGGCAGTTGAGACCCCCAGACTTTTAGTCATGGGGGACTTTAATCTGCCATCGGTGGGCGAATCATCCGGGGTAGCTCAGGAGTTCATGGCTTCCATGACGGCCATGGACCTGACCCAACTAATTCAAGGCCCCACTCACGAGGGTGGACATACACCGGATCTCATCTTTGTCTCAGGCCAATGGAAGAGTGATCTGGGTATAGGGGATATAGTCATCACGCCCTTGTCATGGACAGACCACGCACTTCTCCGGCTCGACTTTCCAACCGCTGCCCCTCACCGCGGGGAGGCGGAACCTGAGTCACCAATTTGGTTCCGCCCCAGGCGCCTGATGGACCCTGATGGGTTCCAGACGGCGCTTGGGCCACTTCCTGTACCCCTGACCCGCGCCCTGATGGAGGACCTCGTGGCCGCATGGAATACTGCGACCATGGGAGCCTTGGATCGGGTCGCGCCCTTGCGGCCTCTCTTGCGGCGGCGAGCCACCCTGGCTCCTTGGTTTACCGAGGAGCTAGGGGTGATGAAACGCCACAAGAGATGCCTAGAGAGAAGATGGAGGTCTACCCGTTCTGAATCTGACCGGACACAGGTAAGAGCCCATTTACGGACTTACATTGTGGCGCTGAGAGTGGCCAAACGTCATCATTGTGCCACCCTCATAGCATCCACAGAAAACCGCCCTGCTGCCCTGTTTAGAGTGACCCGCTCCCTCCTTCAACAGAGGGTGCGGGAAGCCCCGCTACAGGGTAGAGCAGAGGAATTTGTGACTTTTCTGCAGGAGAAAATCGCTCAGATACAGAACGAGTTAGCCCCCATTGATGGCCCAGTGGGATGCCACGAGACAGATCTTGTTTGGGAGGAGTTTGACTCCGTTACTTCCGAGGATATGGACAGGTTACGTGGGCGACTGCGAGCCACCACATGTTTATTGGACCCGTGTCCCTCCTGGCTTGTACTGTCATCCTGGGAGGTGACACGAGGCTGGCTCCAAGAGGTTGTCAACGCATCCTTAAGTGAGGGTTCCTTGCCTGCTTCCCTGAAAGAGGCTATGGTGAGGCCCCTCCTTAAGAAGCCCTCTTTGGATCCAGCTCTATTAACCAACTATCGTCCAGTCTCCAACCTTCCCTTTCTGGCGAAGGTTGTTGAGAGTGTGGTGGCACAGCAGTTTCCCCGTCACCTGGAGGAAGTTGATTATCTAGACCCGCGCCAGTCCGGCTTTCGGCCCGGGCATAGCACCGAGACGGCATTGGTTGCGTTGGTCGATGATCTCTGGAGGGCCAGAGATGGGGGTTGTTCCTCCATCCTGGTCCTATTAGACCTCTCGGCGGCTTTTGATACCATCGACCATGGTATCCTATTGCATCGGCTGGGGGGGTTGGGGGTGGGAGGCACCGTTTTACGGTGGTTCTCCTCCTACCTCTCTGGCCGATCGCAATTTGTGTTGACAGGAGAGCAGAGGTCGACCCCGAGACCCCTCACATGTGGGGTGCCTCAGGGGTCGGTCCTCTCGCCTCTCCTGTTTAACACATATATGAAGCCGCTGGGTGAGATCATCCGTGGTTTTGGGGTAGAGTACCATCTCTACGCTGATGATACTCAGCTGTATATATCTACCCCAAACCACCCCAACGATGCCGTAGCGGTGATGTGCCAGTGCCTGGAAGCCGTACGGATCTGGATGGGAAGAAACGGACTCAAGCTCAACCCGACCAAGACTGAGTGGCTGTGGTTTCCGGCTGCCCGATTCAACCAGCTGATTCCATCACTGGCCATTGGGGGCGAACATCTTGCCCCAGTGGATGGGGCGCGCAACGTGGGTGTCCTCCTGGATGCCCGGCTGTCCATGGAAGACCAAGTGACAGCCGTGGCCAGGAGGGCGTTTTACCAGGTCCGCCTGGTTCGCCAGTTGTGCCCCCTATTGGATCGGGACGCCCTTCGCACAGTCACTCATGCTCTCGTGACATCCCGACTGGACTATTGTAACTCTCTCTACATGGGGCTCCCCTTGAGGTGCACCCGAAGACTTCAGCTGGTCCAGAATGCAGCCGCGCGAGCAATAATGGGTACCGCAAGGTATACCCATGTAACACCGCTCTTGCGCGAGCTGCACTGGCTACCTGTCGTCTTTCGGGTGCGCTTCAAGGTGCTAGTTTTCATCTTTAAAGCGCTCCATGGCTCGGGACCTAGCTATCTGCGGGATCGGATTCTGCCCCATACATCCTCCCGGCCGATTCGCTCCCACAGAGAGGGACTTCTCCGGGTGCCGTCCACTAGACTTTGTCAGCGGGCGATGCCCAGGGGAAGGGCCTTCTCTGTGGCGGGCCCAGCCCTCTGGAACGACCTTCCCCCCGACATTAGAACAACTACGGACCTCCGCTCCTTCCGTCAGAAATTAAAAACTCACTTTTTCTGCTTGGCCGGCCTAGGTTAGTCTCTACCTCAGGGGTTAGGAAATGTTAATTTTAAAATGGGAATTTTAGTGCAGGGATAGTTAGATTTAATTTGTTTTTATTGTATTTATGTATGTATATATTTTATGTTGTTTTAATTTCTCCCTGTGCACCGCTCCGAGTCCCCTCGGGGAGAGGACACGGTTATAGAAATAAATATTCTATTCTATTCTATTCTATTCTATATCTGTGTTAAGTTACATGTGATCACAATATTAATATTTGATCATTATAGAAAAAGGTAAACTGCCTAGCATAATATAGGAATATGCCATAGAAATGACTTGTAGATATTTTTTTAAATTATTAGAAAAGAGATTGAAAACAATGGCCCTAAGAATACAAGAATAAATGCTGGCCAGTTGAAATGTTGATTAAAGAATAATTTAATCTGTAATTTTATGTTCCCAGGATGTTGTACATGTACACATCCTTCTTTTCTTCTATTTATAATCAAAGGAATTAACTCCCTGATTTAAAAAACCAAGCAACTGACTCAAATCAAGTGTTTACAGTAGAGTGTGACTAGAGTAGAGTCTTTGGTAAAAATCTTCTGCTTATGTAAATAAGAGGTTTCTGGGAGCATATAGGAGAAAAATGCCCAAGGACTGTTGAAAGAGTCATCAATTAAACCTAACAAAACATGAAATCTTGAATTCCCCCATTGGTGCCTCTACACCTGAAATAATGTTATGGGCTTAATTTCTCATATCGGTTTAACCTCACATCTATATAAATAAAAATGTAAAATAGTTTGTACGAATCCACTAATCTCAAAAACTACTGGACCGATTTACACCAAACTTTCACACAATGTAGCCAAGGACTTCCGCTAATAGAATAGCTACTCATTTTGTGCCTAGCACACGTGTGTCATGTGCAAGGTATACAAATGTAAAATGTACCCACTGCTTTTCAACTGTCATTTCCTCAGCAACGTATGGAAGCCTAAAAGTGCCAAAACACAGAGGATAGCAAACTCCCAGGTGGCCCATAGAGAGAGAGGGGGAGAAATACAGTTTAATAAAAGAGGGACTAAAGGAGACATGATAGCAGCCTTCCAATATGTCAGGGGTTGCCACAAAGAAGAGGGAGTCAAGCTATTCTCCAGGGCACCTGAGGGCAGAACAAGAAGCAATGGGTGGAAACTAATCAAGGAGAGAAGCAACTTAGAACTGAGGAGGAATTTCCTGACAGTTAGAACAATTAACCAGTGGAACAGTTTGCCTTCAGAAGTTGTGAATGCCCCAACACTGCAAGTCTTCAAGAAGATGTTGGATAGCCATTTGTCTGAAATGGTATAGGGCTTCCTGCCTAGGCAGGGAGTTGGACTAGATGACCTCCAAGGTCCCTTCCAACTCTGCTATTGTATTATTGTATTACAGTAGGTAGGTAAATAGGGGAATAGATAGAGAGGGAGAAATACAGTTGGTAGGTAGGTAGGTAGGTAAAGGAATAGAGAGAGAGGGAGAAATACAGTAGGTAGGTAGGTAGAGGGATAGATAGAGAGGAAGAAATACAGTAGGTAGGTGGGTAGGTAGATAGATGGAGAAAGGAAGAAATACAGTAGGTAGGTAGGTAGGTAGGTAGGTAGGTAGGTAGGTAGGTAGGTAGGTAGAGGGATAGATAGAGAGGGAGAAATACGGTAGGTAGGTTGGGGGTTATACCGTGGTTGTGTGTATGTGTGCAGGTGTAGATCTACACACAGATTGGTTGGCCATTTAACCAGACTGGGCCACAGCAACGCGTGACCGGGTATAGCTAGTATTCAATAAATTCCATGTGGATTCCATCCTAACTGACTAATTTAATTAAATTGTGAAGAAAACTGACCATCACAAACAAGGAAAAAACCCTGATTGTCTAACAAAAACATAACATAACAGAGCAAATATTTCAGAATTTTTGGATTTTCCGAATTCCATCTCAGTACAGTAATGTAAAAAAGAAGAAACAGCTTGTACCTTTTTATTGTAGAAGTAATATTGTTATCAAGCTGCCTTCTCTATTGTTAAAAATGTTATATTTGTTTTAAATATAAAGTTACTGGAAAGAGAGAGAAGATTGTAAGGGAAAGAAGGAAGGAAGGAAGGAAGGAAGGAAGGAAGGGAAGGATAGAAAAAGAAAAAAGAAAAGAAAGAGAAAAGGAAAAAGGAAAGGAAAAAGAAAAAAAATCAGACATATGCCATACTACTATATTTTCCCGTTTCCTGACAGCATCACCCTTTACAAAGAAATGGTACATATGAGAAAACAAGCAATCTTTTTTTCTTGCAAGGTGAAATACAGAGTGAAAAATTCAGTACATTGAAAAGAAATGTCTGGCTAAGGAATAGGATAGCAAATCACTAAATTTACATGGAAAACATTCTCCTATCTACCATGGCCAGGCATTATGAAGAAAGCAAATGAATAATGTCTTTGGAAAAGGGTGTGGAAGAATAAAGGGAGAATAAGATTTAAATAAATAAAAGTTCTTTTTTTACTTACATGGCTTGAAAGAGTTCTGAACAGCTGGAGCCTCAACAATGTCTGCAGATGTTGTGTTTGGTTGAGCCTACCCCTCCCCCCTCAAACTTTGGCACCAACATTTCTGTAATGCTTAAACTTGATAAATAATTTCCTGGTTCCCTTTCCAAAATTCTCACATATTTGATCACTGATCCACCCTAATGGCAGACGAATGCAGACTAGATTAGGCAGCCTGTATTTCTCCCTAAGGAACACAGCCTCTCTGGCTGCCTTGATCTAAGCTACACTGCCCACTCCCCCAAATATTATACCTTGGATTAGTGCTGAATGAATACATGAAATAGCCATCTCAGTATAACATGGTGGCATTTACCATATGAATCGCAGACACATAGAAACCCTGTCCCAGAGGAAGATTGAGTGTCCCTAACTGAGAATGTAAAGCATTTGGGAATCATCTAACTTAATCTGGAATTCAGTTGAACAAAGTAGGTGAATTATGAAGACAAGGAGAGTTTATATTAAATGTAAACAGGGGCAAGTTCTACCACTCTTGTCTTCAAAAATACAATTGCTTCTCAACAGAGATTTGAATAGTGATGCATACGCACTTCTGTCTATAAGGTGAGCATGACTGCTAGAAAGACTTATGGTTTTGGTGACCAACAGCACCACAACTAGTAGTGCTCATCACTGCCACAAAAAGTTATTTTTTTATACTCCAGCATGCACAGGTCTGAATCAATCTTTCTACACATTAGTTAAAAATTATTAAATATTTCCTACTCACCATTCTCTTCAATCACTACTAACCCAAAAGGTAAGCTGTCAGTTTCCTTATATCCATATTTACCAACCTGCCTGTTTTCTATTTGATTTTACAAACCAGTCTTATTCCAGTCACTTTCCATCACTTGTCAAATTTACACGCGTGAATCTGACTAATTATGCATGCTCTTCCTATCTCAGCATTGCTTGACAGAAGTGTCGAAATTAAAGAAGCAGGAATGAACATGACAAAAGAGAGTCAGAATTTGAATAGGATGGCATACTTTACCTGTAACCATCTACAAAGCTAGCATTGATATAATTGGAACCTTCAACACCCCGAATTGCCTGCAGACAAACCCATGTCAATACATAGGGCATGATATTCACTAGGCGTTTTTTGAATTTGTTGCCAGGTCCAACTTTCTCTGCTTCTATAAGTAGCATGAAATTTTAGATGTTGATTGGGGTGTTATTGATGGCTGGTTTTTAAGTCATTAGCTGTCATTTGCTTGTGCTGCTCAGACCTCATCTTCTAAGTATTTGCCACTTACAACAGGCACTATAAATACTACACACAGAAGAGCACACAATCTGCTAGAGAGAAATTCCCAGAAGATGGGCTTCTGCACAAATCCGAAAGCTTGGAAGAAAAAACCTCTGGTCCTGGTGACTAACTCAGATTGGATCCTTCATCAACAATTAAGCTCATTTTGAGTAGTCAAATCAGAAACATAGAGAAGGGAAAAGAAGAGAAGGAAGGACCTTGGAGGTATTCTAGTTCAGCCAGTGGTGGGTTCTTACTGGTTCGGACTAGTTCGAGTGAACCGGTAGTGGTTTGGTGGCCTGGGTCACTGGAACCGGAAGAGTCCCAAGCCTGCAACGCCCCCAAACTGGTTCTCTGTGTGGCACCATAGGCACTGCCATCTTGTTTTTTGCTTCTGCATATGCACAGAACAATTTTTATTGCATTGCACATGTGCACTATTTCTGGATCTGTTTTTTCTTTCCTTTTCTGAAAATGGGAACCACATCAGCTCTTTTCCAGTCCTCCGGTAGTTTCCCAGTGCTCCAGGATTTTTGAAAGATGTTCTACAGTGGTTCTGAGGTGACATCTACCAGTTCCTTTAGAACTCTGGAATGTAGTCCATCAGGTCCTGGTGATTTATATTCGTGAAGATCAGACAGGTGTTCTCTTACTATTTTTTTTGCTTATTTTAACTTTTATTTCCAGTTTATCTTTTACAGTTATATTTTTGGTAGGTTGGGCTATAGTTTCTTTTTGTATGAAGACTGATGCAAAGAATGCAAGTTAAAGAACCCTTTTCCAACAGTGACCACAGCATGATGGACTTTTGTCTCAATTTGTCCTTGCAAAGTGGGTCATAATGATGTGTACACCAAATTGTAACTTTAAAAAAGCCAACTATGATCTCATGGCTGCCAACCTTTCATCTCATGATTGGCACCTTCTCTTCACTGCCTGTAATACTTCCAAAAACTATTATAACACTTTTTTGCTTGAAGCCAATAGAATCATTAAATTACATGTACCATTAGTAACCCCCAAAGCCTCCCCCAAAATTACCCATAACAATAAGAAAGCTTCAATCCCCAAAAAGTCTCTTTGGCAAACCCCCCACACAAATCTGCTGCAAAACTTTATGCCATCAGATAAAGGCAGAATGCACCAATTACCATTGCAAACAGGAGGAAGAGTGTTACACTTGAAATTAACCTGACCCTTCTATAATTTCATAAATGCAAAAATTAAAGACTCGAAAACTATCCCACCCCTAAAAGGGCCTAATGGGAAAGACTGTAATGGTGAAGCCGTTAAGGCCAACAAGGAGACCTTAGCCCAGTGGTCGGCAAACTCATTAGTCAAAAGAGCCAAATATCAACAATACCACGATTGAAATTTCTTTTGAGAGCCAGAAGGTGTGGCCTGTTTTGTGGGAGTGGCTCAGCGGTCATGTGACCGGGTGGGCATGGCCAACTTGGAAAATGTTGTGAAACTCACAACAACGGTCTTGCTTAGCAACCAAAATTTTGGGCTCAATTGTGGTCATAAGTTATCTTTCTTTCATCTCTCTCCCACTTTCTTTTTCTTTCTTTTCTTTCTTCCCTTCTTTCTCTTTCTCTCTCTGTTTCTCTCTGTCTCTTTCTATCATTCTCTGTGTCTGTCTTTCTGTATCTCTGTGTCTCTCTCTCTCCTCCCTTCTTCTCTGTCTCTCTCTGTCATTCTCTCTGTGTCTGTCTGTCTGTCTCTCTCTCTCTGTGGCTTTTTGTCTCCCTCCCTCCCTCTCTGTCTCTTTCTGTCATTCTCTCTCTGTCTGCCTCTCTGTAGCTCTCTCTCCTCCCTCCCTCTTATCTCTGTGTTTCTGCCCTCCCTTCCTGTCTCTCTCTGTCATTCTCTCTGTCTGTCTGTCTGTGTGTGTGTCTGTGTGTGTCTCTCTCTCTGTGTCTCCCTGTCTCTGTCTCCCTCCCTCCCTCTCTATCTCTGTCTCTCCCCTCCCTTCCTCTCTGTCTGTGTGTCTGCCTGTCTCGCACTCACTCACTCACTCTCTCTCTCTCTGTCTCTCCCTCCCTCCCTCTCTCTCCCTGTCTGTGTGTCAGTCTCCGATTCCCTCCCTCCATCCCCTGTCTCTCTCTCTCTCTGTCTCTGTGTCTGTCAGATTCTGATTCCCTCCCTCCGTCTCTCTCTCTGTGCCTCTCTCTGTCTGCCTGTCACTGTCTCTGTCCACAGAATACCGCGTGAAGCAGTGGCGAGTCTCTGTGCTGCTGGCGAGGCCGTCCGGGAGGTCTCCATCGTGTTCCTCGTCTTCCCCGAAGGCGTCTGGAGTGATCAGGGGCCGTGGAGAAGCTCGCCGGAAAAGATAAGTGCGCGCATGGCCTGCCCGATTACAGTCTCGGAGACTTCGTAGCGGTTGGAATTTGTGCTGTAATTCCGTGGGACCTGTACGCGCCTATCTTTTCCACGGTGTGGAAAAGTGGCGAGTTTCTCCACGGCCCCTGATCACTCCAGACACCAACGGGAAAGACGAGGAACGCGAGGGAGACCTCACGGATGGCCTCGCCGGCAGCACAGAGACTCACCACTGCTTCACGCGGTATTCTGTGGACAGAGACAGGCAGACAGAGAGAGGCACAGAGAGAGAGAGGGAGAGGGAGGGAGGGAGAGAGTGTGTGCAAATAGCGGTTTGTGTGTGTTTTCTTCTGGTAGATGGTGTGTCCTAGGGATTTTGGCAATAGTTCTGGTCTTAACAAAACCCGCCCTCACTGACTTCCGGTTCCGCCTTCCAGCGGCGACGGATGAGTCTTGGGACTCGTCTGCCGTTTTGTTCTTTTTTCTGCCCCTCAACGGGGTGGGGCATCCCCTTTTTTGGGGTCCCTCCATAAGGCTGGCTTGCCTGGGCCAGTTTATCCCAGCGGCAGCGGGAAAACGGCCCTTGTCTTCGGTCTAGGCGAGAGAAGACATGCTGCGGGGGGTTTTCCCTTCGCCAATGGAGGACGGCAACGCATAATGAATTTGGAGAGAGCTGAGTGTTCAGGTCGGAAGGCTTTCCGGGGCTTTGGCGACGAGGTGGAGAGTGAGTGATTTTTAACTTTGTTTGTGCTGGCAGCCTGGACTGAAAGAACGTGGAGGGGGGTGTTTGTTTGTTAAACCCCCCCTCGGATTTAAAGCGGCGCTTAGAAATGGCTCCTCGTTGCGAGGAAGCGGACATTTCGCATCTGGATTGCTTTGAAGCAAGTGAAAGTGTTTTGCGGCTTGTTTCTTTACAATGTATCTAAGTCCGGCTGGCTTGAAACAATTTTTCTTTTGCTACTTTCTCCTGCTGGCTCTCAGACTGGGCGGTGGAAGATGGCTGCCCTTTGTTCCTGAATGACTATTTTTTCTTATGGAAAATTACCAACATCTCTTTGTGATTTGGACTCCCTCTCTCTATTAATGAAGAAATTTCTGGATTAATTGATTCCTTCCCTGGAGTGCCTTCTCTGCTATAATTATTGACTGTGAAAAGTGTTTCTCTTCTGGGTCCTAAACTTTTTACAACCTTGATTTGAACTGTCTTCTCCTGACTTGCTTCAGCGGCCCCACCCAAAAAACGCCATCTTAGTGGCACTGACTTTAACAGCTTACCATGGCATCAAAAACAGAATTGGCAGGTTTGGAACAAAGAATGACATCAATGGAATCAGTGTTACAAGCTTTGGTGCAGGAAATTAAAGCTTTGAGAGAAGATAATAGCAGCTTCAAGAAGGATCTTTTGGAAACACGGAAACAAGTGCTGGAGAACACACAGAACACTGAGGAGCTGGAAGGGGGGCTGGCTGGGGCAAAGGGAGAGCTTAAAAATGTTAACAGTGAGGTTGGAGAACTGACTGGGCATATGTCTAGGATGGATTTTGAAAGGATGTCATATTTTTTAAGATTTCAGAACATTTCTGAATGTCTTCCTGAACTCATGAGCACAATTTTAGCAGACTATTTACATAAACCTAAAGATGAGATCAGAGGGGACATTGACCTAGTCTACAGAATAAACTCGACATATGCCAGGATAAATGAAGTGCCCAGAGAGATACATATCAAATTTGTTAGAAGGTCAACCAGAGAGGGAATTTTGAAGGCACAGAGAGGGGGGCCGCTAATTTACCAACAAAAGGAAGTCGCCATCTTGAAGCAGATCCCAAAAAAGATTAGAGACGGGTTGAGCCTGAGTTTGTTACTACCCATCCAGATCCGTACGGCCTCCAAACACCGGGACATGACCTCGACGGCATCGTTGGGGTGGTCTGGGGTGGATATGTACAACTGAGTATCATCAGCGTACAGATGATATCCCACCCCAAAACCACGGATGATCTCGCCCAGCGGCTTCATGTATGTGTTGAACAGTAGGGGCGAGAGGACCGACCCTTGAGGTACCCCACATACGAGGGGCCTCGAGGCCGACCTCTGCCCCCCTGCCAACACATATTGCGACCGACCAGAGAGGTAGGAAGAGAACCACCGTAGAACGGTGCCTCCCAGCCCCAACCCCCCCCAGTCGGCGCAATAGGATACCATGGTCGATGGTATCAAAAGCCGCTGAGAGGTCTAATAGGACTAGGATAGAGGAATATCCTCTATCCCGCGCCCTCCAGAGATCATCAACCAACGCGACCAATGCCGTCTCGGTGCTATGCCCGGGTCGGAAGCCGGACTGGCGCGGGTCTAGATAATCAACTTCCTCCAAGTGTCGCGGAAACTGTTGGGCCACCACACTCTCAACAACCTTCACTAAAAAGTGAAGGTTGGAGACGGGACGATAGTTCTCTAGTAATGCTGGATCCAGGGACGGCTTCTTGAGGAGGGGCCTTACTACCGCCTCTTTCAAGACGGCAGGCAAGGACCCCTCACTCAAAGATGCGTTGACAATGCCCTGGAGCCAGCCTCGTGTCGTCTCCCAGGATGCCAGTACAAGCCAGGAGGGACACGGGTCCAATAAACATGTGGTAGCCCTAAGTCTCTTTGACAACTTGTCCATATCCTCGGTAGTAACAAAATCAAACTCCTCCCAAGATGGTGTCTCAAGAGCAACCTCGGACCGCTCAGCTGGACCACTGTCGATGGAGGGCAGCTCGCTCCGAATCCGAGTGATTTTCTCCTGCAGATAAATCCCAAATTCCTCTGCTCAACCCTGTAGAGGGGCTTCCCGCGGCCTCTGTTGAAGGAGGGAGCGGGTCACCCCAAACAGGGCGGCAGGGCGGTTATCTGCGGATGCAATAAGAGTGGCACAATACTCACGTTTGGCCACTCTTATCGCCACCAGGTAAGTCCTAATGTAGGTTCTCACTAGTGTTCGGTCGGCTTCGGAGCGAGAGGATCTCCATCTGCTCTCTAGGCGTCTCTTGTGGTGCTTCATCTCCCTAAGCTCCTCGGTGAACCAAGGAGCCCGGGTGGATCATCGCCGCAAGAGAGGCCGCTCGGGCGCGACTCGGTCCAAGGCCCCCGTGGCCGCACTTAACCATGCGGCCACTAGGTCCTCAGTCGAGTCGCGGGGCAAGTCCACAGGAATTGGCCCAAGCTCCCTTTGGAACCTTACCGGGTCCATCAGAAGCCTGGGGCGGAACCATATAGGAATATCCGGTTCCGCCTCCCCGCGATGGGGTGTAGCGATCGGAAAGTCGAGCCGAAGGAGAGCGTGATCTGTCCATGACAGGGATGTGATGACTAAATCCCCTATTCCCAGATCACGACTCCACTGTCCCGAGACGAAGATGAGATCCAGGGTGTTTCCACCCTCGTGGGTAGGGCCCAAAACTACCTGGGTCAGGTCCATGGCTGCCATGGAAGCCATGAACTCCCGAGCTGCACCAGAGGTTTCGCCTACCGACGGCAGGTTAAAGTCCCCCATGACCAAAAGTCTGGGGGTCTCAACCGCCGCCTCGGCTATCACCTCTAGGAGCTCGGGCAGGGCTGTTGTTGCATAGCGAGGAGCCAGGTATACAACTAACACGCCCAACTGCCTCCCTAGGCCCCACTTCACGAGGAGGGACTCGCACCCGGTCGTCTGGGGGATCGTGGTCTCCTTTGGCTCAAGACCTTCCCTAACCATAATCGCCACCCCCCCCACCCCTCCCTAGGGCCCTAGGCTGATGAAAGGCTCGGTAGCCTGGTGGGCACATTTCTACGAGGGGATGACCTCCCTCGTGGCCCAACCAGGTTTCCGTAATACCTACCAGTATTGAATGAGATTTCATCGAAACGTCGAAACGTCGATGAATGAGATTTCATCGAAACGTCGTGAAGATACTTCCAATTCTACGCGGGAGAAAACCCGAACAACCAAAGACCTACATATATATATGCCAGCATATATATGCCAGCATATATATATATATATATATATATATATTTGTTTTCGTAGGTTTTCACGGGTATAGGTATGTAGATTTTGGTTTATTCGGGTCTTTTCCCGTGTAAAATTAAAGGTGTTTTTGCAACGTTTCGATGGGATCACCCCCATCATCATCAGGCTTTGGCTTCTGCCTTTTGCAAATGAACTGCATTTGAAATGGCAGTTTTTCTGTAAGTGGAGGTGGGAGGGGTTGGAATGTTGGCTCTGCTACTTTTAAACCGATTGGTTGGCTGATTTGCCACATCCTGATTGGTAGCTGGAGTTTGTTGAGAGTGATTGATGATGGTGTCAGTGTTTGTGGCCGGGACTTGTTTAGTGGCTGGGACTCGTTTAGTGGCCAGGGTTTGTTTAGTGGCCGGGACTCGTTTAGTGGCCAGAGCTGGTTTCCAGATGTCTGGCAGGCGGGAGGCATCATCGCGTCTGTTCATATTTTGGGGATGTTTTTCTATTTCAATAGCTTCCATAATCATTCTCCTGTTGGAGTGTTCAGTCCTGGAGAGCAATTTGGTTTTTTCAAAGTCAATTTGATGACCTGTTGCTTGGAAGTGCTGGAAGAGGGAGGAAGTATTTACTTGTCTTTTAACAGAATTCTTATGCTCTGAGATACGTGCACTAATTCTCCTATTAGTTTGTCCAATGTATGTGGACGAGCAGACTTTGCATGGTATTTCATAGACTCCTTGGTTTTCTAGCTGGATTTTGTCTTTGGGGTTCCTTAAAATGTTGGCAATTTTTTGGTTAGTGTCGAAGGATGTCTTTATATTGTGTTTGTGGAGAATTTTGCTGATTTTATCAGTGGTACCTTTAATATAGGGGAGGAGAGCGATGCCATTGTCTTGTTCTGTGTTTTGGATCTTGGGGGGTGTCTGCTTTTGGATTAGTTTGGTGATTGTGTTTCTTTGGAAACCATTAGAGATTAATATCTTTGTGAGGGTTTGTAATTCATTTTTCAGGTGGTCTTTGTCAGCTAGGCGTTTGGTTCTGGAGATGAGGGTCTTGGCTACAGAGTTGATCTGTGCAGGGTGGTGATGTGATTGTGCGTTTAGGTAGCGGTTTGTGTGTGTTTTTTCCCGGTAGATGGTGTGTCCTAGGGAGCCATTGGGTTTTTTGTAGATTAGGACATCCAGAAAGGGAAGTTGGTTGTTATCTTCTATTTCCATAGTGAATTGTATTTTGGGGTGTAGGCTGTTGAGGTGTGTGAGGAAGTTGTGTAGTTTTTCTTTTCCGTGTGGCCAAATTACAAAAGTGTCATCCACATATCTAAGCCAGAGTTTGGGTTTGTGTTCCGATTTATCTAGGGCATTCGTTTCAAAGTGATGATGGGGGTGATCCCATCGAAACGTTGCAAAAACACCTTTAATTTTACACGGGAAAAGACCTGAATAAACCAAAATCTACATACCTATACCTGTGAAAACCTACGAAAACAAATATCCTACCTCTACGGGGAGGAAACCTTCTGGCTAACCAGGACGTACGAAAAACTCGAAGTCCGAAGAGCCACCATCTTATGTGATCTCACATTCCTACGCAACTGCCGAGATAAAAACCTGATTCCCACATGCTTCCAACTAAAATTCCACTCAAAAACCTCAGCCACTGAAAGGATCCTGAAAAGAACTGAATTAGCCTTAATCAGAAATGAACTCCACATGAAAAGATTCCTATTAGACCAAACCAATAAAGATCTATTCACTCTTCACCTCAAACTTAGCAACAAAATACACCCAGCACTCTGGGACAAGCTAAAACAACTAGCCTTCTGGATGGCCGAAACAGAAAACAAAACAGAAAAACACACCAACAAAATCCGCAAACTTGAAAAATACCAGAAACCCAACCCCCCTCCTAAACAATTCATTAAAAAAACAGTACATAATATATCAAACAGGACCCTCACCATAGCAGAAACCAAGGTCCTTTCCAAAGGATTTAACTTTGCTGTCACCCCCAAACACATCCCCACAGAAAACATAATATGTGGAGTTGAAGCTTCACTCACCAAAATCAATGCAGATGAAGCCAACAAAATCAGACTCGAAGTTACCAATATCCTATGCTCCAATAAGCCACCCAAAAGCAATTTAGAGAAAGAAGAAATAAAAGCACTCATCAACTTGAAGAAAGACAACAACATAATTATTCTCCCAGCAGACAAAGGCAACGCCACAGTGGTAATGAATACATCTGACTACCAGGCTAAGCTATCCAACCTACTCCAAGACCCTGCTTACAAACTTCTAAACACAGATCCTACCACCTACCTGGAAAAAACCACCAAATCCAAAATAAAAGCCTCTCCCATCAGCAAAGAAATCCAGCAAAAAATAATCCCCAGAGAAAAATCATCCAGATGCCCCAAGCTCTATGGCCTCCCCAAGATACACAAAGAAGGAACACCACTCAGGCCCATAGTCAGCTCCATAGGCTCACCTCTACAAAATCTTGCCAAGTTTCTTGCAAAAAAATTACAACCCTATGCAGAATCTATCAAATCACATGTACTAAACTCATTCCAGTTCGTAGAGATGATCCAGAAACAAAATCTACAGCCCAGCGATCTACTCGTGAGTTTTGATGTCGTATCCCTCTTCACCCAAGTGCCTATAAAAGAAACCTTGACAGCTATCCAGAAGAAATACAACCCCCCCAAATACATCCTGGATCTAACCAACCACTGTCTAACTAACACATACTTCATTCACAATGGACAAAGGTACAAACAAATAGAAGGAGCGCCTATGGAGTCACCACTCTCACCAGTCATCGCAAACCTTTTCATGGAACACTTTGAAACGAATGCCCTAGATAAATCGGAACACAAACCCAAACTCTGGCTTAGATATGTGGATGACACTTTTGTAATTTGGCCACACGGAAAAGAAAAACTACACAACTTCCTCACACACCTCAACAGCCTACACCCCAAAATACAATTCACTATGGAAATAGAAGATAACAACCAACTTCCCTTTCTGGATGTCCTAATCTACAAAAAACCCAATGGCTCCCTAGGACACACCATCTACCGGGAAAAAACACACACAAACCGCTACCTAAATGCACAATCACATCACCACCCTGCACAGATCAACTCTGTAGCCAAGACCCTCATCTCCAGAACCAAACGCCTAGCTGACAAAGACCACCTGAAAAATGAATTACAAACCCTCACAAAGATATTAATCTCTAATGGTTTCCAAAGAAACACAATCACCAAACTAATCCAAAAGCAGACACCCCCCAAGATCCAAAACACAGAACAAGACAATGGCATCGCTCTCCTCCCCTATATTAAAGGTACCACTGATAAAATCAGCAAAATTCTCCACAAACACAATATAAAGACATCCTTCGACACTAACCAAAAAATTGCCAACATTTTAAGGAACCCCAAAGACAAAATCCAGCTAGAAAACCAAGGAGTCTATGAAATACCATGCAAAGTCTGCTCGTCCACATACATTGGACAAACTAATAGGAGAATTAGTGCACGTATCTCAGAGCATAAGAATTCTGTTAAAAGACAAGTAAATACTTCCTCCCTCTTCCAGCACTTCCAAGCAACAGGTCATCAAATTGACTTTGAAAAAACCAAATTGCTCTCCAGGACTGAACACTCCAACAGGAGAATGATTATGGAAGCTATTGAAATAGAAAAACATCCCCAAAATATGAACAGACGCGATGATGCCTCCCGCCTGCCAGACATCTGGAAACCAGCTCTGGCCACTAAACGAGTCCCGGCCACTAAACAAACCCTGGCCACTAAACGAGTCCCAGCCACTAAACAAGTCCCGGCCACAAACACTGACACCATCATCAATCACTCTCAACAAACTCCAGCTACCAATCAGGATGTGGCAAATCAGCCAACCAATCGGTTTAAAAGTAGCAGAGCCAACATTCCAACCCCTCCCACCTCCACTTACAGAAAAACTGCCATTTCAAATGCAGTTCATTTGCAAAAGGCAGAAGCCAAAGCCTGATGATGATGGGGGTGATCCCATCGAAACGTTGCAAAAACACCTTTAATTTTACACGGGAAAAGACCCGAATAAACCAAAATCTACATATATATATATATATATATATATATATATATATATATATATATATATATATATATATATATATATATATATATATATATATATATATATATATGCTAGTTTTTATGAGCTGATCAATAAATTTAAATTTGAGAGACCAAGATAGATCTATTTCGAGCTTATTAGCTCTCATCAGTTGGCCACACCCCACTGTGATTCGAACCGGGGCTGTAATGTATCTAAGGCAGAAGCCTAGCACTCCAGCCTAATCGGTTCTACTCTGTTTCATCAGCTAATCCAGGAGTATTTAGTATAGATAATTGTTACCACAACTTCCTGTAAGGGCCCCAATTAAGGGAGGAAACATGCTGTTTCCCTCTCTGCCTGTCAGCTCATCACCAGAGACCATCTAGACAGAGAACCATTTTTTAGTTACGTTGTGTAATATTTTTAGATATGTGCTAGTTTTTATGAGCTGATCAATAAATTTAAATTTGAGAGACCAAGATAGATCTATTTCGAGCTTATTAGCTCTCATCAGTTGGCCACACCCCACTGGGATTCGAACCGGGGCTGTAATGTATCTAAGGCAGAAGCCTAGCACTCCAGCCTAATCGGTTCTACTCTGTTTCATCAGCTAATCCAGGAGTATTTAGTATAGATAATTGTTACCACAACTTCCTGTAAGGGCCCCAATTAAGGGAGGAGACATGCTGTTTCCCTCTCTGCCTGTCAGCTCATCACCAGAGACCATCTAGACAGAGAACCATTTTTTAGTTACGTTGTGTAATATTTTTAGATATGTGCTAGTTTTTATGAGCTGATCAATAAATTTAAATTTGAGAGACCAAGATAGATCTATTTCGAGCTTATTAGCTCTCATCAGTTGGCCACACCCCACTGGGATTCGAACCGGGGCTGTAATGTATCTAAGGCAGAAGCCTAGCACTCCAGCCTAATCGGTTCTACCCTGTTTCATCAGCTAATCCAGGAGTATTTAGTATAGATAATTGTTACCACAACTTCCTGGAAGGGCCCCAATTAAGGGAGGAGATATGCTGTTTCCCTCTTTGCCTGTCGGCTCATCACCAGAGACCATCTAGACAGAGAACCATTTTTTAGTTACGTTGTGTAATATTTTTAGATATGTGCTAGTTTTTATGAGCTGATCAATAAATTTAAATTTGAGAGACCAAGATAGATCTATTTCGAGCTTATTAGCTCTCATCAGTTGGCCACACCCCACTGGGATTCGAACCGGGGCTGTAATGTATCTAAGGCAGAAGCCTAGCACTCCAGCCTAATCGGTTCTACCCTGTTTCATCAGCTAATCCAGGAGTATTTAATATAGATAATTGTTACCACAACTTCCTGTAAGGGCCCCAATTAAGGGAGGAGACATGCTGTTTCCCTCTCTGGTAAAAACTAAAAATATATATGAAGAATAATTATCACAGCTCCTGTGAAGAGGTCCCTTTAAAGGGAGGAGACTCAACGTCATCCCTCTCTGCCCTTCGACTCAACCCAGAGTCATCCAGACAGAGAACCAAATTAGATTACTGCTGTGTGACATTTTTTAGATATGTGTTAGAATTTTTAAGGGCTGAAAATAAAGAGACCAGGATGGATCCATTTCAGGCTTATTAGCCTTCTTCAGCTGGCCATACTCCTTCTACTGGGATTTGAACCAGGGCTTTCCAGCATTTGAGGCAAGCTCTTTCCAGCATTTGAGGCAAGTCTCCTCCCCTTAAAGGGACCTCTTCACAGGAGCTGTGATAATTATTCTTCATTTAAGAGTCCTGTAAATTGGCTGATATATCAGGGATACCAGATAGCTCAAGGCATAGAGAGCTTGCCTCAAATGCTGGAAAGCCCTGGTTCAAATCCCAGTAGAAGGAGTATGGCCAGCTGAAGAAGGCTAATAAGCCTGAAATGGATCCATCCTGGTCTCTTTATTTTCAGCCCTTAAAAATTCTAACATATATATATATATATATATATATATGCATTTAAAAATCATTTATTTATTTATTTATTTATTTATTATTAATCCAATTTATACCCCACCCTTCTCCTAAAAAAGGACCCAGGGCGGCGCACAGGTAATTTAAAACAAAACATACATATAAATACCCATGTTAAAAGCTATTAAATAATAATCCCGTGCTAAAACCAATTTATAAAATCTCTAATTAAGATTTACAATGTTGCGGCTTCCGCTTCCGGTTGCAGTTGCTGTCGGTAGGCTTTTTTCAAGCCTGCCATCCCACTCGCCTGTAGAGGTGTTTTTAGAACATCAAACACCTCCGAAACTCCAAGCTCTATTATGAGCTTGTGGGAGAGTTTTTGCTGCCTGGGAAGAGTCCCCTTGCGAGGCCCTCAGAGGGTTAGTTTTCCTCTGAGGAGCGAGTAAGGAGAGACCCTCCCCTCTTTAGGCTGCGATCTTCTCCGGACGGGTGTGGAGACCGTGTTAATTGGCTAATTAGCACGGCAAAGCAAACTGCTTCTAACTTCTAATCTACATTCCAAGGCAACTTTATACTTCAAAGGGAACTTTTTTGGCTACTCATCGTAAACGCAAGTAATTAAAGTCTGTGATTTTGCCAGAATACAGTAGATCTTAGACACAGCCTTTAGAACAAAGGAATCAAGATGGCGTTAATTACCAGATGAGACGAAACGAAAGTTAGTTGTTTTGGCTTGTACCCAAAACCCCTGGCTGATAGCGGACAGCGGTAGGCGGAAAGGCGGAGCAAGCTATAAAGCCAAATGCACTATCTGATTTATTGAGCGTTAAGCTAAACGTATTACTTATTACTGACTTATTTTGATATTTTGAAGAGGTTTTTCCCCCCCCCCCCCCTGAAAACTTGGAAAGCTTAAAAGCAAGGCAATGGAACAAACTCGTGTAGTTACTCCCCAGGACTTTAAAGATTTGATGCACTTTATAGTTAATGAAAGCAGAGACCTCAAAAGAATGATCCAGGAGAAATATGAACAATTGGGAAAAAAAATGTTTGCAATGGCCAAGAGTCTGTCTGAAGTTATCATTAAAATTGATGGGAAAATCGAAAAGTTGTCTTCAGAGGTGGAAGTCAAAGCAAAGGAAACGGATTTGAAATTGGCGGAAATGGAGGGGAATATGCACAAATTGGACAAACAGGTTATTATGTTACAATTTTTGTTAATGGATAACGCCATTAGACTGAGGGGATTATCAGAAAATCCTAGAGAAGACTTAAGAAAAGTTTCTGCCGATGCTTTGGCTATATTAGTAAAAATGGATCCTGGTGAAATTTATGCTAAGATTGATAAAATTTACAGAGCAAACTCACGTATAGCATTACAAAGGCAACTACCGAGAGATGTTGTGATATATTTTACTGAGAGAAACCTCAGAAATGATATTCTGCAGAAGTCTTTTCACTCCTCTCTCCACATAGCTGGAAAACGGATTGGTGTCTTTAAGGAACTTCCATCAACTATCCTGAAGCTCAGAAGGGATTTTGGTTTTTTGGTGGAGGAGCTGAAGAAAAGAGGGATACAGTACAGGTGGGATGCTCCAATGGGTGTTATATTCAGATATGAAGGGGTGCGGTATTGTTTGAATACTATAGACAAGGCAAGAGATTTTTATTATGAAATACTGAAGAAAAGTGCAACGCCCCCACGTATATCTATACCAACACTAGTAGATCTGGATGGTTCAGAGCAAGATATTGAGATGGAGCAGAAACAATTTGGAAAAGAGATGGAAGAACATACTCAGTTGGATTCCCCTGGGCTTTTTTTAAGCCCTACTCTGGAGGAAATGTCGAAGACTGCTATAGGGGGATCTGTTGGAATGCCAATACGTAAATCAGATGAGCAATGTGAAGCCAGGTCTAGCACCAGACAAATTCAGAAACCGCAGAAGCAGAGGAGGTCTCAATCTCGGCGAGTTAAGAAAGACAAAAGGATTAAAGGATGAAGCAATTAATCAATCTAGATAAAAATATACAGATCTCTGCAATGCTGGTTCTCTTGGATGTGGAAACTTTTTCAGGGTTGAAAACTGGAACCGGAGCATTTGCAGTGGATCTGGTTGTTACCCTATCACGATCTTGGAATTTTATAATCCTGATGAAAAGTCACTCGGGGGTTACCTATGTAAAGGGTTTTTTTTTTTTGTTATTTATGGGGGCAGCTGCTTAAACTGGTATTACAAACAGCTATGGATGGAATGGAAGGAGACCTGAAGAGTTGGACTTATGAACATTGACGCGGAAAGGACTAATATTATGTTAGTGTTCTGGGAAAAAACTTGGGTCGAACTTTGAAATTTTCTTGCAATTTACTGTATCCTTCATGTGATAGGATCTGAAATTTTCCAATACTATTTCTGTTTCCTTGGTGAAGAGAGAAGTAACTTTGCTTTTTTCAAATATTAGAGTAATCTTTACATTTTTTTGTGTTGTTAAATGGGCAATTAAGCAAATGGAGAGGGGAAAAATAGTAAACCTTTTGAATCAGGAAGGATGTAAACTTAAGCTAGGATATATGGTTTAAGTTTTATAAGTGTTAGGTTATATGACATGGTATTTAGATTTTAAGAATTATTTTCTATGTATTTTAATGTTCAACTAAAAGGGGGTGTTTATGTTGAGTTTGTTATAAGGTTTCTAATGGATTGATTATATATAGAATAAATATCAGATTAGGAAGTATTATGTAGCTTTTAGGTAAGAATGCTTTGATTGATAGATGAATAGAGTAAATAATATTTGGGATGCTTGGAATTATTAGAGTGGTGTATAGTGGAAGTCAGGGGGGTGGGTTTACGGGGAAAAAATATGGGTTCAGAATGTTAAATTTACGCAGGCACAGAATTCAAGGGAGAATTTTTATAAAATGTTTTATAGATGGTATTTAGATCCTAAGAAGTTATTATGTATGTACCCAAATGCCCAACCTAAATGCTGGAGATGCGGGTGTTTAGATGCTACTTTTTTTCATGTATGGTGGACTTGCAATAAGGTTAAAGCTTTTTGGATAAAAGTATGGTCCCCGCAAATGTTTTTACTGGGTATAATCAAGGATTATACTAAAGGGGAAACAAAATTGATTTTGTATATGGTTACAGCAGCGAGGTTGTTGATTGTTCAACATTGGAAAAAAGATTTCTTACCGACAATTGATCAATGGATTTAAAAAGTGGCGGGGTTTGCCGAAATGGCAAAAATTTCAGCTTTTTTAAAAGATCAGAAACAGGAGAATTATACACAGGAATGGGCAAAATGGATTAATTATATACAGAATAAATATCAGACAGGGAAATACCATGTAGCCTTTAGGTAAGAATGTTTGGATTGATAGGTGAATAGATTAAATAATATTTGGGATGTTTGGAATTTTTAAAGTGGTATAGCGGAAGTCAGGGGGGTGGGATTGATTGGGAGGTAGGGGTGGGTTAGGGTGGAGGGTGGGGTAATAAGTAATATAGAGATGGGAATAAGGGGACACGGTTATGTTATGATGTGTACATGTTGAATTAATTTAGAAGAGGGTGTTAGGGAGAGATTGATGTATTATACACTAAATTTATATCATGTCTGTCGTGTGGCGAGGGGGTATAATATTGAATATCTGAATGAGAACTTTGTTTTAAGATGGGGGAGGTGAGGGGTATAATTTTTTGTATGTGATTTTATATTATATGTTGGGGGGGTAAAAAGGGGGGAAAACTTGTCTGAATAAAACTTTTGCAATAAAAAAAAAAAGATTTACAATGTTAAAACTCAGTATCGGGGGTTATACTAGGCTGGCTTGTTGGAACAGAAGCGTTTTAAGGCACTGGCAGAACATGTGGAGGTCCGAGATGTTACATAATTCGGGGGGCAGGTCGTTCCAGAGGGTAGGGCCCACCACAGAGAAGGCTCTTCCCCTGGGTGTCGCTAACCGGCATTGTCCGGCCGACGGCACCCTGAGAAGGCCCTCTCTATGGGAGCAGATCGGTCGAAGGGATGTATGGGGCAGGAGGCGGTCTCGTATGTAGCTAGGCCCCGAGCCAAGGAGCGCTTTAATTATGGTCGTCAACACCTTGAAGCAGATCCGAAAGGTCACAGGTAGCCAGTGCAGCTCGCGCAGGAGTGGTGTTACGTGGGATTGCCTTGTGGCTCCCATAATCACCCGCGTGGCTGCATTCTGAACTAACTGCAACCTTCAAGTGGACCTCAAGGGGAGTCCCATGTCCAGCCAGGACGTCACGAGTGCTTGAGTGACTGTGCGAAGGGCAGCCCGGTCCAGTAAGGGGCGCAATTGGTGAATCAAGCGTTCCTGATAAAACGCCCCCCTGGCCATGGCTGTCACATGATCATCCATGGACAGCCGAGAATCCAGGAGGACACCCAAATTGCGAACCCTCTCCACGGGGGCCAGTGCTTCGCCCCCAATGGCCAGTGTTGGACTTACCTGGCTGAACCGGGCCGCCGGAAACCACAGCCACTCAGTCTTGGACGGGTTGAGCTTGAGTTTGTTACAACCCATCCAAGCCCATATGGCCTCCAGACACCGGGACAGCACCTCGATGGCATCGTTGGGGTGGTTTGGGGTGGATATGTACAACTGAGTATCATCAGCGTACAGATGGTATTCCACCCCAAAACCACGGATGATCTCGCCCAGTGGCTTCATATAGATGTTAAACAGGAGAGGCGAGAGGACCGACCCCTGGGGAACCCCACATGTCAGGGGCCTCGGGGCCGACCTCTGCCCTCCTGCCAACACACATTGCGACCGACCAGAGAGGTAGGACGAGAACCACCGTAGAATGGTGCCTCCCACCCCCAACTCCCCAGTTGTTGCAATAGGATACCATGGTCGATGGTATCAAAAGCCGCTGAGAGGTCTAATAGGACTAGGATAGAGCAACAACCTCTATCCCGCATCCTCCAGAGATCATCCACCAACGCGACCAATGCAGTCTCGGTACTGTGACCGGGCCGGAAGCCGGACTGGCGCGGGTCTAGATAATCAATTTCCTCCAGGTGCCGAGGAAACTGATGAGCCACCACACTCTCTACAACCTTCGCTAAAAAGTGAAGGTTGGAGACTGGATGATAATTTTCCAATAATGCTGGGTCCAGGGAAGGCTTCTTGAGGAGAGGTCTCACCACCGCCTCTTTCAAGGCGGTAGGTAAGTACCCCTCACTCAAGGATGCGTTCACAATATCCTGGAGCCAGCCTCGTGTAACCTCCCAGGATGCCAGTACAAGCCAGGAGGGACACGGGTCCAATAAACATGTGGTGGCCCTAAGTCTCCTTGACAACCTGTCCATATCCTTGGTAGTGACAAAGTCAAACTCCTCCCAAGATGTTGTCTCAAGACCAGCCTCGGACAGTCCGGCTGGAGCACTTATAGTGGAGGGCAACTCGTTCCGAATCTGAGATATTTTATCCTGCAGATACACTCCAAATTCCTCTGCTCGGCCCTGCAAGGGGGCTTCCCGCAGCCTCTGATGAAGGAGGGAGTGGGTCACCCCAAACAGGGTGGCAGGGCAGTTGTCTGCGGATGCGATGAGGGTGGCACAATGCTCATGTTTGGCCACTGTTATCGCCACTAAGTAAGTCCTTATATGGGCTCTTACTAGTGTTCGGTCAGATTCGGATCAAGAGGCTCTCCACCTACTCTCTAGGCATCTCTTGCGGCGTTTCATCCCCCTCAGCTCCTCTGTAAACCATGGAGCCTGGGTGATTCGATGCCGCCTGAGAGGCCGCAAGGGCGCGACTTGGTCCAAGGCCCCCGTGGCCGCACTATACCATGCGGCCACTAGGTCCTCAGTCGAGTCATGGGGCAGGGATACAGGTATTGGCCCAAGCTTCCTCTGGAACTTTTCTGGGTCCGTCAGGCGCCTGGGCGGAACCATCTAGGTGTCTCCGGTTCCGCCTCCCCGCGGTGGGGTGTGGCGATTGGAAAGTCAAGCTGAAGGAGAGAGTGATCTGTCCATGACAAGGGTGAGATGACTACATCCCCGATTCCAAGATTACTTCTCCACTGGCCAGAGACAAAGATAAGATCCAGCGTGTGTCCTCCAATGTGCGTGGGGCCCTGAACTACTTGGGTCAGGTCCATGGCTGTCATGGCAGCCATGAACTCCCGGGCTACCTTGGATGTTTCGCCCGCCGATGGCAGGTTAAAATCCCCCACGACTATTAGTCTGGGGGATTCAACCGCCATCTCGGCAATCACCTCGAGGAGCTCGGGCAGGGCTGCTGTTACATAGCAGGGAGCCAGGTATACAATCAGCAAGCCCAACTGCCTCCCTAGGCCCCACTTCACATAGAGGGACTCACAGCCAGTAGTCTGTAGTAAAGTGGTCTCCTTTGGCTCAAGACCTTCCTTAACAATAACCGCCACCCCTCCTGTAAATTAGTCCTGTAAATTGGCTGATGTATCATGGATACCGGATAGCTCAAGGCATAGAGAGGCTTGCCTCAAATGCTGGAAAGCACCGGTTCAAATCCCAGTAGAAGGAGTATGGCCAGCTGAAGAAGGCTAATAAGCCTGAAATGGATCCATCCTGGTCTCTTTATTTTCAGCCCTTAAAAATTCTAACACATATCTAAAAAATGTCACACAGCAGTAATCTAATTTGGTTCTCTGTCTGGATGACTCTGGGTTGAGTCGAAGGGCAGAGAGGGATGACGTTGAGTCTCCTCCCTTTAAAGGGACCTCTTCACAGGAGCTGTGATAATTATTCTTCATATATATTTTTAGTTTTTGCCAGAGAGGGAAACAGCATGTCTCCTCCCTTAATTGGGGCCCTTACAGGAAGTTGTGGTAACAATTATCTATACTAAATACTCCTGGATTAGCTGATGAAACAGAGTAGAACCGATTAGGCTGGAGTGCTAGGCTTCTGCCTTAGATACATTACAGCCCCGGTTCGAATCCCAGTGGGGTGTGGCCAACTGATGAGAGCTAATAAGCTCGAAATAGATCTATCTTGGTCTCTCAAATTTAAATTTATTGATCAGCTCATAAAAACTAGCACATATCTAAAAATATTACACAACGTAACTAAAAAATGGTTCTCTGTCTAGATGGTCTCTGGTGATGAGCCGACAGGCAGAGAGGGAAACAGCATGTCTCCTCCCTTAATTGGGGCCCTTACAGGAAGTTCTGGTAACAATTATCTATACTAAATACTCCTGAATTAGCTGATGAAACAGGGTAGAACCGATTAGGCTGGAGTGCTAGGCTTCTGCCTTAGATACATTACAGCCCCGGTTCGAATCCCAGTGGGGTGTGGCCAACTGATGAGAGCTAATAAGCTCGAAATAGATCTATCTTGGTCTCTCAAATTTAAATTTATTGATCAGCTCATAAAAACTAGCACATATCTAAAAATATTACACAACGTAACTAAAAAATGGTTCTCTGTCTAGATGGTCTCTGGTGATGAGCCGACAGGCAGAGAGGGAAACAGCATGTCTCCTCCCTTAATTGGGGCCCTTACAGGAAGTTGTGGTAACAATTATCTATCTATCTATCTATCTATCTATCTATCTATCTATCTATCTATCTATCTATCTATCTATCTATCTATCTATCTATCTATCTATGTAATTGTTTCACAACAACCTGTTAGGCCCCAATTAAAGGGAGGAGACATACTGTTTCCTTTACTGCCCATCGGCTCATCGCTAGAGACCATCCAAACAGCAAGCCAAGAATTACGTTGTATAATATTTTAGATATGTGTGTTGATCAGCTCATAATTGATCAGCTCATAAAACTAACACACACACACACACACACATATATATATATATATCTACCCACACACACACACACTCTTCCATCCTACCTACTGTATTTCTCTCTCTCTATTTCTCTCTCATCCTTCTACCTACCTACCTACCTACCTACAGTACACACACACATTCTCTCTCTCCCCCTACATACCTATTGTATTTCTCTCTCTCTTTCTATTTCTCTCTCTATCCTTCTACCTACCTACCTACACACACTCTCTCTCTCCCTACCTACCTACTGTATTTCTTTATCTTACTATCTCTCTCTCTATCTTTCTACCTACCTACCTACCTACACACACACACATTCTCCCTCTCGCCCTACATACCTACTGTATTTCTCTCTCTCCCCTTTTATCTACCTACCTACCTACCTACACAGACACTCTCTCCCCCTACCTACCTACTGTATTTCTCTCTCCCTCTCTATTTCTCTCTCTCTATATCCCTTTAGCTACCTACCTACCTACCTACTCCCTCCCTCCCTATTGTATTTCTCTCTATTTCTCTCTCTCTCTATCCCTTTATCTACCTACCTTACATATTTCTCTTTCTTTCTCTCCCTCTCTCTCCCTCTATCTACCTACCTACCTACCTACCTACCTACCTACTTTTTTTTTGTAATTTGCCTCTTCAAAACCTTGGTGCATCTTATACTCCGAAAAATACGGTATGTTCTTCAGTTATGGAAAGTTTAAATAATGTTGGGCTTACTAAGAACTACCTAGAAAAAAATTAATAGGATTTTGCTCTGATGGTGCCAGAGTTATGCTTGAGAGAAAATCTGGAGTGAGCACTAGGATAACAAAAGAGTTTCCAAACATAGTAATATGGCATTGCTTAAACCATCACCTTCCATTTGTTTTAGATGATTCGATAAATGAAATAAAGAAAGTAAATTATTTTAAAATAATTGATAAGATATATACTATTTTTTATCAATCCAATAAGAACCAAATTGAACTTAACAAAATATCTGAACCATTTTGAATTGAAATTATAAAGATTGGTAGTGTTTTGGGACCAAGATGGGCTGCCTGTAGCTAGGTCAATCCTAGCTATGTGGCACGCTTATCCAGCTCTACATCAGCATTTTCATTCAAATGAAAAATACTTAGGTAGCTGTCCATCTTGAAAATAGATATTTTATGAATAATTTTGCATTGATGATTGATATTCTAAATGAAATTTCTCTTCTTTCAAATGCACTGCAAGTAAAAAATGTAGACATAGTAAAGGCTGAAAAACTTGTGATAAGGTCTATTAAAGCAAAAAAAAGTTGATGAATTAATTACTTCAGAAACCTTCAAAAATATAAAATTTGTAGAAAATCATCAATTTGTTGGGCTTCCTCGGGAAAGTCTTTTAGAAAGCATCAGATTGAATTTGAATAAAAGACTACTGGATTGTGAACATTCAAAAACAGGTTGTAGCCAATTTCAAGACAGGAATAAATTACAATTTCTCAATTTTTTGGAGCATGAAATATTAGTGAGATATTGAAGAAGTAGTTCCATGGAAAGCAGCTGAAGAACAATTGCTTGTATTTAGTGACATTTTAAATTACCAAATTGATATTAATGATTAAGGAGATTTTATAGAAAATGTTTTTAAAAATTCCCAGACATGTGCAATTTCTGACAGTATTCAAAAATCTAAAAATATTGTCAGAACAATTGCTGTAAGTTTAGCAGAAGCTGAAAGGGTTTTTTCCAAAGATGAACATCATGTTCAGAGAACAGAAGTCACCTAATTATTTCTAATATAATAAATATATTAGACTATCAGTCTAATTGGCCTACTTCTAAAGGAATGGGATCCTACTCCTACAGTGGAAAAAAAAGGTTAATGGTAAATCACCACAGTGATGATGCTCAAGTGAAAATGAAGAAAATTGCAAGTGAGGACGTCAATCAAAAAGCAATTTGGAAATACCTTACATAACAGTTTTATTATTTTTTGACAAGTATTATCTAATCATTTTTCATTAATATTTTAAAACTCTTGTAACAAAATCTAGTTTTGTGTACCACTTTTATTGTTCTTATTCAAGTATTAAATGCATGTAATAATAAACTACCTTTTTGTATATCTTTTTTTATACTTAAAACAGTCATTAGTGCAAAAAAGTGATAGTGAGTTGGCCATGCCCACCTAGTCACATGACCACCAGCCACCCCCACCCAGTCATGCCCACCCAGCCACTCATTAGGGCAGAGAACTGCTTGTTAAATTGTTTGAATCCCACCACTGCATTGCACCCTCACTGGACATTTTTCTTCCTCTAACGTCTGATTTGTTTTTTCTGGTCTTCAATAATGTAATCACAGGAAATTGGATATGGGGTTACCAATCAGACCCTATTATCAGCTCTTCTTTCCTTTCCCATCACTCTAAATTCCAGTCTCAGTGCACACGCACCTATATCAACTCTCTGCCAGTTATGTTAGCCCCCTTTCCTAAATCGTCACTGAGCCAACATGACAAAGGAGTTTATGAACTTTTCAGCAGTCATTTAACTAATTTTTAAAACAATAAAGTAGCATCAGATTAAACTCATAATGAAAATGATACAGACACCACCAAACACCCCGCCCCCATCAAATTAGACAGAGAAGAATCAAGAAAGAATATCTGTGCTTTGCAACCCTTTTAAGTGAATTTGGAAATATTGAATTCAATTAATAACACTGCAGTTTATTTCCAGAAAAGAGAAACAATGAATATCTTCTAACTCTATAAAGGTTGCACCAGTCAGGATTGCTTCTACTTTGTAATGAAGTATAACCTAAGTTGCCTTAAATTTCATTTAGTGTTGTCTAAAGTTTTCTTATTTTGTATCCTAGCTAGAAAACAACTTGAAATTTAAAAGGGAAATTAATAGGACTACTTAATCTTTACATACTTAGCAAAATATTTGCATTATACACAAGCAAGCATTCCAGATTTGGTGAACTGGAACATGACAATTATAAATTAGAAAGAAGCAGACAATTACTAATTTTTCTGTTCATACAACTGAATAATTAACAAAGCTTGGAATTAAATTTTAGACATTTAGCATATAGATCTCTGTGGGATTTACTGGGTTGTTAAAGCAGCTCTTCTTTTGCACAAACCTGTATTCAAGGTCCATTTCATTTTGCATTTCTCAGCTGCTTTTCAAAGAGCTTCACAAGAAACTCACCAGCCTCTTGCCTTGCTTTGGAGCCACTGAACTCAAATTTTCCAACAAACCATATGTTTCCTTTGGAGTTGCAACATACTTTTAAAAGCTTAGCAAATAAAGATGTGCCAGACTCATGCAAATCCTTCCAAAAACAAGCAGTATCTTATGAATAATGGCCTCCCCCAGGCTCAGTTTCCAAGTTGTGCAACTGTCTTTTTTAGCTAAATGAACTCCCACCCTTTGTCTTGAACTGCAGCCAAAGACTCTAATTTAAAGCAACTGTCAACTTTGCTATAAAGCTTTCAGAAGAAGTCCACACACACAGCAAAAGGGGCAGAAAATCCTTTTGGCTTCCAAACTAAGGAAATGGTTAAATACACTTTAAAATGGCAGCATATTGGGAAGTAAATCTCACTGGTCTATGGGACCCCCCCCCCTTTTTTTTTAGCACATAAATCTTAAATTATATTGCAAATCGAAGAGGATAATGTCTTCTGGGCAATAATGCAGAACAATATTTGTACATATTGTTTGGATCAGAAATCGCCACCCCCAGGCCACAGCCCAGTACTGGGCCATGGCACATTCAGAACCAGGTTGTGGAAGCAGTACACAAGTGCATGTGCACATGTGCAGCTCTACTTGCATGAGTAATGGGCGAGTGCTGCACTCAGCTCCATTTGTATGAATGCTATGCATACATGCCTGCTACTTGCACAAATAGAGCTGTGTGCATGTGTGCACCCACCCACCACTCACACAAAACCATCACCTCTCCCCTCCCCTGCTGGTTCTCAAAGCTGGAAAGGTTGTTAACTGCTGGATTAAGTTGTTTTATGAGAAAAGAAAAACATAAAAGAAGACAAACTCTTATAGATTCTGACCAAAGGAGACATTTATGGTTAAAGTAAACTGGGGGGACCAGAACAGAACCTGTGTGTGCAGAGAGAGGGCAGAGCCAAGCCACGCCGACACAACACAGGGTCTCAGCGCTCTTCTCTCTCACCTTTCTTGGGATTTCTTTTAAAACCATAATTTCCAGGTTCTCTTCCTGATCATCTGAGACAGGAGGATAAGTATATTTATTTATTTGTTTGTTTGTTTGTTTGTTTGTTTGTTTGTTGGATTTATATAACCGCACCCTCTCTCCAAAGGGACCCAGGGCGGTGCACAGGAAATTAAAACACACAATATCACAAATATAAATAATTAATACCAGATTAAATAAATTATCCCTGTGCTAAAATTTAAAAATGTTAAAACCTGACCCCATCTAAAACCCAATTAAAACAATTTATGGTACAGACTGTAGGCTAGGGAAATAGCTTAGGCCAAGCCGGCCTGATGGAACAAGAGTGTCTTTAATTTCTGGCGGAAGGTGCGGAGGTCCGTGGTTGTTCTAAGGTCGGGGGGTAGGTCATTCCAGAGGGTTGGGCCCACCACAGAGAAGGCCCTTCCACTGGGCGTTGCCCGCTGGCATTGCCTGGTGGACGGCACCCGGAGAAGTCCCTCTCTGTGGGAGCGGATCGGCCGAAGGGATGTATGGGGTAGGATGTGGTCTCGCAGGTAGCTAGATCCCGTGCCATGGAGCGCTTTAAAGATGGTGATCAACACCTTGAAGCGCACCCGAAAGACCACAGGTAACCAGTGCAGCTCACGCAGGAGCGGTGTTACATGGGAATACCTGGACGTTCCCAAGATCGCCCGCGCGGCCGCATTCTGGACCAGCTGTAGTCCTCAGGTGCACCCCAAGGGGAGCCCCATGTAGAGAGCATTGCAGTAGTCTAGCCGGGATGTCACAAGCGCATGAGTGACTGTGTGAAGGGTGTCCCGGTCCAATAAGGGACGCAACTGCCGCACCAGGCGTACCTGTTGGAATGCCCCCCTGGCCACGGCCGTCACGTGATCTTGCATAGACAGCCGGGTATCCAGGAGGATGCCTAAGTTGCGTGCCCGATCCACGGGGGCCAGATGTTCGCCCCCTATGGCCAGTGATGGAATCAACTGGTTGTACCGGGACGCCGGAAACCACAGCCACTCGGTCTTGGATGGGTTGAGTTTGAGTCTGTTGCTTCCCATCCAGATCCGTACGGCTTCCAGACATTGGGACATCACTTCGACGGCATCGTTGGGGTGGTTTGGGGTAGATATATACAGCTGCGTATCATCAGCGTACAGATGGTACTCTACCCAACCACGGATGATCTCACCCAGGGGCTTCATGTATGTGTTGAACAGGAGCGGCGAGAGGACCGACCCCTGAGGCACCCCACAAGTGATGGGTCTCGAGGTCGACCTCTGCCCTCCTGCCAACACAAATTGCGATCGACCGGAGAGGTAGGAGGAGAACCACCCCTCACCCCAACCCCTCCAGTCGATGCAATAGGATACCATGGTCAATGGTATCAAAAGCCGCCGAGAGGTCTAATAGGACCAAGATGGAGGAACAGCCCCCATCTCTGGCCCTCCAGAGATCATCAACCAATGCGACCAATGCCGTCTCAGTGCTGTGCCTGGGCCGGAAGCTGGACTGGCGTGGGTCCAGATAATCAATTTCCTCCAGGTGACGGGGAAACTGTTGTGCCGCCACACTCTCGACAACCTTTGCTAGAAAGTGAAGGTTGGAGACCAGACGATAGTTTACCAACAATGCTGGGTCCAGGGAGGGCTTCTTGAGGAGGGGCCTCACCACCGCCTCTTTCAAGACGGCTGGCAAGAACCCCTCACTCAAACAAGCGTTGACTAACTCCTGGAGCCAGCCTCGTGTAACCTCCCAGGATGCCAGTACAAGCCAGGAGGGACACGGGTCCAATAAACATGTGGTGGCTCTCAGTCGCCCACGTAACCTGTCCATATCTTCAGAAGCAACAGAGTCAAACTCCTCCCATAATGGTATCTCAAGACCAGCTTCCGACAATCCCTCTAGACCACTCTCAGTGGAGATCAGCTCGTTCCGAATCTGAGCGATTTTATCCTGCAGATAAACACCAAATTCCTCTGCTCGACCCTGCAGAGGGGCTTCCCGCGGCCTCTGTTGAAGGAGGGAGCGGGTCACCCCAAACAGGGCAGCAGGGCGGTTCTCTGCGGATGCGATAAGGGTGGCACAATAAAACCGTTTGGCCACTCTCATGGCCACAAGGTAAGTGCTTAAATGGGCTCTCACCTGTGTTCGGTCAGATTCAGACCATGTGGATCTCCATCTACTCTCTAGGCGTCTCTTGTGGCGTTTCTTCTCCCTCAGCTTCTCGGTGAACCAAGGAGCCCGGGTGGCTCTCCGCCGCAAGGGCGCGACCCGATCCAAGGCTCCAGTGGCCGCGGTGTTCCATGCAGCAACTAGGTCCTCGATCGGGGCGCGGGTCAGGGTCACAGGTAATGGCCCAAGCTCCGTCTGGAACCTCGCAGGGTCCATCAGGTGCCTGGGGCGGAACTATCTTGGAATATCCGGTTCCGCCTCCCCACGGTGGGGTGTAGCGGTAAGAAAGTCGAGCCGGAGAAGTGAGTGATCTGACCATGACAGGAGTATGATGGCTAATTCCCCTACATCGAGATCACTTTTCCACTGGCCTGAGACAAAGATCAAATCCAGCGTGTGTCCTCCCTCGTGTGTGGGACCCTCAATTACCTGGGTCAGGTCCATGGCCGTCATGGAGGCCATGAACTCCCGGGCTACCTCGGTTGATCCACCGAGTGATGGCAGGTTGAAGTCCCCCAAGACTACAAGTCTGGGGGTCTCAACCGCCACCTCGGCTATCACCTCGAGGAGCTCGGGCAGGGCTGCTGATACGTAGCTGGGAGCCAGGTACACAAGCAGCAAGCCCAGCTGCCTCCCAGGGCCCATCTCACGTAGAGGGACTCACAGCCGGTGGTCTGTAGCACAGTGGTCTCTCTCGGCTCCAGACTTTCCCTCATAATAACCGCCACGCCCCCACCCCTGCCTAGGGCCCGCGGTTGATGAAATGCAGGATCGGATCCTGCCGCACACATCCATACGGCCGATTCGCTCCCACAGAGAGGGACTTCTCCGGGAGCCGTCCACTAGACTTTGTCAGCGGGCGACGCCCAGGGGAAGGGCTCTCTCTGTGGCGGGCCCAGCCCTCTGGAACGACCTTCCCCCCGACATTAGAACTACCACGGACCTCCGCTCCTTCCGTCTAAAACTAAAAACATATCTGTTCTGCTTGGCCGGACTAGGATAGTCTCTCTTCGATGGGGCTGCTAGAAATTTTAGATGGGGATTTTAGTTTTTAATTGGATTTTTAGCGCAGGGAAATATTTAATTTGTTTTTTAACTATCTGTATGTATTTATTGTTTTATTAACCCTGTGCACCGCTCCGAGTCCCTTTGGGGAGAGGGAGTGGTCAACAAGTTTAATAAATTATTATTATTATTATTATCCTGGTGGGCACATTTCCAAAAGGAGTAAACCCCCCTCGTGGCCCAACTTGTGTCACAACACCCTGTTAAGCCCCAATCAGCTGATGGTCTCTGGTGATGAGCCGAAAGGCAGAAAAGGAGAGCGGTATGCTTCCTCCCTTAATTGGGGCTTAACAGGGTGTTGTGACACAAGTATATACTTATCCTCCTGCCTCAGATGATTAGGAAGAGAACCTGGTGGCCTAATTGGTAAGGCTCCTGCCTAGCATGCAATACAGCCCCGGTTCAAATCCCAGTAAGAGTATGGCTAGCTGATGAGAATTACTATGTCACAATTATTCAAGCTGAAAGGGATTGTGGGTGAGGTAGGTCTGGTGTGTTTGTTGTTACAGCACACCCGTGTGAAAGGCCACTTGTGTCACAATTGGTAGGTGTGTGTTTTTGAACCTGGGTGAGAAGGATTATGGGGCACAGAGGTTTGTCTCACAATGATGTTGAAGTAGTTCCTGTAAAAAGGATTTGAAGGTCAGGGAGGGCTAGAGGATATGACATTATAGCCCTCCAAGGTAAGGGGGGCAGGGGTGGGGAGGGGTAGTTTGGGGGAAGTTGTTGTCATAAAAGGGGAGGGGCTAAACTGCAAACAAAGCACATCACAAAAGGGATGGGGTTACAATATAAACAAAACAAAGGGGCAGGGCTAAAATACCTCTAATTTTTGATATGTATTACTAACATTACTTAGAAATACCAATGTTGCTTTCAACAATGGAAATGTTGACATACCCAAGTATTAGTAGTATGAAGAATGTTATTAGATACAAAGATATTTCAACAGAAAGGGGGGAATTAAAACAAAAACAAGAATTAGGAGTACAAGGGATTGATATAGGTTGGTTTTCCCAATTGCAAATACAATCAAGGTATGAAAAAGATAAGGTGAATGGTTTTAACCTGGGAAGTTCAGAGCTGAATAAGATACTTATGGGAACAGAAAGAAGATCTATTAAGAAATTATATAGTTATCTATTAAAAATCAGATTAGAAGACGTGGTTAAGGATACAATGATAGCATAGGCAGAGAATTTTTGATATACAATTGAGCTAGAGAAATGACAACAATTATGGGAAATAAATTACAAATTAACTATGTCAACAGCGTACAAAGACAATTTATACAAAATGATTTATAGATGGCACATGTCACCGTAAAAGCTAGCAAAAATGTTTAAAAATAAATCAGCAAAATGTTGGAAATGTCAACAATGTATGGGTTCATATTATCATATGTGATAGATGTGTGCAAAAGCAAGGAACTATTGGTTTAAAATAAGAACATAGTTAGAAAAAATGTTACAGCAAAATATAGAGCTTAGGCCAGAGATATACTTACTGGGTATCCTGTCAGAGAAATATAAAAAAGAAGATATATATTTGATTATACATGTAACTGGCAGCAAAAATTGTATTTGCATAGAATTGGAAATCAGATAAGATACCAACAGAAGAAGAGATAATAAAAAAATTAGATTGTGCAGAAATGAACAGGAGAATTGAGAATAAAGAATAAAGAGGAATCAGTGTACTTCAAGACATGGGGAAGATTTTATGATTGGTTAGAGAAAGGAATCTAGAAAAGAAAGCAAGAGAGAGATATAGTACCCAGTTGAGACACTATTAAATGGAAAGGGGGGGAAGAAGGAGGAAAATAGAAAAGAAAGTATTAATATATATGTTCAAGAATGAGATATAGAAGGGGGAAATAGTTAGGATATGATAATGAAGAAAAGGGAATAGGAAAGGATAAAATTCTAACAGGATTTGCGGGAATACCATCCCGAAAATACATCAGTTCAGAGTTGAAAAGAGATAACCTCAACAACAGAAAAGGAAAGGAAGAGAGTATGAGAGGAGAACAGAGGAAAGGGGACAAAAGGAAGAAAGAGGAAAGGAAAGGAAGGAGGGAAGGGTTAGAAAAAAGAGAGCGGGTAAGAGGAGAAGAGGAAGAGAGGAGTAGGGGAGAGGTAATGGAAGTAGGAAAAGGAAAGGTGATGAGGAAGGAAGAATGTAGAGAAGGAAGGGAAGGTGAAAAGAAAAGCGACCCTTGTCTTCAGGCTAAGTGAGGAAAGGCTGGCTGCGGGGGGGAGACGCCTGTCTCCGCCTTCACCAATGGAGATCGGAAAAGTTTTTCAATTGTGAAGAGAGCCGGACGTTCGGGTCGAAAGGCTCTCCCGAGGCTCGGCTGCAAGGCGAAGAGTGAGTGTTTTTTATTTGCTATTTTATCTCCGATGGCAGCGCTGGACTAAAAAGCTTGGAGGGGGGTGTTTTTTTCGTTAAACCCCCCCTCGGATTTAAAGCGGCGCTTTGAAATGGCTCCTCGTTCCGAGGAACGGTTTTTTTTTCTATGCGGTTTGCCTGGAACTTAGTGAAAGCGAGTGAAAGTGATTTGCGGCTTGCAACAATGTTTCTAAGTTCGATTGGCTTGCTACAATTTTTTTTTCTTTGTTACTCTCTCCGGCTGGCTCCCAGTTTGGGCGGTGGAAGATGGCTTCTCTCTGCTCCTGAATGACTATTGTATTTATGGAAAATTACCAGCATCTCCTTGTGATTTGGACTTCCTCTTGCTATCAATGAAGAATTTTTTTGGATTAATTGATTCCTTGTCTGGAGTGTCTTTTTTACTATAACTATTGATTTGGAAAAGTGTTTCTCTTCTGTTTTCTGAACTTTTTACAACCCTGATTTGAAACTTTTACCTCCTGATTTGCCTCAGCGGCCCCACCCAAAAAACGCCATCTTAGTGGCACTGACTTTAACAGCCAACCATGGCACAAAAATCAGAATTGGCAGGTTTGGAACAAAGATTGTCTTCTCTGGAATCTGTTATACAAACTTTGGTGCAGGAAATTAAGGCCCAGAGAGAAGAAAACAACAACTTTAAGAAGGAACTCTTGGAAACTCGGAAGCAAGTGCAGGAGAATACACAGAAGACTGAAGATCTGGAAGGGGGGCTAATTGAGGCAAAGGGAGAGCTTAAAAATGTTAACAGTGAGGTGGGGGAACTAACTGGGCATATGTCTAGGATGGACTTTGAAGGGATGTCATATTTTTTAAGATTTCAGCATATCTCTGAAGAATCTGGTGAATGCCTGCCTGAACTCATGAGCACAATTTTAGCAGACTATTTTCATAAACCTAAAGATGAGATCAGGGGGGACATTGACCTAGTCTACAGAATAAACTCAGCATATGCCAGGATAAATGAAGTACCCAGAGAGATACACATTAAATTTGTTAGAAGGTCAACCAGGGAGGGAATTTTGAGGGCGCAGAGAGGGGGTCCTTTAATTTACCAACAAAAGGTGGTTGTTATCTTGAAGCAGGTCCCAAAAAAAATTAGAGAAATGAGAAGGAAATTTTCCTTCTTATCCAAAAAATTGTTTGACCACGGGATTTGGTTCAAGTGTGCGATGCCCGAAGGGATGCTGGTGTTCTGGGAAGGAGGAAGAGTGAAGATTAAAACAGTTGCTGAGGCGGAAGCCTTTCTTAAAAAACATTCCTCTGTCCTGGGGGAAGATCCAGGGGGGGCGGAGGGGGCCACGGCCCCGCCCACTGGGGGCCAGGCGGGAGAAAAAGAAGATACAATTGCCAAAAGACTTAGATCAAAAAAATGATTTTGCTTGTTTTTCTTTTTTTTTACTAACTTTTTTTAAATTCCTTTTGTACCAGGATGCTTGTACATGTCTGCCATCTGAGAATTGGAAATGTATTATGTATTCACTTGTCTTTATCTTGTAGTATTTTTTCGGATAAATTTCTTTACTATTGTTTTATTATGTAGCCTGGGATGGGCCAAGGACTCTGACACAAAGGTTCTCAAAATGTTTCTGTAACCCTTACCTTACCCTCTAGAAAATTGTTAAAACTCAATAAAACTTTTTCAAAACAAGAAAAACTAATAGGTAAAAGTGATAAAGATAAATAAGTACAAAAACTATGTGAATGTATACCTGTAACTATATATAAGAGAATAATTTTTTTTTTTAAATTAAAAAGATTCTCTGATCTGATGAAACCAAGATTGAACTGTTTGGCCTCAATTCTAAATGTTATATCTGGAAGAAATCAGGCACCACTCATCACCTACCCAATGTCATCCCAATAATGAAGCATGGTGGTGGCAGCAACATGCTGTGAGGGTGTTTTTCAGCAGCAGGGACTGGGAGACTGGTCAGGGTGGAGGGAAAACTGAGTGGAACAAGGTACAGAGATTTCCTCAATGAAAAGCTGTTCCACAGCACTCAAGACCTCAGACTGGACCAAAGGTTCACTTTTTAACATAACAACGATCCAAAACACACAGCCAACACAACCCAGGAGTAGCTTAGGGACAACTCTGTGAATGTCCTAGACTGGCCAGCCAGAGCCCTGACTTAACCCTATTGAACACTTCTGGAGAGACCTGAAAATGACTATCCATTGACGGTTGCAATCCAACCTGAGTGAACTTGAGAGGATTTGCAAGGAAGAAGGGCAGAAAATCCGCCAATCCAGGTGTGCAAAGTTTGTCGCATCCTACCCAAAAAAGACTCAAGGCTGTAATTGCTGCCAAAGATGCTTTAACAAAATACTGAGTGAAGGGTCTTAATACTTATGCTACTGTAATATTTCAGTTTTTTAAAAATAAATTTACAGATTTCTAAAATTCTGTTTTCATTTTATTACAGAGTACTGAGTGTAGATTACTGATAAAAAAATGAATTTCAGCAACTGTAGAATCAGGCTGCAGCATAACAAAATTGACAAAAGTGGAGGGGGTCTGAAAACTTTCTGAATGCACTGTACATGCACAGTCCACGCAATTATATATAAATGGATATAGTAGATAGTAATGGATAGATTTTAGAAGATAATTCCAGTTATCTTAAAGCAAGGATGTCAAACTCAAGGCCTGCAGGCTGAATCCAGCCCACATGGTGGTTAGATCTTGTCCGCAAGCTGTTCTCAAAACAGTAAAGGCCCGGGCTGACTAGGCACTGATCTGCAACTTGATGGTGGCCATTCAGGCTGGACTGCAGCCAGCTTTAGATTTGCCTTGGTCCTGCCCCCTGGCCTTGTGCAAAGGAGGTGGTGAGCACACAGGGCCTGACATCCTTTGGGATTGCTTTCTGAGCACTTCTCTTTCACCTAAGATGCAAGCCCTCGCATGCTCAGGACCTATGCACATGCCCAAGTGGCGGGGGTGCTTGCTCCATCCCACATGGCTGGAAGAGGCAGGCAGCTTCCACATGCATCCAGCAAGCCAAATGGCGTTCCTCCCCCTGCACCTCTGCCTCCGGGTACTGCTGTTACACTGGGATGAGACAAGGTGAGGCAAGGGAAGGAGCAGACACCATTGGCCTGCCTACTCCATCCCATCAGTTTTTCCTTGCAGTTGGAGAGCAGGTCACCACTGGTCATGTTCTTGGCTCCCTCACGGGTCTTGCTCTTGGCGTAGAGCATGTTCCCCTCGTGCACTGATGCATCCCAGCACCGCTCATGCAAGTCCATTAGGCCAATGCTGTTGCCACCTGGAGCACCCCAGCACAAAGGAGGTGAAGTGGCCAGGTAGAAAGGCCAAGTATAGAGGTGGTAGAGCACATCCAGGCCCATCAGGTAAAAGGTAGTCACCGCGAGTGAGGAAAGACGGATCCCCATCAGTGCCATGGCCACCCAGGCCCAGCCAGGATTGTGTGCCTCCCCCCATCTCTGCTGGGTACAGGTCCTCTCCCCCTCCACTTGATGCAGATGCCACTGCCATGCATGCTGCTGGGACAGCCAGCCCAGTGGAGCAGGCTCCAGAGCTGCAGAATGCACCAGCTAAGGGGCCAGCAGACTGCCAGAAAACATCCACACACACACACAAAGGACAGCAGGAGTGCGATTGCCAACTGTTTCCAGCATCAGCTGCCTCACCCCTGCATCCCTTCATGGAGGCAGCACCCTCACACCATCCCTGGCATCGCATGACCTCACCTCATCCTGTGGGATGACCCTCCTGCCCACCACCCCACCCACCAGAGACCCCTGGATTCCTTCCCCAAACCACCTGGCCTGTGATGTCAAGCTCATGGGCCATGGCCAGTTGGCCACCCCAGTGACTCCCCCCCTCCGGCTCCTCCAAGGACTACCACAGTGCTGATGTGTCCTCTGAGGTGGTGCCTAGCTAATTATATCCCATATAACTATAGCAATAAAACAAATAATGGTCCAGAATCTGCAGCAGTTACCTGCCAAAACCTCTTAAGGAGGGCTGTTCACACCTAAATTGCCACTAAAGGGGGGGGGACCTTCTTTTTGTGGATAATGTACTTCAAATATTTAAAGTACTGAGAATTACCATATTGCAATTTTAAGGATTATTTTGAATTTCTGGTTCTCCATGTAGAGGCTATTTAGAAGGGTAGCAAGCTGGACAAAGCATCACATCTGCCAAAGCACCTGGTTCAGCAGAATTGGGGTATTTGAGCCTGTCAATCAAAGGAATCACCTGGGCTGCACCCTCTCCCCAGTATTGCACTTGCTCCAGAACTGAAACTGCAAGAGGCATCTCTCCCACTTTCCACCCAACCTGCAGGGAGAAAGCAGGGCAGTGAAAGCCCGATTTTCACCCCTTTATGGGAGGACAGCTGTCCACTTGCCGTTACACCCTGTGCGTCACAAGGGGGGATTGAATATGGATTCGGGAGTTGCCACTGCGCGAGGGAGCCCTTCTCCTTCTGGCACCGAATCTGCGCCTCACATAGCCCCCACAAGTGGGTATGGCTGCTACAAAGCCACCTGGTGATGATTGTAAGAGTTTCTCTGCTCAAACTCAACCCGTCCAAGACCGAGTGGCTGTGGTTTCCGGCATCTCGATATAGCATTATTAAAGAACTATCGTCCTGTCTCCAACCTCCACTTTCTAGTGAAGGTTGTTGAGAATGTGGTGGCTCAAGAGTTTCCGCGACACTTGGAAGAAGTTGATTATCTAGACCCGCGCCAGTCCGGCTTCCGACCCGGGCACAGCACCGAGACGGCATTGGTCGCGTTGGTTGATGATCTCTGGAGGGCGCGGGATAGAGGATATTCCTCTATCCTAGTCCTATTAGACCTCTCAGCGGCTTTTGATACCATCGACCATGGTATCCTATTGCGCCGACTGGGGGGGTTGGGGCTGGGAGGCACCGTTTTGCGGTGGTTCTCATCCTACCTCTCTGGTCGGTCGCAATATGTGTTGGCAGGGGGGCAGAGGTCGGCCTCGAGACCCCTCATATGTGGGGTTCCTCAGGGGTCGGTCCTCTCGCCCCTACTGTTCAACACATATATGAAACCGCTGGGTGAGATCATCCGTGGTTTTGGGGTGGGATATCATCTGTACGCTGATGATACTCAGTTGTACATATCCACCCCAGACCACCCCAACGATGCCGTCGAGGTTATGTCCCGGTGCTTGGAAGCCGTACGGATCTGGATGGGTGGTAACAAACTCAAGCTCAACCCGTCCAAGACTGAGTGGCTGTGGCTTCCGGCACCCCGGTTCAGCCAGATTACTCCAACTCTGGCCATTGGGGGCGAAACACTGGCCCCCGTGGAGAGGGCGCGCAATTTGGGTGTCCTCCTGGATTCCCGGCTGTCTATGGAAGATCATGTGGCAGCCGTGGCCAGGGGGGCGTTTCATCAGGTACGCCTGATGCGCCAATTGCGCCCCTTACTGGACCGGGGTGCCTTACGCACAGTCACTCAAGCACTCGTCACCTCTCGACTCGACTACTGTAATGCTCTCTACATGGGGCTCCCCTTGAGGTGCACCCGAAAGCTGCAGCTAGTCCAGAACGCAGCCGCGCGGGTGATTACGGGAGCCCCCAGATGCTCCCACATAACACCGATCCTGCACGAGCTGCACTGGCTTCCTGTGGTCTTTCGGGTGCGCTTCAAGGTCTTGACGACCATCTTTAAAGCGCTCCATGGCTCGGGGCCTAGTTATATGCGAGACCGCCTCCTGCCCCATACATCCCTCAGACCGATACGCTCCCACAGAGAGGGCCTCCTCAGGGTGCCGTCGGCTGGACAATGCCGACTGGCGACACCCAGGGGAAGAGCCTTCTCTGTGGCGGGCCCTGCCCTTTGGAACGACCTACCCCCTGAACTCCGCACCATCTCCGACCTCCGCCTCTTCCGCAAGTGTCTGAAGACACACCTATTCCATCTAGCCGGCCTAGCGTAACCTCCATACTGATTATTAGATAGTTTTAAATTTGGGATTTTAATTCGGTTTTTAGCGCAGGGTTATTTATTAGAATAAGTATTTTAAATTTTGATATATTTTATATATTTTGTATCTATTTTAACATCCCTGTGCGCCGCCCTGGGTCCATTTGGAGAAGGGCGGGGTATAAATTTAATAAATAAATAAATAAATAAATAATAAATAGCCAACTAACTCCATCGCTGGCTATCGGGGGCGAGTCATTGGCTCCCGCGGAAAGGGCCCGCAACTTGGGTGTCCTCCTGGACTCACGGCTGTTCTTAGATGACCATGTGACGGCCGTGGCCAGGGGGGCCTTCTATCAGGTTTACCTGATACGCCAGTTGCGCCCGTTTCTAGATCGAGATGCCCTACGCACGGTCACTCAAGCCCTTGTTATTTCCCGCCTAGACTACTGCAACACCCTCTACATGGGGCTCCCCCTGAAGTGCACCCGGAGGCTCCAGCTAGTGCAGAATGCAGCCGCGCGGGGGATTCTGGGAGTCTCTCGTTACTCCCATGTAACACCTCTCCTGCGTGAGCTGCACTGGCTGCCTGTGGTCTTCCGGGTGCGCTTCAAGGTCGTAGTTACCATCTTCAAAGCGCTCCATGGCTCGGGTCCTGGTTACTTGAGAGACCGCCTCCTACCACATTCCTCCCTTCGACCTGTCCGCTCTCACAGAGTTGACCCCCAGGAGAAGAGCCTTCTCTGTGGCGGGTCCGACACTCTGGAACGACCTCCCTCCCGATATCCGTACCATCACGGACCTACGACTCTTCCGTCGGATGGTAAAAGCTCATTTCTTTCATCTTGCCGGCCTGACATAGATTAGGGACTATTTTAATTGGTTATTTATGTTTTTAACTATTCATTCAATTTTAGCACAGCTGTATGGGTTTAATTGTTTTTTAAATTTTGTATATTGTGGGGTTTTATCTTTCTGTGCACCGCCCTGAGTCCCTTTTTGGTGAAAAGGGCGGTATATAAATTGAAAATAAACTAAACTAAACTAAATCTTCTGCTGTAGGAAAGCTGCAGCCAGGGCCACTACCACTGCCTGGTGCTGGTGTGGACTAGCCGGGGAGCATCAGCTGGGCTGAGGCGGAGGCAGGAGAGGCAGCGGCGGGGCGGCAAGAAGGGCCCGCCGAAGAGTCTGGCGGCGGGTGTGTGTGTGTCAGGGCGACAGCCGAGCAACTCTGCAGGAATGCGGTACCCAGCGAGGACGGGAGGCCACTGTCTGGTGCACAGAAGCCGCCGTCATCCGTGGCCTCTGGACTGGGCGTGGGGCCAGAACGATGGTGGTGGCGGAAGTTGGTGGGAAGGTGGCTGCCTGCACTGACCACGCTGTACCGATGAAGCACAGCGGCGGTGAGGGAGAAGGGGCCTGGGTCGGGCAGCAACCATGGTGGGAGCCCAGCAGTTCAGGGCTAGGCAAGCTGCTGAAGTCAGGGCTGCAGCCGCCACCAAGTAGGAGGCTGCCCGCCCCACCCAGCAAGTGAGGCCCACCGTTGGGAGGGGGCTCCATTGGGATGTCAGCAGGCGGCAGTGAGTCATATAGGTGACGTACCCCGCATTTGGGCATGACTGAGCTGCTCACGCCATGCCGAGTCTGCCCCACTCAGCCAGCCTGGCAGGCAGAGTGCTCAACGGTCTTTGGTGTCAAGTGATGCAAGGAGGAAGACTCCTTATGGACATGCAGGGAACATGGATTCTGACCCTCTGTGCCCCTCAGTCCCTGGGTCCCAACGGTGGACGGCTCAAGGCGCAGCAGTGCAAAGACTCACAGGCTGACAGGTCACGTGCAACCGCTTGTGGGCTAGCCCCACAATGCAGAGGGAGAAGAGAGGCATAGTCGAACCCCCGCCACGCACCCTGCATCCGCCGCACACCCCTGGCCCTGTGCAGGATCATTAAGGTGCGGCTGTGAGGGCCAGCTCGATCTCCCCCACTACCACACAGAGTACCGGAGCTGGCAGTGCTGGCGCCTGCTGCTCCTTTAAGAACACCGGAACTGCCATCACACAGTCACACCCCTCAGAGCCCCGGCCCCTGCCCCAAAGGCAGTGCCTAAGCAAAGCGGTTGGGGGTCCTAGCACATGCTCGGCAGAAGTGAACTATTTTAAAGATGACAGGTGTTCCTTTCTGTGTGCCTTGAAAAAGACATTATTCCTGTAGAAAGGGAAACCAAAAATAGAGGCAGTTAGAATTTAACTGGGTTAATTGGATTTATCTGGATATTTTGTTGTGGAAAGAGGTTTTGGGGCTCGAACATGTTGGTCATCCAATAATTCTGTCTCTGATGGTGGGAAGTGTTTCCATACAATTAGGATTTTTTCTCTGTGTTTAGAGAGTTCAGAATCTCTTTAACCTGAAATGCTGCTCCTCTTCAATTACAATAATTGTTGGTGGTAGCTTCGTTGCCAAGTGTAGGGGAGAAGTGATTGCTAATTTTAATAAGCTACAGTGAAAGACCGGATGGACATTCCTGGGGTTTTTTGGTACAGATGTACAGATTAACAGAGTAGGAAGGGATCTTGTAGATCATATAGTCCAAGCTCCTGCCCAAGCAGGAGACCCTACACCATTTTCACAGATGATGTCCAGTCTCTTCTTCAAAGCCCCCACTGATGAAGCTTCCACAACTTCTGAAGGCAAGCTGTTCCATTGGTTGATTGTTCTTACTGTCAGAAAATTTCTCCTTACTTCTAGCTTGAATCTCTCCTTGGTCAGTTTCCATCCATTATTCCTTTTCTGGCCTTCAGGTGCTTTGGAAAATAGCTTGACTCCCTCCTCTCTGTGGCAGCCCCTCAAATATTGGAACACTACTATCATGTCTCCCCTGGTCCTTCTCTTCACTATGCGGAGTACTTACAATCATTCATCATATGTTTTAGCTTCCAGTCCCCTAATCATCATGGTTGCTCTTCTCTGCACTTTTTCTAGAGTCTCAACTCATTATGAGTTCCAATGGTGAACAAAATGTATTTGTCAACAAGTACAAGGAAACAAATATGAAAACACATGAAAAAATGGCACAAATAAATGGATATAAATAAGAAAAACATAGCCAAAAACACATAAAGAGAGTACATATAAATGGGACAGTATTTTTTTTTTTTCCGAATTTATACCCCGCCCTTCTCCTTGTTAGGACTCAGGGTGGCGAGTAGGCCAGGGATGTTAGGCACACTGGTGCGCTTATGCATGCTCCCTCAGGGACCTCTTAAGAAAGGTGTAAGGTCCATGGTAGACAGCTTAAGGTAAAAGGTATGGGGGTTAGAGGAACTAACAACAGGATCAGGTAGGGAATGCCACACATTTACTTCTATATTGCTGAAATAGTTTTTCCTGCAATCAAGATTAGAATGGATTACATTTTGTTTGTATCTAATGATAGCTCCTGTGTTATTGCAGTTGAAGTAAAAGTAGTTATTAACCGGTAGGACATTATGGCAGAACATCTTGTGCACTAAGCTCAGGTCAGAATGTAGATGGCATAGTTCAACGTTATCCAGGCCTAAAATTTCAAGCCTGGTGGTATACGGAATTTTATTACAAGCAGAGGAGTGAGTCCTCTTTGTAAAATATCTCTGGACTCTCTATAGTGTTTTGATGTTCGAAATGTAGTGTGGATGAGCAGGTGAGCAGTATTTAAATATAGGTCTGACAAAGGTTTTGTATGCCCTAGTTATCAGCATAGCGTTACCAGAGAGAAAACGACATAAAATAAGATTGACCGCTCTGAATGCCTTTTTGGCAAAGTTGTTACAGTGAGCTCTAGGGCTTAGGTCTTTTGAAATGAGTACTCCTAGGTCTTTAACAGAGTGTGGCTCATCTTTTAGACCATTTCTATCCAGTTTGTATTTGATGTTATGATTTTTATTGCCAATGTGTAGGACTGAGCATTTGTTAGCAGAGATTTGGAGTTGAACATAACATTTAGTTATTTAGCATATGGCAAATACATGGACTTATATTTTATTTTATTTTATTTTTATTTTATTAAATTTATACCCCGCCCTTCTCCAAAAGGACCCAGGACGGCACATAGGAATTTAAAATACAATACAAAATCAAGTAAAAAATTTAAAAAACTTATTTGATACCATCCTGTGCTAAAAACAAATTAAAATCCCCAACTTTAAAACTGCCTAAATTGTCATTTGTGGAGGTTACGCTAGGCCGGCTAATGGAACAAATGTGTCTTTAACCACTGGTGGAAGAGGCGGAGGTCGGAGATGGTGCGAAGTTCAGGGGGTAGGTCGTTCCAAAGGGCCGGGCCCACCACAGAGAAGGCTCTTCTCCTGGGTGTCGCCAGTCGGCATTGTCCGGCCGACGGCACCCTGAGAAGGCCCTCTCTGTGGGAGCGTATCGGTCTAAGGGATGTATGGGGCAGGAGGCGGTCTCGCATATAACTAGGTCCCGAGACATGGAGCGCTTTAAAGATGGTCGTCAAAACCTTGAAGTGCACCTGAAAGACCACAGGAAGCCAGTGCAGCTCGCGCAGGATTGGTGTTATATGGGAGTGTCTAGGTGCTCCCGTAATCACCCGCGCGGCTGGACTAACTGTAGCTTTCGAGTGCATCTCAAGGGAAGCCCCATGTAGAGAGCATTACAGTAGTCGAGTCGGGATGTCATGAGTGCTTGAGTGACTGTGCGCAGGGCAGCCCGGTCCAGTAAGGGGTGCAATTGGTGCATCAGGCGTACCTGATGAAAGGCCCCCCTGGCCACAGCCGCCACATGGTCCTCCATGGACAGTCGGGAATCCAGGAGGACACCCAAATTGTGCGCCCTCTCCATGGGGCCGGTGTTTCGCCCCCAATGGCCAGAGTTGGAGTAATCTGGCTGAACCGGGGTGCTGGGAGCCACAGCAACTCAGTCTTGGACGGGTTGAGCTTGAGTTTGTTACTACCCATCCAGATCCGTACGGCTTCCAAATACCAGGACATCACCTCGGCGGCATCATTGGGGTGGTCTGGGATGGATATGTACAGCTGAGTATCATCAGCGTACAGATGATATCCCACCCCAAAACCACGGATGATCTCGCCCAGCGGCTTCATATATGTGTTGAATAGTAGGGGCGAGAGGACCGATCCCTGAGGAACCCCACATAAGAGGGGTCTCGAGGCCGACCTCTGCCCCCCTGTCAACACATATTGCGACCGACCAGAGAGGTAGGACGAGAACCACCGTAAAACGGTGCCTCCCAGCCCCAACCCCCCCAGTCGGCGCAATAGGATACCATGGTCGATGGTATCAAAAGCCGCTGAGAGGTCTAACAGGACTAGGATAGAGAAATATCCTCTATCCCGCGCCCTCCAGAGATCATCTACCAACGCGACCAATGCTGTCTCGGTGCTGTGACCGGGTCGGAAGCCGGACTGGCACGGGTCTAGATAATCAATTTCCTCCAGGTGTCGCGGAAACTGTTGGGCCACCACACTCTCAACAACCTTCACTAAAAAGTGAAGGTTGGAGACCGGACGATAGTTCTCTAACAATGCTAACAATGCTAGAGAATGTTAATGTCCAGTTTACCCTGCCATTCAAGGACGGGGGGTCTATGTTGAAAAAAACCAGAGCATAATTGTTATGAACATAAACAAACTATTAAATATACAAGTATCTATCCAAAGAGAACACAGCAAGTAAGCTGAACAAGTAAGCCAGGGGAAGAGCCTTCTCTGTGGTGGGCCCTGCCCTTTGGAACGACCTACCCCCTGAATTATGCACCATCACTGACCTCCGCCTCTTCCGCCAATGTCTAAAGACATATCTTTTCCAACAAGCCGGCCTAGCCTAACCTCCCATGAGGACTATTTTAGAGAGTTTTAAATTGGGTATTTTAAAATTTGGTTTTAGCATAGGATTAGAATATTTTAATATATTTTAAATTATGTATTTATTTTTGTATATTTTTGTATGTTTTTAAATTCCTGTGCACCGCCCTGGGTCCTCTGTGGAGAAGGGCGGGATATAAATATAATAATAATAATAATAATAATAATAATAATAATAATAATAATAATAATAATAATAATAATAATAATAATAATAATAATAATAATAATAATAATAATAATAATAATAATAATAATAATAATAATAATAATAATAATAATAAAGAATATGACAGGCAAGGGCAAGGGCGGCCTGTCACACTAAGAACAAAAGAATACAAAAATGCAGCCCTTGTCCTCTCTGGAATTGAATAATTGATTCCATATCCTCCCCTAGAAAGAAAATCTTTCTCCCTCTCATCCCTCTCTTTCTCTTTTTCCCTCCCTCTCTCCCCTTCTCTCTCCCATCTTTCTCTTTATTTCCCTCTCCCTCAGTCTCATCACTTTCTCTCATCTCTTTCTCTCTATGTCTCCCTCTCTCCCTCCCTTTTTCATCTCTTTCTTTCTCTCTCCCTCTCCCTCTCCCTCCCTCCCTCTTTCTCGCAGCTCTCTCTCTATCTCTCCCCCCTCTCTCCCTCTTTCTCATCTCCCTCTTTCCCTCTCATATCTCTCTTTCTCTTATCTCTCTTTCTCCCTCTCTCCCTCTCTCCCCCTTTCTCATCTTTCTCTCTCTCATGTCTTTCTGTCTCTCATCTCTTTCTTTCTCTATCTCCCTCTATCTCTGTTTCCCTCTCTCCCTCTCATCTCTCTCTTTCTCTATCTCCCTCCCTCCTCCTTTCTCATCTCTCGCTTTCCCTCTTATCTCTCTCTCTCAGTCATTCTCTCTCTCTCTCTCTCTCTTTTGTTCTCTCTCTCACTCTGTCCCTTCCTCCTCCCTACCTCTCCCCCACCCCCACTTCCCAACCCACACACCCAGGGAATAACTGTAAGGAAATTTGGCTACATTCTCTCTGTCTCTGGAAAGATATAAAAGTAAACCTTGTGTTGCAAAACCCAGTTTTTCCCATTGTGAAGCATGCTTTCACTGTGCTTTGCAAGGCCCTGGGAGAGCAGTGGGAAGGCCATGGGGAAGGGTTATTGAGTCTTTCCCCTGCCCCAGCACCAAAAGGAAAGCCACCCGGACTTCTCCTCATAGAATCCCCCTACCCTTCCTCCTACCACCACCACCACCCCTCAAATTCAATTCGGGAGCAGCGTGCACTAGAAACGAGTGTTGGAGCGACATTGGAGCATGCCTCCAGGCACGCCTTGCTGAGAAGGGGAGCAGCCCTGATGCCTCTGCTTCCCCCCCCCCCCCCCCAGCCCCAGCCATCGCTGCCCAGATTCCTCAAAGGCGCAGCACATTTCAAAGGCAGCAGTTCGTGTTGGTGGTGACAAACAGCGGGACACTGCAAGAATGAGGCTGGGCCTCTCCACCATCCAGCTCATCAATGGGGCTGCTTCTTCTCTGGGCTTTTGTGCCCGGTGCTTGGCCGGGGATGGGAGCACTTTCCCATGCCACACCCTTCTTTCTCCTACCCCTGCCAACAAGGGAGGAGGAAGGCCAGGCTTGGGGGATGGCTCCCACCCTGCAAGATCCACCCCCATTGTTCTCTCCCAGCTGACTTTGCTGGCGGCAATAGCAAATGTACAATGAAAGGGGAATGCTGTTGCTATGCAAAGGAAGCGCGGGCGAAGCGCGGTCTTCGGGGTTTTTTAATTAACAAATTAGTGACTATTTTAGGGGGTACCAGGGAGGGGGGGTTTGGGCAGGTAGAGACGGAGGGGGAATGAGAGGGCCAGGCCAGCAGACGACGGAGGGGAGCTGAAGGATCCTTCAAGGGGGGGGAGATATGTGTCGTGTCGGCAGAGGGCAATTCCATTCAGAGGGTCGTGGGGAGAGGCAGGTCCAAGGGGAGACAAGTTCGATCCTCCCGGTTAGGGGCACAGAACCGTTGGTTGCAAACGGTGAAGTGCCACAACCCCCGCAGGCTAGGTGGTCTGGGAGTACAGAGCCAGGGCCTGCGGCTGATGTTTTGTAATGCCAGGTCCGTGGTCAACAAGGCCCCCCTCATCCAAGATCTCGTTTTGGAGGGGGAGCCGGACCTGGCGGGAATCGCGGAGACCTGGTTGGGCCACGAGGGTGGACTTCCCCTCGTTGAAATGTGCCCACCAGGCTACCGCGCCTTCCATCAGCCCCGGGCCCTAGGTAGGGGTGGTGGGGTAGCGGTCATTGTCAAGGAAAGTCTTGAGCCGAGAGAGACCAATGTGCCACAGACCACCGGCTGTGAGTCCCTCTGTGTGAAGTGGGGCCTAGGGAGGCAGTTGGGCTTGCTGGTTGTATACCTGGCTCCCCGCTATGTAGCAGCAGCCCTTCCCGAGCTCCTGGAGGTGATCGCTACGGTGGCAGTGGAGACCCCCAGACTTTTAGTCATGGGGGACTTTAATCTGCCATCGTTGGGCGAATCATCCGAGGTAGCTCGGGAGTTCATGGCTTCCATGACGGCCATGGACCTGACCCAACTAATTCAAGGCCCCACTCACGAGGGTGGACATACGCCGGATCTCATCTTTGTCTCTGGCCAATGGAAGAGTGATCTGGGTATAGGGGATATAGTCATCACGCCCTTGCCATGGTCAGACCACTCACTTCTCCGGCTCGACTTTCCGACCGCTGCTCCCCTCCGCGGGGAGGCGGAACCAGAGTCTCCAATCTGGTACCGCCCCAGGTGCCTGATGGGCCCGGATGGGTTCCAGACGGCGCTTGGGCCATTTCCTGTACCCCTGACCCGTGCCCCGATAGAGGACCTCACGGCCGCATGGAATAGTGCGGCCGTGGGAGCCTTGGATCGGGTCGCGCCCTTGCGGCCTCTCTTGCGGCGCTGAACCACCCTGGCTCCTTGGTTTACCGAGGAGCTGCGGGTGATGAAACGCCGCAAGAGATGCCTAGAGAGAAGATGGAGGTCTACCCGATCTGAATCTGACCGGACACAGGTAAGAGCCCATTTACGGACTTACATTGTGGCGCTGAGAGTGGCCAAACGCCATCATTGTGCTACTCTCATAGCATCCGCAGAAAACCGCCCTGCCGCCCTGTTTAGGGTGACCCGCTCCCTACTTCAACAAAGGGTGCGGGAAGCCCCGTTACAGGGTAGAGCAGAGGAATTTGTGACTTTTCTGCAGGAGAAAACCGCTCAGATACAGAACGGGTTACCCTCCATTGATGGCCCAGCGGGATGCCACGAGACAGATCTTGTTTGGGAGGAGTTTGACTCCGTTACTTCCGATGATATGGACAGGTTACGTGGGCGACTGCGAGCCACCACATGTTTATTGGACCCGTGCCCCTCCTGGCTTGTACTGGCATCCTGGGAGGTGACACGAGGCTGGCTCCAAGAGGTTGTCAACGCATCCTTAAGTGAGGGTTCCTTGCCTGCTTCCCTAAAAGAAGCGATGGTGAGGCCCCTCCTTAAGAAGCCCTCTTTGGATCCAGCTTTTTTAAACAACTACCGTCCAGTCTCCAACCTTCCCTTTGTGACGAAGGTTGTTGAGAGTGTGGTGGCACAACAGTTTCCCCGTCACCTGGAGGAAGTTAACTATCTAGATCCGCGCCAGTCCGGCTTTCGGCCCGGGCATAGCACCGAGACGGCATTGGTCGCGTTGGTTGATGATCTCTGGAGGGCCAGAGATGGGGGTTGTTCCTCCATCCTGGTCCTATTAGACCTCTTGGCGGCTTTCGATACCATCGACCATGGTATCCTATTGCATCGGCTGGGGGGGTTGGGAGTGGGAGGCACCGTCTTACGGTGGTTCTCCTCCTACCTCTCTGGCCGATCGCAATTTGTGTTGGCAGGGGGGCAGAGGTCGACCTCGAGACCACTCACTTGTGGGGTGCCTCAGGGGTCGGTCCTCTCGCCTCTCCTGTTTAACACATACATGAAGCCGCTGGGTGAGATCATCCGTGGTTTTGGGGTAGAATACCATCTATACGCTGATGATACTCAGTTGTATATATCTACCCCAAACCACCCCAACGATGCCGTAGCGGTGATGTGCCAGTGCCTGGAAGCCGTGCGGATCTGGATGGGAAGTAACGGACTTAGGCTCAACCCGACCAAGACCGAGTGGCTGTGGTTTCCGGCTGCCCGATTCAACCAGCTGACTCCATCGCTGGCCATAGGGGGCCAACATCTTGCCCCTGTGGATGGGGCGCGCAACTTGGGTGTCCTCCTGGATGCCCGGCTGTCCATGGAAGATCAAGTGACAGCCGTGGCCAGGAGGGCGTTTTACCAGGTTCGCCTGGTTCGCCTATTGCGCCCCCTATTGGATCGGGACGCCCTGCGCACAGTCACTCATGCGCTCGTGACATCCCGACTGGACTATTGTAACTCTCTCTACATGGGGCTCCCGTTGAGGTGCACCCGGAGACTTCAGCTAGTCCAGAATGCAGCCGCGCGAGCAATTATGGGAACCGCTAGGTTTACCCATGTAACACCGCTCTTGCGCGAGCTGCACTGGCTACCTGTCGTCTTCCGGGTGCGCTTCAAGGTGTTAATTATCATCTTTAAAGTGCTCCATGGCTCGGGACCTAGCTATCTGCGGGATCGGATCCTGCCTCATACATCCTCGCGGCCGATTCGCTCCCACAGAGAGGGACTTCTCCGGGTGCCGTCCACTAGACACTGTCAGCGGGCGACACCCAGGGGAAGGGCTATCTCTGTGGCGGGCCCGGCCCTCTGGAATGACCTCCCCCCCGATATCAGGACGACCACGGACCTCCGCTCTTTCCGTCTTAAATTAAAGACTCACTTTTTCTGTCTGGCCGGCCTAGGATGAGTCTCTCTGCCTCTGGGGTTTTATGGGGAATTAGTATTATTTAGTTTTAATGGGAATTTTAGCGCAGGTTATATTTAATTTGTTTTTAGAATTGTTGTATGTATTTGGTTTTTATTCTACCTGTGCACCGCCCCGAGTCCCTGTGGGGAGAGGGTGCGGTTTTACAAATTAAATTATTATTATTATTAAATTATTATTATTAAAATACAGGGGTGCTTCACTCTCACACTAAGGCTCTGCGTATCGCCACCGCCATGACAGGGTGGCAGCTCTTTCATCCCTCTGCCACAACAGGGCCATAGGAATCAGCAACAGAGGGGTGGAAGAGCTGCATGCAACTCTAGTGCCACGGGTTGCCAACACCTGACTTAGAGGAACAGAGTCAGCAATTTGTAGATTTGACAACATCCTAAGAAAAGTGTTTTTTTAGGTGCAAAGATTAAAGATGTAGCAGAGAAGTTCACTAAAATAATAAAGACCACTAATTATTACCCCTTTGTCCTCTTTCATGTTGGAACGAATGATACAACTAGGAGCCTGAAAGCAATTTCAATGGACTATGAGCAACAAAGCGAGATAGTCAAAGAATTAGGGGTGGAAATGATAATCTCACCTGTACTCCAACTGGAGGTTAACAGCCAATGAGAGAATGGGGAATTTTAGAAGTAAACGATTGGCTCCAAGGATAATGCTGTGGCTTTCTAGAAAATGGATTACAGTACCTATAGGAAGAGCTTCTAGCAAAGATGGACCACATTTCATGAAGACTGGCAAGAATCTATTTGGGAAACAACTGGCTGAGGTCATCCAAAGCACTTTAAACTAAATTAGAGAGGGAAGGCAACCAACTTATAGAACTAAACCACAAATCAGATAATGAGAAAGGGAATGGTGAAGAAGGGGGACTCAAGTGCAAATCAGAAGATGCAGGAAGCAAAACTAGGGACAACAATAATGGGCTCAAGTGCCTGTATACCAAGCTCACAGTATGGAAAACAAACAGGGTGAGCTTGAAATTCTAGTATATGAGGTGTTAGAAGAAATGTCCATCTGGATTCAATTCCAAGTGGGGAGAAAGACACTGGAAACATGATGGCTGTTTGGGAAAATCGTTTTAATGGTGAACAAGATCACATGCCTTGAAGACTTAATTCTCACTAACAGAGTCTCACTAACTGGACTTAATTCTCACTAACAGAGAGGAAATGATAGAAGGTGTAGAAGCTACAGGAACTTTGGGGGCAAGCGATCATGAAATACTGGAATTCAACATTATGCAAACAAAAGTAGTTGAACAAAGTCAAACTAGAGTCTTAGACTTTAAGAGAGCTAATTTCAATAAACTCAGAGAGAGCTTGGGAAGGATTCCATGGATGAGAATCCTCAAGGGGAAAACAACTCAAGAAGCTTGGGAAATTTTGAAAAATGAGATTATAAAAGCCCAGTCCAGCGCAATACCAATGAAGAAGAAAAATAACAGTTCCCAAAAGAAACCAGCATGGCTGCATAAAGAACTCTCTGACAAATTGAAAGACAAAAAGGATAAATATAAAAAGTGGAAAAAGGGGAACATAACTAAGGCAAAATATCAGCAAACAGCCCGAGCCTGTAAAGACGAAGTGAGGAAAGCTAAGGCTCGCAATGAAGAAAGGCTTGCCAAAAAAGTAAAAAATAACAAAAAAAGCTTCTTCCAACATGTTAAAAACAAGAAAAAAGTTAAGGAAACAATTGGTCCACTGCTGGGAGAAAATGGCAAGAAGATGATAAGCAACAGGGAGAAAGCAGAACTATTTAATTCTTTTTTTGCATCTGTCTTTACACAAAGGGATAAAACAGTCCAACCAATCAAAAACAGCACCACAAAAATCAGATTAGGAACACAAGTTGAAATAGGGAAGAAAATGGTAAGTGAGCACCTGTCTGCTCTGAACAAGTTCAAATCACCAGGACTGGATGGACTACACCCCAGGGTTCTGAAGGAACTGGCAGACGAGATCTCAGAACCACTGAACTATATCTTTCAGAGATCCTGGAGCACCGGGGAACTGCCAGAAGACTGGAAAAGAGCTGATGTGGTTCCCATCTTCAAAAAAGGGGAAAAAAACAGATCCAGGAAACTATAGACCCATCAGCCTGACCTCAATACCAGGAAAGATTCTGGAAAAGATAATTAAACAACAAATAAGTGAACACCTAGAAGCAAACAAAGTAATAGCCAAAAGCCAACATGGGTTTGTCAAAAACAGATCATGCCAGACTAATCTAATTGCATTCTTTGACAAAGTGACAAAATCAGTGGACCAGAGGAATGCTGTCGATATAATTTACTTGGACTTCAGTAAGGCATTTGATAAAGTAGACCATAACCTACTATTAGATAAAGTAGAAAATTGTGGGTTAGACAGCACCACCACCAAATGGATTTGCAACTGGCTGACCAACCGCACTCAACGTGTAGTCCTCAATGGAACTGCATCTACATGGAGGGAAGTATGCAGTGGAGTCCCCCAAGGCTCTGTTTTAGGTCCAGCACTCTTTAACATCTTCATCAACGATTTGGATGAGGGGATAAATGGGGAACTCATCAAATTTGCAGACGACACCAAGCTGGCAGGAATAGCCAACACTCCAGAAGATAGGCTTAGGATACAGAAGGATCTAGACAAACTTGAACATTGGGCACTATCTAATGAAATGAAATTCAATTGTGAAAAAAGTAAGGTTCTACATATAGGCAAGAAAAACAAAATGCACAAGTACAGTATAGGTGGTACCTTGCTCAATAGTAGCAACTGTGAGAGGGATCTAGGAATCTTAGTGGACAGCCATTTAAATATGAGCCAGCAGTGTGCAGCAGCTGCCAAAAAAGCCAACACAGTTCTAGGCTGCATAAACAGAGGGATAGAATCTAGATCACGTGAAGTGTTAATGCCACTGTATTGGTAAGGCCACACTTGGAATACTGCATACAGTTTTGGTCGCCACGATGTAGAAAAGACGTGGAGACTCTGGAAAGAGTGCAGAGAAGAGCAACCAAGATGATTAGGGAACTGGAGACTAAAACATATGAAGAACGGTTGCAGGAGCTGGGTATGTCTAGTTTGATGAAGAGAAGGACCAGGGGAGACATGATAGCAGTGTTCCGATATCTCAGAGGGTGTCACAGAGAAGAGGGAGCCAAACTATTCTCCAAGGCACCTGGGGGCAGGACAAGAAGCAATGGGTGGAAACTAATCAAGGAGAGAAGCAACTTGGAACTAAGGAGAAATTTCCTGACAGTTAGAACAATTAACCTCTGGAACAGCTTGCCTCCAGAAGTTGTGAATGCCCCAACCCTGGAAGTCTTTAAAAAGATGTTAGATAGCCATTTGTCTGAAATGGTATAAGGTTCCTGCCCACGCAGGGGGTTGGACTAGAAGACCTACAAGGTCCCTTCCAACTCTGCTATTGTATTATTGTATTATTGTATTATTGTATTATTGTATTATTGTATTATTGTATTATTGTATTATTGTATTATTGTATTATTGTATTATTGTATTATTGTATTATTGTATTATTGTATTATTGTATTATTGTATTATTGTATTATTGTATTATTGTATTATTGTATTATTGTATTATTGTATTATTGTATTATTGTAAGATGTTCAGTGAAGAAGAAAAAAGAGATGCTGAAAGTCCCTAAGTTTTATACCCTCTGGGCTTTTGAATTTGAGCTTGTATTCTGATTGGTTGTCAGACTCCCATGGGACCATGCAGGGGCAACTCTGTAGGCTGTCCCAAGTCCCAGGCATAGTTGATCTTTGCTGGGTGATGCAATCTTCCCAGGTGCCATGTGGTGAGATGTGTAGAGGGCTAATCCTACCTTTGTTGGTTCTTGGGTGAGGGCATTTGCCTATGAATAGACGTAGCTATCTCTTAAGTGAGGACATCTGCTATCGGCTATTGAGGATGGTGGGGACTATTAATAGTGAGTCTGTTTCCTGCCTAAAAACATGTTTCTCCATTTCTCATCCAGAGAAATATAATATTCTGTCTTTTTCATATTTGCTAGAATATTTCATTGTAATATTGTAGCTATTACTGAAACTTTGTGAAATGGAGCCATACATACATGTATACATATATACATATGTGTTTCATTTGTGCTGATAAATAAATAAAGGGAGACTAGTATAGATATATTTCAAGCCTATTTAGCTCTCATCAGCTAGCCATATCCTTACAGAGATTAGAACCAGGGCTGTATTTACATGTTAGGCAGTTGTATTAGCCACTAACTCCTCCCTTATCAGCTGAGCCAGGGAAATAAGTAAGTGTTATGTCAAAGCACCTTGTATGCCAAATATGGAAGGGAGCAGTATGCTTCCTCCCATATTTGGGCATACCAGGTGCTTTGACATTACATATATATATATAGATATAGATATATAGATATACACATATACACAAATACACACACACACACACACATATTGTGTCACAACACCCTCTATATATACACTGATATATATATATATATATATATATATATATATATATATATATATATATATATATATATATATATATATATATATATATATATATATATATATATATATATATATATATGTAGATTTTGGTTTATTCGGGTCTTTTCCCGTGTAAAATTAAAGGTGTTTTTGCAACGTTTCGATGGGATCACCCCCATCATCATCAGGCTTCAGCCTTGGCTTTCTTAATTTTAATTTAATTTTACACGGGAAAAGACCCGAATAAACCAAAATCTACATACCTATACCCGTGAAAATCTACGAAAACAAATATATATATATATATATATATATATATATATATATATATATCAGTGTTTATGTCAGAGCACCAGGTATGCCCAAATATGGGAGGAAGGTAGCATACTGCTACCCATTTTGCCTTTCAGCTCCAACCTAGGAGCCTTCCAAGAAGGAAACCATTTTGTGTGCATTTGTGCTGATAGATAAATAAATACAGGGAGATGGGTAGCAGTATGCTCCCTTCCTCCCATATTTGGACATACCAGGTGCTCTGACATAAACACTGACTTATTTCCCTGGCTCAGCTGATAAGGGAAAAGAGCTCATGGCTTAATGGTTAAGGTGATTGCCTGACATGTAAATAGCCTGAGTTCGAATTCCAGTAAGGGTATGGCTAGCTGATGAGAGCTAAAAAGTCTCCCTGATTTATTTATTGATCAGCTCATAAAACTAACACACATATTAAAAAAATCACACAACGGAACTCATGGCTTTCTGTCTAGATAGTCTCTGGTGATGAGCCAAAAGGCAGAAAAGGAAACAGTATGCTTCTTCCTTTAATTGGGGCCCTAACAGGGTGTTGTGGAACAATTATACATACATACATGCATGCATGCATACATACATACATACATACATACATACATACATACATACATACATATATAAAACTTGGTTTCTACTCCTAACATTGCCATAGTGAGAGCGTATTCCACCCATACTGTCGGCTGAAGTCAGATCTCAGATTACTGCAGCAGGCTTGGGTGGGGTGCACCTAATTGGGGAATGTGATTTATGATACAGACTGAGGGGAAGGAAGGAACAGGGGTAAAGTTCAGCTATAAATCAAACAAAGCTTAGATTTGACTGTGAAAAGGCCTTGCCTAATGGTGCTTGTAATAAATGACTACTTTTGTTTTGAAACTTGTCTCAATACTCATGAATCAATTAGGGCATTTTTAGGAAATCTGACGGACAGTCAAATCTGCTTTTAAAATCTATCAAGAATACCAGGTCTCCTGAATCCTGGACCCTCCAATCGCTCCACCAATATTGGGGGTGCCTGGAGGGAAACTCAGGAAACCATGGCAGAGGGCCAGCTTTCCGAAGAGAGCCTGATTACAGTTGGAGTGCAGCCTGACCTCAAACATCAAAGCTGAGATGGCCAAAGCAAGATGAGATGAGTATTCAACTCCTAAAGCAGCTAAAGCTGAGCTCCCCTATCAGTGGTGGGTTCCAGATCCTGTTGCAACCAGTATGCTGTGACGGGGCTGGACGTCCACCTCAGGCATTCACACTGCATACCCATGCACATGCCACTACCCAGCTGCTCGACAAGGTGTGCAATTGGCCCATTTCCCTCAAAAAGAGGTAAGGAATGCAGGCAGGCAGGTGGGCCCACCAAAACACCATTCTGGTACAGTGGCTGCGGCTCCCAGCTGCCACCGGTATGCCTGTACCGGGCTATACCGCCTAGTACCCACCAATGCCCCCCACCCCAATGCCCACAACAAGAGAAGGGCCCTGAGTGAGCAGGGAAGAGTGGGCAGGATGCTGGACTGGAACCAAGCCAGGCTCCCAAAACCCCCAATGGAGCCCCTGGGAAGTTCCATAGAGCAAGGAAAGAGGAATTTGACTAGGCTACCTAGTGATCCTCTTGAGGTGACGAGAAGCAGACGGGAACGCAGGCCCCCTTCTCCACCCATCAGAAGGAGTCTGAAATCAGTGCCTCTCCCATGTAGCAGGCAGGCTGCCCTCGGTAGACAATCTCCTCCCTCCCTCTGAACTAGAGCTGAGGAATATGTCCAGACATATCAACCATGAGCATAGACAGGAGGAAGGAGGGACTGATGCAACTTCCCCAGTTCAAGAGAAAGTTTGATGGGGACTCAGACCCTATTTTTTGACTCAGTTAAGATCCATCTAGAATGCTATGGACACCTCTACTCATCCCCCAGAGCTACAGTGACTACTAACTCAGAGGGACTAGAGGGAGAAGCAAGGCTAGCAGCCCTCCACAAGAGGAGAGCCCTCCAACTGCAAGGCATAGATGAGTTCCCACAAGTGCTAGAAGCCAGATTTGAGGAGATGAAGGAGGACCTTCAGTATGCGGAAGATGAGCTCGGCGACCTAAAGCAGGGGGCCGCCCCATCAAAGAGCACATCCGCAAATTTAGGAGAGTCATTGGAAGGCTACTCCCTTTAACAATGTCTGTTAGTGTCTGTTAGTACATTTTTCCAGAACAAGTCTGAACAAGCAGATTGCCCAGGTAACTGCTTATTGCAACATCCCAAACTGACTCTGAGTCGTTCCAAGTAGCAATAAAAGTCGATTGCAGATTGTGCACTAATGACATAAAAAAAACCACTGGACACGAAAGAGAGAGGTCAACCTGACCTGAAAATGCCCAGCTGATGGGGACCCACAGCAACACAGCGGGCCCTGAAACCAGCCCCCCCTCAAAGTCCACTGAAATGCTACAAATGCAGGGGGTGGGCCATATAGCATCTGTGTGCATGATCCCAACCCTGATGCCAAGGCTAGAGCCACCACACAGGGCACGACTGGAACAGGGCCACAAAGGGGTAACCAATGCCTCCCAGAAGGCCTTCCAGGCTGCAGAAGTCTCTCCCCACCCAGACAAAGGGGGCGGAGCCCAGGCAACAAAGACCAGTTGCCAGAATCTTATGACAGTGATGACGAGGATGAAAATGACCCAATGGTGAGAGGACCCTTTCCTTTTTCCAATATGCGTCACAGCCCCAAAACAGGAAGCCCTAATAGATTCAGGCTGCACTAGATTCTCGATCAACCTGACCACAGTCCTGAAACTGGGGATCAGAGCAAAAAGACTGGCCCACCCAATCCGGCTCAAACAGGTCAACAGGTCCCTAATGGGGGGAGCCCATGTCACCCATCTGACCAAGACGGAACTATGAAACTGTGTGTGGACTTTAGAGGAATCAATGCCATGTGCGTACACAACCTATACCCCCTTCACCTCATGAAGAACATGCTATCTCACCTGGCCAAGGGGAATGTCTTCACCAAACTATATCTCAGAGAAGCATACTACTGAGTATGTACGTATCAGAGAGGGAGATGAGTGGAAAACAGTGTTCAACTGCCCCCTAGGGAGCTTCAAATTCAAAGTGATGTCTTTTGGACTGCAGGGAGCCCTAGCAATGTTCATGCAGTTAATAAATGAGGTGCTTCACGAGCACCTCTGCAAGGGGGGTCCTCGTCTACCTGAATGACCTCCTCATCTGCATGGAGATCATGAACGATCACATATCCCTGGTTCGACAGGTACTGGAAAAACTTCTGGCAGCCAATCTGTATGTTTTAACTGTGGTGAAATAGCGCCCCCTATTGAGGGAACGCTGTACCACAGAAGGCGGGCTGCTCCGGTGGGAAAATAAGAACGAAACACATGGGATTTTCCTCCAAATGAGCGCGCCCTGACTAGCTCAGTGCGGGCCTTTTTATTAGATACAAAAGTAAAAGATACATTTCAGTCCAGCGTTGATTGGTTGATTCAGTCACTTGGTAGAATATGCTTAGTTGCCTAGCAGAATATAGTCGCTTGGTAAAACACATACAATAGCCTGGGAAAATACATTCAGCTATCCAGTGGCCTGGGAAAATACATTCAGCTATCTAGCAAAATACATTTAGTTACATTTTGTGTATTGCTTGGTATATTGGATACGTGCTAAAAGAATTGGGTGATGGTACACACTGGCCTTTGTTAGCCTTTGTCAGGCAAGATGATGTGTGCTTCCTAGGTTCAGGGTTCATTCAGTGGCCTAACAATGGTTTAAAGCCTATACTAATTTAAAACCTACTGAACGCCAAAACCTGGAATGATAATCGCAACATCTCCTCTGTTTTTTGTTTTTTAAGGAGGTGCCCTCTACCAATCTGGCTCCTCATCACTACCTATTGCATACGGGTGTTTTAAGTCCTCTGCAATGATATCTTTTTCGTCCTCTGTTGGCAGAAAAGGTTCTTTTTCAGGCGAGTGAGCAAGGAGCATGGCTTCCATGGTAGACAAACGAGTTTTCAAAAAATTCATTACATGATTAAATACAAAAGGTCGTATAATACATATAAGCAGCAATATAATCAAAGGTCCAACAAGGGCACTAACAAGGGTTGTAAGCCATGGGGAAAAATCAAACATAGGGATGTCAGAGATTTTTGTAGGTGAGAAATAAAGCTCTCCTTCTGGGTTGGGTCATCCGACTCCACCTCATCCAAGGTTGACACGGAAAGCAGTGGTCTTTACCTTCAAAATCTAATATAAGAAGAGATGTCTTTTCCATGATGGTATCTACAGAATACATGACATTTATCTGTTGTTGATTACACCTTTGGAATAAAACCTTCATTATTAATGAAAGCAAGCATTGAATACAGCAACATAGCATAATAAGCATAGCAACAATACCAATTATTGTAATTACAAAGTTCTTTAACCATGTTATATTAGGGAGCCATGTATATAATTGCGTCTTGTTAAATGCTAAATTTAGTACAGTTCCATAAGCATCTTTTATCTGCCACGTCTGAAGAAAGGGTTGCTGTGTCCATCTTTGTTCGGGCTGGACCTGGTTAAGCACCGAACGGCGGTTCCGGGATCGGTGGCTGTTGGGAAAGATGTCCTTTTTTCCCTGTGTCATGCAGTGTGCAAGATGGTCAGGTATTGGTGGACGTGCAGCCAAGTTCAGCAAAACCACTTCTATTGCTTTGGTCACAAGGTGTTTTCCATCAAAGCTTTGGCAGGTGTACAGTCCGATGGTGGCTTCAGAGGCTGTAAATGTCAATGTCATTGTGCAGGGGTGATGTGAGTATATCATGTGATGTCCTGTGTGTGGGCTGACATGTTTACCTCTGTGTAGAAAGGCAAAAGGGCAATAAATCTGTTCCGGATCCTTGCATCGGATGACAGCTATGGCTCCTCTCTGGAGAAACTGGAACAAGGGTCTGCATTCAAGGAGTTGATGCGTGGGTTGGAGCAGGAACAGGAGCAGGAGCAGGAGCAGGAACAGATGCATCTTGGGATGGTTTCAGGTGGCAGGGGCGTACGTGACGACAAGGAACCCAGACACTGGTGTTGTCCGCAGATCAGGTGATGGGATGTGCAGGACCTCTCCAGGTAGGATCAGGCAGCAGCCGGTAGTAGACAAGAGGCCGTTGATGGTCTGGCAGTGGTGATGCAGAGGCAAAGTGACGGCAAGCAGCAGACGATGGAGGTTGGCCGATAAAAGTGAGAAAGTTTAGTACGTACAAACACAAATTAAGAATGTCTTGCAAAGCTGGGAGGCTAAGGGATCCTTTTCCCTTTCCATCATTGTACCTATCCAGGGCGTGTTTTAAGGTTTGGTTTGCTCTCTCAAAACCATTGCTTGGCCCTGACTATTGTAAGGTATACCAAATTTGTGTATAATTCCCCATTTTTAACAAAAGGTGGCAAAGGTATTGCTAATATATTTTGGGCGTCCCAGCGGTGCAAAAATCCGAATACAATGATTTATGACATGTTTGGTGGTCTCATCCCTTTGGGGGGAGGCCATGATGAACCCTGAATATGTATCAATAGATACATGTAAATACTTCCATGGGGAGAAGGGAGCATATTGGGTAACATCCATTTGCCAAATTTGACAGCTCTCCGTCCCTCGGGGGTTAACCCCCATGGGGATGGAGTTTCCCTGTTTACTGCAAGTGGGGCACTGCTGAATAATAGCAGTGGCTTCACCTGAAGTAATACCAAATTGTTTAATGAGAGCCTTTTTAAATGGAGGAAATAATTTGTGAAACATAGAGACTGTCCAAGATGAGGTTAAAAGGTTGATCAGAAAATTGTTGAAAAGCCAAAATTGAAGCATAGAGTTCTGCGCGTTGGGCAGAAGTCTGTGGTGGAGTAATTTTTTGTGCAAAAACTGTAACAGCATCTGGAATTGGAAATGAAGAAAAAGGAGTTCCCCACACGAAAGGTGTGGTTTTCAAAAGTTGTAATCTTGGATCAGGTGGATGATGACAAGAAACAGAACCAGGCCAGTCAGCAAGAGCATACTGTAATGCTTCGCTGGAGGCCAAAAGAGTTTCCCAAGTCCCTTAGTAATAAGGAGTGCTATTTGAGCTGGCTTTGTAATTAAGGTAGAACGAGGTGTGTGTGAAAGATGTATCCATTCAAGAATTAAGAGTGAAGGTGTAACTTGTACAATTGCAGCTATAGGTAATTGTAATGTGTTAATTATCAAAAGTGCAAGAGGAGAACCATCCAGCGATCTGTCAACCCATTCTGTTTTCAAGGCTTTGTTTACTAAATGCATAGAATAGAATAGAATAATTTAATTTATAGACCGCTCCTCTCCCCGTAGGGACTCGGAGCGGTGCACAGGGAAAACTAAAACCACAATACAATAAATATACAAATATAATTAAGAACAAATTAAATCTGGGCCTGTGCTAAAATCCCCTTAACATGCTAAAATACCCAATTAAAACAGCTAGACCCTGTAGAGAGAGGCTACCCAAGGCCGGCCAAATGGAAAAAATGAGTTTTTAATTTCAGATGGAAGGAGCGGAAGTCCATGGTTGTTCTGATGTCGGGGGGAAGGTCGTTCCAGAGGGCTGGGCCCGCCACAGAGAGAGCCCTTCCCCTGGGCGTCGCCCGCTGACAAAGTCTAGTGGACAGCACCCGGAGAAGTCCCTCTCTGTGGGAGCGAATCGGCCGTGAGGATGTATGAGGCAGGATCCGATCCCGCAGATAGCTAGGTCCCGAGCCATGGAGCGCTTTAAAAATGATGACTAATACCTTGAAGCGCACCCGGAAAACGACAGGCAGCCAGTGCAACTCGCGCAGAAGTGGAGTTATGTGGGCAAATCTGGAGGTACCCAAGATTGCCCGCGCGGCTGCATTCTGAACCATCTGAAGTCTCCGGGTGCACCTCAAGGGAAGCCCCATGTAGAGAGAGTTACAATAGTCCAGTCGCGATGTCACGAGAGCATGAGTGACTGTGCGAAGGGCGTCCCGATCCAATAGGGGGCGCAACTGGCGAACCAGGCGAACCTGGTAAAACGCCCTCCTGGCCACAGCTGTCACTTGATCTTCCATGGACAGCCGGGCATCCAGGAGGACACCCAAGTTGCGCGCCCCATCCACAGGGGTAAGATGTTCGCCCCCTATGGCCAGCGATGGAGTCAGCTGGTTGAATCGGGCAGCCGGAAACCACAGCCACTCGGTCTTGGTCGGGTTGAGCCTGAGTCCGTTACTTCCCATCCAGATCCGCACGGCTTCCAGGCACTGGCACATCACTGCTACGGCATCGTTGGGGTGGTTTGGGGTAGAAATGTACAGCTGTGTATCATCAGCGTACAGGTGGTACTCTACCCCAAAACCACGGATGATCTCACCCAGCGGCTTCATATATGTGGTGAACAGGAGAGGCGAGAGGACCGACCCCTGAGGCACCCCACATGTGAGGGGTCTCAAGGTCGACCTCTGCTCTCCTGCCAACACAAATTGCGATCGGCCAGAGAGGTAGGAGGAGAACCACCGTAAAACGGTGCCTCCCACCCCCAACCCCCCCAGCCGATGCAATAGGATACCATGGTCGATGGTATCAAAAGCCGCCGAGAGGTCTAATAGGACCAGGATGGAGGAACAACCCCCATCTCTGGCCCTCCAGAGATCATCAACCAACGCGACCAATGCCGTCTCAGTGCTATGCCCGGGCCGGAATCCGGACTGGCGCGGGTCTAGATAATCAACTTCCTCCAGGTGACGGGGAAACTGTTGTGCCACCACACTCTCAACAACCTTCGCCAAAAAAGGTTGCAGACCAAACGTTAATCTGACCACACCCTTACAATAAAAAGTTTCACATTTATTCCAACAGACACACACCATTCAATGCAATCCTTTCTGACTGATCTCACTCAAAACACAGATTAGGTACACACATTCAAAATAAAGGCCTTTACTTACATACACATTTTTCTCACATACACATATATACACACAACAATACACCACATACACACAGCAATACCACATCCCAGTCCCCAAAAGAACTCTATACACCTTAACACAGTACAATTTTATGCAAGCCTCTGTGGCATTCAAATCTGGATGGATTCAGGATCTGCTGGCGTCCGGCCAAGCCCATGTCACTAGTCCAAAAGTGACCAGGAGCGCTCTTTGACATTGTCTATGGCCCACGCCAGTTTCTTCCAGCCCACCATGTTGAATGCCTGCCGAACCACAAAGGGGTTCGGCTGTATCATATTAGGGAAAAATTCATTGAAACCCATAGAAAACGTTCAAGTCACAATAAGCCAAATTAGAGACTAAAATGGAGGCTTGAATGAACAAAGAAGGTACACTTTATACTTTGATCAAAGTTAAAGTTCTGAGAAAGGATTTCCATTCACATGTGCAAAGGATATGAGAAAAATACAAAATTCAAAGGGATTGTCCCCTTTACACCAAAATAACTTTGTTCTTCAAAAAGCCTTTGTTCTTTGCATTCTGATTACTCTAACTATTCTAAGTTATTCTAATCAACATTTGTAAACTTCAAATCAAACCTTAAGTCATATAAACTAACATATGGTAAAACTTAGATCATATATCCTAACTCAATTTGCATCCTTACTGACTCAAAAGGTCTTAATTGCCCACTTAGCAATACAAAAGAGTGTGAAACTTGTTTTGAGGTTGCTCTGGTGTTAAAGGAGCAGAGAGTTAAGTTCTTTTTTCCTTAAGGAAAAAGAGGTGGAAAATGTCAGATCTTATCATAGGGAAGATGCAATGGATTACTGGCATATGCTTCCACAGAAATACAACTTTAGCTAAATACTAAACAGAACATCTCTAGCATACTTTCACATAACAGATAGCAAGTTTTCTACTTAAATGCAACAGATATCTAAAATAACAAGTCTTTACTTTAATACTTGTATCCTTTATGTACATTTAAATGACACAATACTAGAGAGAAAAATTAAAGTAATCTTACAGTATAGTTTTCCTAAGCAATAAATATTTTTACAAATCTGAAAGCCAATTAGGTGTCTTTTAAAGTTCCAATTAAAACATTATCCATGCCATGATTTATAACGCTTGCGAAAAGGATTCAAGTATGCAAGAAAAACAAAAAGTAACACGGACTCCCCCAGATAGCTGGACAAGGAGCTCTGCTTTGCTCCGATGTCTGCCGTGGAATCAGCAAATTCCTTTGACAAAACTAGATACATTTTTGCTGGTTTTTTGATATCCATTTGCTTTGATAGAGGCAAACTTAAGATATGTCTCCTCTCTCCGGAGGATCCGGAGAAGGGGGAGGAAAAGGACAAGCTTTCGGAGGACTCGGAGGGGGGGAAGGACAGAGACAAGGGCACACAATACTACTTTTTCTCTCTGGAGAATCAGGAGGAACAGGGAAAGGGGAAGAAGGAGGGGAGGAGGGAACAGGGGGAAAGACAGGGTTAAAGGAAGAGGGAGGGGTGCCGTTGAGCTCTCTGCTGTTAGATTCTCGGCAAAATCTTTTGACAAAAATGGATACATTTTTAATGTTTGAGAGTCAAACTTTTGATGAATTTTTCTAAGAGCAGCGTGGAAGTATTCTCCCAATTTAGTCCACGCTGAAATTTTTAACGTGCCTTTTTCCGGATAAGCCAGGCACCGTTGCCAAATATTAGTCAAAAGGGAGGTTTGCTTGCTTTTTAAATGAGGGAGTGATTTCCCTTCGTTTGAGGTAATTTTTACAGAAAATTCGGTTAATTCCCTCAGTTCATACGACCTTTTGTTGAGGGAATTTTCCACCCATTACTCACGGAAAGGTCCTATCGTGTTGCAGACAGGATGGTGCATGCAGCTCCTCCCGAGTGGGTGAGTAGAGACGGTCCGAGGCCTACACCGGAGGCGAGAACTTCGTGTTCAGGATGGCCGGTATCAGGTCGGGGTCGCCAGTTGTGGTGAAATAGCACCCCCTATTGAGGGAACGCTGTACCACAGAAGGCGAGCTGCTCCGGTGGGAAAATAAGAACGAAACACATGGGATTTTCCTCCAAATGAGCGCGCCCTGACTAGCTCAGTGCAGGCCTTTTTATTAGATACAAAAGTAAAAGATACATTTCAGTACAGCATTGATTGGTTGATTCAGTCACTTGGTAGAATATGCTTAGTTGCCTAGCAGAATATAGTTGCTTGGTAAAACACATACAATAGCCTGGGAAAATACATTCAGCTATCCAGTGGCCTGGGAAAATACATTCAGCTATCTAGCAAAATACATTTAGTTACATTTTGTGTATTGCTTGGTATATTGGATACGTGCTAAAAGAATTGGGTGATGGTACACACTGGCCTTTGTTAGCCTTTGTCAGGCAAGATGATGTGTGCTTCCTAGGTTCAGGGTTCATTCAGTGGCCTAACAATGGTTTAAAGCCTATACTAATTTAAAACCTACTGAACTGCCAAAACCTGGAATGATAATCGCAACATTAACTTTGTACTAAAGCACATTCCGGGGGGGGGGGGAGGAACTTTCTATCTAATGCCCTCTCCTGCATGTCCCAGTAGAAATGCAAATGGGAGCAGGTTGTGGATGCCATCATTCCCCCCACTCAAATAGCTGCCCAAGTGACCACCAGATGACAACACCATGACCGACAAGTCCAACCAGCAAGGAATCTAACCACGAGACTCAAAAACAAACTGCTAGCAGACCCCTGGTTCTGAAACAAACAACACATCTTGACAAAAAGAGATGACCTCGTATGGAAGGGGATGAAACTCTACATCCCGGAATCCCTATGCACCCTAATTCTCCAGAGGGGCCACAACACCAAACCAGCAGGCCACTTTGGGTTCCTAAAGACTTTACACTTGGCCTGGAGGCAGTTCTTTGGCCCAACATAAAGAAAGATGTGGCCAGTTATGTGAAAACTTGCACCATTTGTGCCACAATGAAGAGACGACTGGGGAAAACCCCCAGGACTGCTGCAACCAGTAGCAGAGTCAACAAGGCTATGGGAGGAGATCACAATGGACTTTATAGTAGAATTGTTGAAAAGTGGGGGAAATACGGTGATTTGGATTGTAATAGACCTATTCTCCAAACAGGCACACTTCATACTGTGCAGTGGGCTACCCTCAGCTCACAAGCTGGCCAAACTGTTCCTGAAGCACATTTACCACCTGCATGGAGTACCTCAAAGAATTATCTCAGACAGAGGGGTCCAGTTCATGGCTATGTTCTGGAGAGAGTTCATGTGGTCCATTGGGTTATCCCAGGGCCTTAGCTCAGCTTTTCACCAAAAACCAATGGGGGGGGGGGGGCAGAGAGACTAAATGCCATGGTAGAGCAGTATCTGAGGTGCTAGGTGAACTATTAGCAGTCCAATTAGATAGACCTTCTGTCTTTTGCTGAGGTCGCATACAATAATGCTGTACACAGTAGCCCAGGACTAACACCATTCAAAGTAGTGAGCAGAATGGACTTTTATTTTTATTTATTTATTTTATTTAATTCATATACCGCCCTTCTCCTCTCGGGACTCAGGAACCCGAGTAAAAAAGGAACAGCCACAGTAAAAAAGAGAAAATACAAAAGTTAAAATAACATATTAATATATATTAAATAATTTGGCCCAAAATTTAAAACCCAATACTAAAACCCAATACTAAAACCCAATGTCCCAATGCCTGAGTACCCAAGGGATCCCCCCTCCTCAGTCAGCTTGACTGATTGGATGTCAATGCTAAAAGCAACCAGGGAGAATGTCAAAAAAAGCTCTGGCTAAAGTGGCACAAACCTATAAGAAACAGGCAGATAAACACTGAGCTCCACAATGACCATTTCTGGTGGGAGAGAAGGTTTACCTCTCCACAAAATATTTGAGGTTAAGACTCCCTAGCAAGAACTGGGACAAAGTTTGTGGGACCATTCCCCATAGTAAATCTGTTTAGGGTGACCCGTTCCCTCCTTCAACAGAGGGTGCGGGAAGCCCTATTACAGGGTAGAGCAGAGGAATTTGTGATTTATCTGCAGGAGAAAATCGTTCAGATACAGAACAAGTTAGTCTCCATTGATGGCCCAGTGGGATGCCACGAGGCGGATCTTGGTTGGGAGGAGTTTGACTCTTTACTTCCGAGGATATGGACAGGTTATGTGGGCGACTGCGAGCCACCACATGTTTATTGGACCCGTATCCTTCCTGGCTCGTACTGGCGTCCTGGGAGGTGACACGAGGCTGGCTCCAAGAGGTTGTCAACGCTTCTTTAAGTGAGGGTTTCTTGCCTGCCTCCCTTAAAGAGGCCATGGTGAGGCCCCTCCTGAAGAAGCCCTCTTTGGACCCAGCTTTATTAGCCAACTATCGTCCCGTCTCCAACCTTCCCTTTTTGGCGAAGGTTGTAGAGAGTGTGATGGCACAACAGTTTCCCCGTCACCTGGAGGAAGTTGATTATCTAGACCCGCGCCAGTCCGGCTTTCGGCCCGGGCATAGCACCGAGACGGCATTGGTCGCGTTGGTAGATGATCTCTGGAGGACCAGAGATGGGGGTTGTCCCTCCATCCTGGTCCTATTAGACCTCTCGGCGGCTTTCGATACCATCGACCATGGTATCCTATTGCATCGGCTGGGGGGGTTGGGGGTGGGAGGCACCGTTTTACGGTGGTTCTCCTCCTACCTCTCCGGTCAATCGCAATTTGTGTTGACAGGAGAGCAGAGGTCGACCTCGAGACCCCTCACATGTGGGGTGCCTCAGGGGTCGGTCCTCTTGCCTCTCCTGTTCAACACATATATGAAGCCGCTGGGTGAGATCATCCGTGGTTTTGGGGTAGAGTATCACCTCTACGCTGATGATACTCAGCTGTATATATCTACCCCAAACCACCCCAACGATGCCGTAGCGGTGATGTGCCAGTGCCTGGAAGCCGTGCGGATCTGGATGGGAAGTAACAGACTCAGGCTCAACCCGACCAAGACCGAGTGGTTGTGGTTTCCGGCCGCCCAATTCAACCAGCTGACTCCATCGCTGGCCATAGGGGGCGAACATCTTGCCCCTGTGGATGGGGCGTGCAACTTGGGTGTCTTCTTGGATACCCGGCTGTCCATGGAAGATCAAGTGACAGCCGTGGCCAGGAGGGCATTTTACCAGGTCCGCCTGGTATGCCAGTTGCATCCCCTATTGGATCGGGATGCCCTTTGCACAGTCACTCACGCTCTCGTGACATCCCGACTGGACTATTGTAACTCTCTCTACATGGGGCTCCCCCTGAGGTGCACCCGGAGACTTCAGCTGGTCCAGAATGCAGCCGCGCGAGCTATAATGGGGACCACAAGGTATACCCACATAACACCTCTCTTGCGCGAGCTGCACCGGCTGCCTGTCGTCTTTCGGGTGCGCTTCAAGGTGCTAGTTGTCATCTTTAAAGCGCTCCATGGCTCGGGACCTAGCTATCTGCGGGATCGGATCCTGCCCCATACATCCTCACGGCCGATTCGCTCCCACAGAGAGGGACTTCTCCGGGTGCCATCCACTAGACTCTGTCAGCGGGCGACGCCCAGGGGAAGGGCCTTCTTTGTGGCGGGCCCAGCCCTCTGGAACGACCTTCCCCCCGACATTAGAACCACTACGGACCTCCGCTCCTTCCGTCAAAAATTAAAAACACACTTTTTCTGCTTGGCCGGCCTAGGGTAGTCTCTTCCTTAGGGTTTTTTAGGGAACATTAGTTTTAATGGGGATTTTAATGCAGGGACAATTAGTTTAATTTATTTTTATTCTACTGTATTATTGATGTACTTATTTTATGTGTTTTTAGTTTCCCTGTGCACCGCTCCGAGTCCCTCTGGGGAGAGGACGCGGTATATAAAATAAAATTATTATTATTATTATTATTATTATTATTATTATTATTATTATTATTATTGTTATTGTTATTATTATTATTATTATTATTATTATTATTATTATTATTATTATTATTATTATTGTTATAAATAACTTCAACCCAGTCACAGTGCAATTGAAACTGCCCTGACTGCTAGGGAAGATACACCTGGTATTCCACAGTAGCCTCTTAAAACCCTTGGTTTTATCCACTCTGAGACAATTACCCTGGGAGCCCCCAAGCCCTGTGGTCATGGGGGGGGGGAATCCATTATGAGGCACAAGAAATCCTTGATTCAAGGTGGCACAGGAGACAACTCCAGTACTTAATCAAGTAGAAGAGCTACCCCTTGTCAGAGGCATCTTGGGTAAAGAGTAGAAATATCCAGGCTGATCGCCTTATAGAAGGATTCCAGGCAGAAAATCCAAACAAGCCTAGGGGAGGATGTAGCCTTAAATCCTATAGTTGTACTCAAATTGTTTTTGCTTTGCACAGCTTGCTTTAGGAAAGTGGGGGAAGCCACATGTCAACTCCTAACGTTGCCAGTGAGAGAAGGGGGGAGCGTATTCCACACATACTGTCAGCTGAAGTCGGATCTCAGATTACTGAAGCAGGCTTGGGAGGGGTGCATCTCATAGGGGAATGTGATTTATGACACAGACTGAGGGGAGAGAAGGAACAGGGGTAAAGTTCAGCTATAAATCAAACAAAGCTTAGATTTGACTGCAAAAAGATCTTGCCTATGATGCTCCTAATAAATAACTAGTTTTGTATTGAAACCTGTCTCGATATTCATGAATCAATTAGGGCATTTTTAGGAAACCTGACAACAAGAACTGGAAGGAATATAATCAGAAAAGGACTGGTTCATGTTATGAAAAGAACCCTAAACTAAAACTGAAGAGGGAGGGAGGGGGAAATATTCATGATCTTTAAAACCTAATTCCAAGCAAAAACCACTAGATAACCAATCCTACATAAGGAGGTAAGGAGTAAAGAGAAAGAAGAAATAAAAAAGAAAAACATGGAAATACCAGTTACAAAGTAGGAAATATAAGAAACATACCCAAGACCCATAAAGGACTCAGATGCCTATACCCCAACACTCAAAGTTTAGGAAACAAACAGGCTGAACTTGAAATACTAGTACATGAAGGTAAATACTATATAGTTGCCATTCCGGAAACCTGCTGGAATGAAAGTCATGGTTGGAATGTACTGATGGAAGGATACAAACTATTCAAAAGAAACAGACATAACAAAAGAAGAGGTGACTACATCTCTATATAAATCCACAAAACCAAGGAGCTGGAGGTATTTTGTTAGTGAATAGATTGGCCCAATATTTCTTAATGGGCACAAAATATTCATCTCTAAAGACCTCAGGCATCTGCTGGTGGTTGTTGGAGCTGCTTTCTGCCTTTGTTAAGTTTTTTTCCCATTTCTCCTTTGAGGAAACATAATATTCTTTTTCTTAATATTCCCCACAATACTTCATTCTCTATGGGGGGGTGAACCTTCTTACAATTTCTGCTACAATTGTGGGTGGCACACACACTTTTATTGGAACAGGATTAAGAATTGTTCAAATTGTTCATGGAAAGCGGGCATTGTTAGAGGCAGGAAAAAAAGGATCCCTGCATTAGCTCCAAATAGAATGGCTTTCAACCCATTAAGATTTAGCAGCCAGGGCAAAAGTTCAGTTAACTAAGAAAGAAATTTACAGTATCAATATTCTGTGCCAATTCCTTTTAGATGTTTGATGTCACTTCCTGTGAAGTGACCTTTCAATCAGAATGAAGCAAGCATATGTCCCAAAATTTCTCACAGCCGTGATTGTACCTTAGTAGATAATCAATGGCTGCCCATTTTAAGGGTTGCTTCTTGAACCTGTCTTAACTCTTAGTTTAGTCACTAGTGCATCCAGGGTTTGTGAGGCAAAATTGAGGTTAACCAATGTGCAAATCAGGTGACTAATATTTTTGAAATTGTGCACAATGAGCCCTAGGACTCCCACTAATGAGACCACCAGTGCAACATATTCTGCCTTACTGGGCAGCATCATTTGTGAGTCATAATAAGGAATTGGGGTTTGGAAATCTCTTTTCTGCTACTTCTTCAGTGAGGGAATATGGATTGTTAATTGCCTGAGTGGGCATGTCCCCTCCCCCCATGGAATTGGCAGGGATGTATGATTGTATGGGCCTTAGTACCACAGAGCAAGAACCAGCCTAAGGGCAGCTTTATGTGGAGGTAGGTGAAGGGGATAGCCTCAGTGTGGTTCTGAATGGTGTGAGTGTGCAGCTACTTCTGCAAGACAGGCAGTACAAACATCCTTGACAATTTCCCCCACCCACCAGACAGAAGTGCAAGAATTTGCTGTACCAACCTTTCCCAAATGCCATCCCTCCATGAATCCATTTAACTGATTACAATGTAAAAGAAGCAAGAAAGAAAACCTTACAATTAGTTTCTGCCCTTCCCCCATAGTCTTCCCAGCTGTCTTCTGAGGCTTTAAAGAGAGTCTTTAGTCTCCACTTGTCCATCTCAGGCTCCTCTCTTTCAAGTCTGCTGACCAGTGTTGGGATTGGTTTGATGCTCAGGTGTGTTAGTCAGACTTAGGAAGTTCTATTCCATCTTGGTTGCAGTAACAACTTTGTTAGATGACTGGATCCAAACCCAATTCCCCAGATCAATTGGATGGAAGGTCTCCTCTGGAGGCAGCATCTGAGTCACTGTGCTCTGCTTCCAAATGTTGCAGAGTTGTCTGTGGTAGTCTGAAAGTAATGAGAACAAGACCCCCTTCCCCCTTTGTGAGTGTCCCTTACAGAAGAGGCATTGTTGGTCTGACATAGGAATGGAGAATAGAAGATAAGAGATGGAGTGGGGTGAATAGTTTGCAGGCAGGATTTGAAAAGATATGAGTTGACACTACACTTGTTAAATAGGCAGATAAAACTCATTTAAACACGTACAGTAAATGGAAGAATAGGTTTTCTTCTAAATGAACTTGAAAAATTCTCTCCTGACAATCTCAGGCTGGTTGTTATTGTTATTGTTGTTAAATGTACAGAGAGGTAAGTGGGGAAAGGACACCACTCTCTACATCCTGTTTTGCTGGCAGACAAACTACATTTAAGGTCTTTGTCAAGCACGCCTCCTTCAGAAACCAAGAAAGAAACCTCAACTCCATTGTTGGTGGAATTAAAAGTACTTTTACTGGTTATGAAAAGACAGCAGTGAAGTAAAGCAAGGTCTGAAGCAGAAACATGCAAAATCATACATATCAATCATTTGTCCAACCCCCTCCCCCCCACAGCCCCCATCCCATTGCCCAATCTGCAAATCCCTTAGGTGTCATGTGGGTTGCTTCTCCAAGAAGCATCATCATGTTGGTATGCAGGACGGTTGGCCTTGACCAGGCCCAAACATTGGCCATCAGTATGCGCAGAAGATGGTGAGAACTAAACTCCCTGTTTTCACTATCTCTCCTGTACCAATTATTCTCATCCCAAATACCATGCCCCCCTCCCCATTTCTATGGCAGCCAAAAGCGAGTAGCAAAGCAGAGGCTGGCAGTCTTTTTCTTTTATGGTTTAATATTTTTTTCCTAACAAAGTTTACATCTTTAAGATTTAAGGAATCTTTTCTCTAGGGAATATCCATCTCTATAGATTTCAGGCATCTGCTAGAGACTATTGGGGCTGTTTTCTGCCTTTGTTTTTTTCTCCATTTCTCCCTTGGGGAAATATAATTATGCGCATGTTATATTTTAAAAAATGTCCCCTTTCCTTTATTTTAAGCCAATACTTCCTAGCTTTGGGGCAGGTCCACCACATATGATAGAAGGTTCCCTGTTTATAGCTGCATCTCCAGCATTCAGGCGAGCGATTTGGAATCATTTTGGCCAATCTAGCTGTAGGTAAATGCCAACAATAAAACATTTTGTACAGGTTTTCCTTGTAGGCTGCTGACATCGTTAATTTATAATTTTTCTCCCATAATTTATCCCAATGATCTATTTCAATATTGGAGCCAAAATTTCTAGCTAGCCCAGCTTATCATTGTCTCCTTCACTGTTTCTTTCTCTTTTTTATATCTTACAAAGTAATTGTATGCCTTGATAATCATTTTTTCCTCTGTCCCTTGCAATATTTCGTTCAATTCCAATTGTTTTCCATAAATGCCATACTGTTTTATGTCTTTTTTATATCTTGTCCTAATTTGGAGATAGGGCTACCATCCTATCTCTATTCCTTGATTCTTTAACTTCTGATCAGATTTTAATTCTCCTTGCTCATCCAGTAGTTCTTTGTATCTTACAATCTTGTTTAGATCTAATTTGTTTGGATAAATCATCACCTTCATTGTTGATAACCAAATTGGAATTTTCATGTAATGATTTTTCTTAATTTCCCCCCAGATGTACAACAGAGCATCTCTTACTAAGTGTCTCTGGAAATATGAGTGAGTTTTGTTTCCCCTCCTACCCAGAGAAATGCGTACCAGCCAAATTGGAGGTCATGACCCTCTATTGCTAATATCCTGCTATTGTTTAAATTAATCCAGTCTTTGAGCCTAGTCACAGCTGCCGCAAGATAATAATGTTCCCAGTCAGGGAGACCAACCCCCTCCCCTTATTTCTACTATCTTGCAAAAGTTTAAGTTTTATGTGGACTTTTTTCCCCAACCAAATAAAATTTAATATTATTTTATTTATTTCTTCAAATAATTTTTTCCCTAACTTTATTGGTACAGTTTGAAAAAGATACAAAATTTTAGGTAGAATATTCATTTTGATTGTGGCAATTCTTCCAATTAATGTTATTTGTAATTTTGCCCAATTGTCCAAATCTTTTTGTATTTGTTGTAATAATTTATTATAATTGCCCTCTTTTATTGAGGAATATTTTGCTGTTAACCAAATTCCCAAATATTTCACTTTCTTGGCTGTCTGAATCTCCAATTTCTCCTCCAATTCCTAATTTTGCCTATTGGTAAGATTCTGAATTAGTATTTTAGTATTTTCTTTATTTATCTTAAGCCCTGCTACTTTGCCAAATTCCTCTACTTCCTATAGTAATGTGGTACCTGTCTCTAATAGATCTTCTATAATAAAGGCCAAATCATCTGCAAAAGCTTGTACTTTGTATTCTTCCTTTTTAATTCTCAATCCTTTTATTTCCTGCTTATGCCTAATTTGTATCAATAATGTTTCTAGTGATAAAATGAATATATTGGTTGGAGTAAATCGCCCTAATCATTCCAGTAAATTTTTCCCAAAAATGTATAATATTTGGTTGATTAATGGGAAAATTCCTATTTAGATTGTCAAATGCTTTTTGGGCATCCATGAATAACAGTGCCGCTTGTTTCTCCAAGTAAGCTTCATAGTATTCCAATATGTTCATTATAATTGTGTATTATTTTTTAAATGCCTATTAGGTAAACACTCATTTTGATCAGAATGAATAATTACATTTAATATTTTTTGATTCTTTTTGCCATTATGGTAAGAAATATTTTATAGTCGGCATTTAGTAATGAGATTAGCCTATAGTTTTTAATTTACTATTTATCTGTGTTGTCTTTTGGTATGAGTGTTATAAATACCTCTGTCCATGAATTTGGCATTTTGCTTGTTCTAATGTTTCATTGTATAAGTCCAGCAATAATATTTCCAATGGTTCTTGTATTTCTTTATATAACTCTGCAGGAATTCCATCTAGTCCCGGAATTTTATTGTTTTTGGATTGCTGCCTTCATCTTTGTCATAGTAATTTTATCATTTAACATTTCCTTTATTATGTCCGGTAGTATAGAAAGATCCCTCTCATTTAAATATAATTTGATATCCACTTCCGATATATTCTCCTTGCTGCACAGAGTTTTAAAGAATTGTTGGGCAATACTCTTTTTCCCTTCCATCTGGTAGTGTGTGTTCCCATCTTCATCTTGTAACTGTTCTATTAATTTTTCTCCTTCGCCTTCTTCAATTTGTAGGCCAGCCATCTCCCTATTGTCAGCATTCCAATATCATCCAGAATTAAATCAGAGTCCAAGGAAGAGCGTTCCTCAAAGTTCCAATTTAATAAATGAGACATGTTGGTACATCTATGGAAACCCCAAATCTGAAAGTTTCCTGGGTTTTCCACCCAGATGAATGGTCAAGACCTTGCCCCCACACCCACAAGTTCATCATATGGTCCAATCTTCCACTGCCACACTGGCAATTCCACCCATCCACTTCCTGTCAGGTGCAGAGGTGACAAAGGATGACCTTGGGGTTCTAGAAAGGAATGTTTTATTTTGATAACAACATTCTTCTCCTTACTATTTCTCCTCCCAATTCCCCACTAATGAAACAGCATAGTAAAATAAGAGAGAGTGTGGCAGGCCAAAGATCCTAAAAGGAATATGACTGGAGGCCTGACACCTGGTTTGTTTGTGTGTTCAAAAAATTCTGTCTTGTTGATGTAAGTTTTTGGGCCATTTCTTCTTGTGAGATTAAATTTATTTTATGCTTAATCATATCTTTTTCTCCTTTAATGTTCTCATTTTGAGGTTCTTTTTGCATCCTAAATTCCAATTCTTCGAGATTTCCCTGCAGCTCCATTTGTTATTTCTTTTATTCTTTGTTCCTTCATGCCACACAGGCTATTGTTAAACCCCTAATGTAGGCTTTAGTTGTGTCCCATAGATATTGTAATGTATGTTCTTTCAAATTTTCCTTCAAAAAGAAATCTAGCTCTTTTTTTTCAAAACCTTCTGGTTCATGGTCCATCTCCCTCTCTTTTTTATTCCTTCCTATCGGACACGAGCAGGCGGGGTTTAGAGCAGATCATTCTACCATTGACCATGCCCTGATCTTATACTATCTAGCCTTAAAATACTCTACCCCCAGGAAAGGCCGTCTTTGTGTTGCCTTTATAGATCTAAAGGCTGCCTTTGACAGCATACCCAGACACAAATTGTGGGACAAACTTTCCTCCTGGGGCATTGACAAAAGACTACTTTGGCTCATTTCCCAACTGCATGAGGGGACATAGGCAAAAGTGAGCCTTACCCCTCAAGGGGACCTTTCCAACGCCATCCCCGTTAACAAGGGAGTCAGACAGAGATGTATACTGGCGCCCCTACTCTTTAACCTATACATTAGTGATTGGAGAAGGGCACTAATGAATCACCTGGATTACATTCATGCCCCTAGACTAGCTGACTATAGGTGCCCGCTTCTGCTTTATGCTGATGATGCGGCAATCCTTTCTTTTTCCCGGGTGGGTCTGCTTAGGGCCCTTAAAATTCTGTCCAATTATTGCAGCGACAACCATCTGCATATCAACCATTCCTAATCCAAGATCATGATCTTTTCAAGGAGCAGGAAACTCTATCAATGGAAGCCTGACGGCATACCAGTGGAACAGGTCCATAGATTTCAATACCTAGGCATTTTTCCAACCAGTGCCAAGTGACTTGCACAGGTTGAGTCCCTTCGCAACAAGGCCAAGATCTCCTTGCATGCTGTCCTGCACTTTTTCTACTCGGAGGGCGCCCACCATATTCCCTCAGTACTAAAAGTATACAGGGCAAAGGTGATAGCTGCCATTTCATATGGTGCTCCTCTTTATTTATTTATTTTTATTTATTTCTTAGACTTATATAACCGCTCCCTCTCCCCAAAGGTCTTTGGGTCCCAGCAAACATTTCCCGTCTTGAGCCTGTCCAAAGCCAGTTCCTACGCCGCTTAATGGGAGTCCCCCCTTGTGTGAGCAATGCTGCAATCCATTTGGAATTGGGCATACCATCGCTCGACACCGTTCTGTGGAAACGTACAATTGGCTACTGGCTGGCCCTATGGGCCAGACTCCCAGACTATTATTTAGGACAGTGCTTATGGTGGGATGACTTCCACAGCCCTTGGGCCCGCAATATCCACACCAAACACTTGAAGATAGGCATCTCCCCCATTGAAGCCTTTATACTTGGCCCCGCCGCTGCCAAATCGCTGATATTCCAATGTTTGGATGACATTGAAAGGCAACAGAATTTGGCACTTGGTGTAGGAATTTGTTCTCCATTCTCTCTCAGCATTATTCCCCTGATGCACCCCCCTAAATATCTCTCTGAGCTATCCTCCATCAAATGCAAGCTGGTATTCCTAAAGGCATGCTTTAACGTGATCCCCTTGAATGCCCTAGATAGCAGACTTTCGGGGGGTGCAATGCCCACCCACTGCTCATGTGACGGTCAATCCTTGGAATTGCTAGCTCACATTGTATTCACATGCCCCTACTACCAGGAGAAAAGACTACTACTCATCTCCCCTATTTGCCAAAGATTTCCCGGACTAACCAGAAATCAGAGTCTTCACCTTCTTCTCCAGGACACTGACCCGAGGACCACACTGAAGGTTGCAAATTTTTTTGCTGCAGTCTTAGCTTGTAAGAAGGGTCGGGTTGGTCTCACTGGTTGAGGCCGGTTGTGCTGATTGTTTGCAGCATACCACTCGGTGGCCGCATCAGGTGCTGACACAAGCACTCATATAAATCTTAACATGGTATCTTCCATTTATGTTCAATTCGAACTGATCATACTCCTAAACCATAGATTTAAATTTCTAACGGTTAGATGGTACGGTTGACAGAATGGTCCTTGTCATCGATTTTGCCTGTTGTCTCCCACTCTTCAGTGGGGCTCGGCTGTATTTCCCCATGTGTTTTGTTTATCTTGTCTTTTGGTCCATGACGGCAAAATATCTATCTATCTATTCTTTCCTTCCATCTCACTATTAGAGGGTTGTTGTCTACTTATGTATTTGACATTATCTCTATTTCCTCTACATCTTTTCCCAATTCCAAATCCATCCACACCATATCTATCCTAGACCATGAATTGTGAGGGTTTGAAAAAAAGATATACTGATTCTCTTGCATGTTTAATTCTCTTCATATATATTTTAAATTCAATTCTTGTATCATTTCAAAAAAGGTATTTGGTAATATTTTTCTCTTCTTATTTTTTTTTATTGGTTGTCTAGTCCTTTTTAGTATCCACTACAGCATTAAAATCTCCTAATAAACAGACATTTTCCAATTCTAATTCTATTATCTTCCTGTGCAATTTATGGCAGTATTCCTTCTGATTAATATTTGATGCATATATTACTGCCAATAGTATTTGGTTTTGCCTTATTGTTATTTCAATTAATAAGGTTCTACCTTCTTCATCTGTGTAAATCTGTCTCAGTTTTAGCCATTATTTTATGCATACTGCTATGCACCTCTTTTTTTTCTGCGCCAAAGTCAAATGAAGTTTCCCTATTTTTGGAGAATCTAGGATGCCACCATATTGTTTTTTAATATGGACCTCTTATAAACAGGTAACGTCCAAATTCTGTTTCTGGAGTTTAGAGATTTTCTTTTAGCCAGAGAGATCAATCTGTTTATGTTAATTGATATTAACTTACTTTCTTTTTCCATTTTATTATTTGTTGGTAGTCCTCATTCCTCTCCTGGGTCATATCTCCCATTGTATCCTCATCCTCACACCCTCTCTTTGCTGATGTTCTCTTTCCATCCTTTCTCTTGCATCTGGGTCCAGCTCTTTTTCTTCCAATTGTTCTTCCTGGCTTTTACTTTCTATCTCTTATCTGCTTTCCTGTAGCTAGGTAATGCTCGTAGAACTCTTGTGCTTTGTCCAGGGTATCAATTCTAATTTTCTTTTCTTGCCAGGACATCAAAATACCTTCAGGGATAAGCCACTGGAACATTATCTTGTATTTAACTAGCTGTGAAGAGAGGAAGTGATAATTCCTTCTTTGTTCTCTGATTCTTCTGGGTACCTGTTTCAGGATTAGGATTTCTTTCCCCTTGCAAATCAATGGATCATCTCTTGTCCTTCTGTAAATTTCACCCCTGATGGGTTGTTGTTGTTGTTTTGCAAACCTCATGTGCACTTCCTGGGTTAGTTTGTGTCATCATGCATGGTTGGTATGGACTCTGTAAATTTCATCTATGTCATTTTGCATTTCTTGTTTACTTTTCTGCAGTGTTTTGGCCAACAGTTCTACCATGAGGTTTAGTAGGTCTTCTTCTTTATTTTCTGTTATGTTTTGGAATCTCAAGTAAAACTCTGATTTCTCCATTTTGAGATGTATTATTGCCTCCTCCAGGTCTCTGTGCTGCTATCAGTCTTTCTTTCATTGCTTCCAGGTTTTTTTTCAGTTTGCTCTGTTCTAGCTTCCACTATCTTTATTTTCTGGGGGGGGGGGGTGACAATCACCTCTTGTATTTCTCCCATTCTACCATCTAATTTACGGATATCTCCTTTTACTTCTCCCATCTCACTTTTAATTGCCTCATGTTTCTTCATTATTGATTCCTGCATTTTCAACATCACCTCTTGGATCATACTCAGTGTTGACTGCATGTTAACACTGTAGACTCAATATGGATCCTGATTTGTCACCACCCATCATATCTCCTATTAACCTCTGTCCTGATGGGGAAGCTGTCATCTGTGTTGTTTTATTTCCAGTTTTTGTGATCTTCATTGTACTCATCATCTTCAAACTCTTAAAAAAGTTTGTCCACAATAGCATAAATCACCTATTCTTCATCTCTCTGAAATCCTCTTCTCTCATAGATATTTCTCTTACTCTACACACTCCTCATATATCCATTATTGTTTAAGAATGAAAAATAATACTATATAATAACCTGTCTTATATCTGTAGCTATAACCACCCTATAAAATACTCCTTAATAGAACACCCTATAGTACAATTATAATCTAAAATTCATAATGCAATCAAACAATTCTAATTACTAATAACAGTACCAATTTTAGTCTAAGAGTTCTGCGCATGCGTGAAGAAGATGGAGACTAACCTCTGAAAGGCCTGGGAAGGCTTTTAACCCACGAGGATGTTAGCCGGCCAACTTTGACATCTGATTGCCAGCCCCGGCAAGTCGCCTACCCCGTTAACATGCTGGAGCATTTCTTGGCTCCTTGCGGTGACACGGACGAGCAGGGAGTCGGAGTTGAAATCGGAGCCGGAGTGGCTGGGCCGCCATGCCGCCCAACCCCGTTACATACTGGAGCGGTCTTTGACTCCCGGGGTGGTGCAGGCAGGCAGCAACAGGAGCAGGAACCAGAGCCGGAGTTGGAGAAACCAGGCAGCTGAATAGTTGAGCCGCCGGTCGGGCGGTAGGTGGATGATGGTGAAGGACTGCCGAACGGCGTGGTGCAAAAGACCGGCTAAGCTCAGCGTGGTGCGGAACATCGTAGAAAACCGCCAAACGACATGGCACTGTGCGATGTAAGCGCAGCGTGTGGTCAGCGTGTGGTCAGCGGGCGGGCAGCGTTTGGACAGGAATGGGGACCGAAGCGGACAAACGAGGGCAGGGGCAAACGGTAAGCCATAAATCATCGGCCATAGAACAGTGTTTTGGCCCGAACATCGGCCTAATGGCGCCTGGCCTGAATTTCGACCTTGGCCTAATGGTGGCAGCTTCTTCACCCTTCCCATAGCGGTGACAGACTTAACCGAATTTAACCTATGGACTCAATGGCTCTGGGAGATGGATGTTTTTGCACTACCCTCTCATTGATTGACTGCCAAGCCTCCCCGCCACATCCCCTGCCCGAGAACATGAATATCAATCATTCTTCTATTTTTATTTATCGATCTCTCCGAACTCTGGAACTATGAACTATTTGAACTATATCATTCAAGCCCTCCTGCTGGATGCCCCATCCCCTTATTAGATCTGTAATGGAATTTTTCCCTCAGGGCTATTTTGATTCAATCCCCTTCCTGTATTTCTATTATATTTCTCTATTCAAGGGCTACCCTCCTCTCCCTGCGGGAGTCCCCTCAGAGTTAACGAGGGCCTACCTCAAGGATGGGCTTATCAGCCAAGAGAGGTGGGAAAAACGCAAGCTGCGGAGATTTTTAGTTAGTTTTTTAACTCGGGTCTTAAGGGGTTCCAGGGTGGTGGGTGGGTCCTTTTACGCTGGCTCAATCAGACAGATCGCTAGACCAGCTGATAGCGGCAAGAGTGAGGGTAGAGGGTCCGACATAGAAAGGGGGGTGGGGGTCGATCTCAAAGAGGGCCTTTCCATCAAGATGGTCCTGGGGAGGGGTAGGTATGACGGGAGTCGGGGGTCGTATCAATTGTCGGGGGGGCGTATCCGCTGTTTACAAGCGATCGCCCACCCCGACCCCCTGAGCTCCTCTCGCAACCTAGGAGGTTGGGAATTACAGAGCCCGGGCCCCAGGCTGATGTTGTGCAATGCCAGGTCTGTGGTGAACAAGGCCCCCCCTCATCTGCGATCTAGTTTCAGAGGGGGACCCGGACCTGGTGGGTATTATGGAAACCTGGTTGGGGCACGAGGGAGGTGTTCCCCTCGTAGAGATGTGCCCACCAGGTTACCTGGCACTCCATTGGCCAAGGGCCCAGGGTAGGGGTGGGGGGTGGCGGTTATTATTAAGGAAGGTCTCAAGCCAAGGAAGGCTACTGTGCCTCAGGTAGTCGGGTGTGAATCCCTGTATGTGAAATGGGGACTTGGGAGGCAGTTGGACATGCTGATTGTATACCTGGCTCCCCGCTACGTGTCAGCGCCCTACCCAAGCTTCTCAAGGTGATCGCCGAGGTGGCGGTTGATACCCCCAGACTCTTAGTCATGGGGGATTTCAACCCGCCATCGGTTGGCGATTCATCTGAGGCAGCTTGGGAGTTCATGGCCTCCATGACAGCCATGGACCTGACCCAAGTAATTCAAGGCCCCACGAATACAGGGGGAAACACACTAGACCTAATTTTTGCCTCTGGCCAGTGGTTGAGTGATCTAGGAGCGGGGTAATTAGCCATCGAACCCCTGTCATGGTCAGATCACTCTCTCCTTTGGCTGGACTTCCCGACCGCTACACACCACCGCGGGGAGGCAGAGCCAGAGATTCCAAGATGGTTCTGCCCCAGGTGCCTGATGGACCCTGAGAGGTTCCAGATGGAGCTTGGGACTATACCTGTAACCCTAACCCGCGGCTCGACTGAGGGCCTAGTGGCCGCATGGAACTGTGCGGCCACAGGGGCCTTGGACCGGGTCATGCCCTTGCGGCCTCTCACCCTGGCCCCTTGGTTCTCTGAGGAGCTAAGGGTGATGAAACACCGCAAGAGACACCTAGAGAGCAGGTGGAGATCCACTCGCTCCGAATCTGATCGAACACAGGTTAGGTCCCATTTAAGGACCTACCTAGTGGCGATAAGAGTGGCGAAACGTAGCCATCTCGCCACCCTTATCGCGTCCACAGATAACCACCCTGCCACCCTGTTTAGAGTGACCCGCTCCCTTCTTCAGCAGGGGCCGTGGGAAGCTCCTTTGCAGGGCAGAGCAGAGGAATTTGGAAATTATCTGCAGGATAAAATCGCTCGGATTCGGGACGACTTGGCCTCCAATCCAATAGATCTGGGCGGACGGTCTGAGGCGGGTCTTAAGACCGTTTTATGGGATGAGTTCGACTTTGTTACTTCCGAAGACATGAACAGGTTGCCGAGGCAGCTGAATGCCACCACCATGTCCCTCCTGGCTGGTACTGGCCTCCTGGGAGGTGACACGAGGCTGGCTCCAGGAAATAGTGAACGCTTCTTTGAGTGAGGGGTTCTTACCGGCCGTCTTGAAAGAGGCGGTGGTGAGACCCCTCCTCAAGAAGCCTTTCCTGGACCCAGCGTTAACTAATTATCGTCCAGTCTCCAACCTTCACTTTCTTGCAAAGGTTGTTGAGAGTGTGGTGGCACAACAGTTCCCTCGACACCTAGAGGAAACTGCTTATCTAGACCCACGCCAGTCCAGCTTCTGTCCCGGGCACAGCACTGAGACGGCATTGGTCGCGTTGGTGGATGATCTCTGGAGGGCCAGAGATAGAGGTCATGTTAGACCTCTCAGCGGCTTTTGATACCATCAACCATGGTATCCTATTGCATCGACTGGGGAGGTTGGGATTGGGGGGCACTGTATTACAGTGGTTCTCCTCCTACCTCTCCAGTCGGTCACAATTTGTGTTGACAGGAGGAGAGAGGTCGACGTCGAGGCCCCTAACGTGTGGGGTGCCTCAGGGGTCGGTCCTCTCACCCCTCCTGTTCAACACCTATATGAAGCCGCTGGGTGAGATCATCCGTGGTTGTGGGGTAGAGTACCATCAGTACGCTGATGATACTCAGCTGTATATATCTACCCCCAACCACCCCAACGATGCCGTCGAAGTGATGTCCCGGTGTTTGGAAGCCGTGCGGCTCTGGATGGGAAGTAACAAACTTCGGTTCAACCCGTCCAAGACCAAGTGGCTGTGGTTTCCGGCGTCCCGGCATAGCCAGCTGACTCCATCGCTGGTTATCGGGGGCGAGTCACTGGCCCCCGTGGAAAGGGTCCCTTCTGGGAGATAGGTACGGGATACAAGTCGAATAAACTCAAACTCAAAGGGCTCGCAACTTAGGCGTCCTCCTGGATTTGCGGCTATCCTTGGATAACCATGTGACGGCCGTGACCAGGGGGGCTTTTTAGCAGGTACGACTGGTATGCCAGTTGCATCCCTTTCTTGACCAGGACGCTCTCCGCACTGTCACTCAAGCACTTGTGACGTCCCGCCTACACTATTGCAACGCTCTCTACATGGGGCTCCCCTTGAGGTACATCCGGAGGCTCCAGTTAGTGCAGAATGTGGCCGCGCGGGGGATTCTGGGAGCTTCTCGATGCTCCCACGTAACACCTCTCCTGCGCGAGCTGCACTGGCTACCGGTCGCCTTCTGGGTGTGCTTCAGGGTGCTTGTCACCATCTTTAAATCGCTCCATGGCTCGGGGCCTAGTTACTTGCGGGACCGTCTCCTGCCACATACCTCCCATCGACCGATTCGCTCCCATAGGGAGGGCCTCCTCAGGGTGCCAACCGTCGGTCAATGCCGGCTAGTGGTACCCAGGGTTAGGGCCTTCTCTGTGGCAGGGCTGGCCCTCTGGAACGACCTACCCCCCGAACTTCGTACCATCACGGACGTTCTCCTCTTTCGCTGCTCACTCAAGACATACTTTTTCCAGCAAGCTGGTCTAGCTTAGAATTTAGACCTCAGGTGCGATACAACTCTAGCCAATGGGTAAAATGGGTGGTTTTTATTAATGGGAATTTTTAGCACAGGTTTCTTAATTTAATTCTTTTTAATTATTGTTATTGTATTTGCTGTTATTTATTGTGATTTTTAATTCCCCTGTGCACTGCCCTGAGTCCATCTCGATGGAGATAGGTGCGGTATACAAATTGAAATAAATTGAAAATTGAAATTGAAAGTACACTTTGCACATGCACAGTCATATAAGATACAATGATTCTATATTACAAGCTATATTATTATATTATAAATATTACATTTTAAATATGGCTAAATATGTATACAATGTATATATATATAAAATTAAGAACTTTGAACAAAAATCTCAAATATATTACTTCCTAGTCTATAAATTTGTGTGTGTATGTATGTATGTACATATATACTGTATTTACACACACACACACACACACACACACACACAGTGAATTGTCCTAAAGGTGTGAGTTCCAGGTGCACTTATAAAAGAAACTGACTGTTCAGTTTTGGAAATTAATTTGGTTCCTTCAAAATCAATTTCGAAGGAACCAAATTAATCTCCAAAACTGAACAGTTCAACAAGAGAATAATTATGGAAGCCATCGAAATAGAGAAACACCCCCATAACATGAACAAACATGATGATACCTCCCGCCTACCAGACATCTGGAAACCAGCACTAGCCAACAAATGAGCCCCACCCACCACCCAGGCAATACAATACAAAAGAACAATGAACACACCACCAGCACCAATCAGCACCAATCGACCAATCATTATACAATTACACAGCCAATCAACCTACTCACAGCAACAAAGCTAGCACTCTATCCCCTCACCAAGATTTACAGAAAGACAGCAGCTCCAAAGCAGAAAACGCCAGCCTGAAGATGGCGAGTGATACCTTGCCAAAATGTTGCCAAGACAACCTCAATCTTACATGGGAAAAGACCCAAACACAACAAGGCCAGCATATATATCCCCAAATTAATTCTTTAAGGTATTATATATATAGGATTCCAATTTTTATCTGGTCAGTTATACAGTAATTATAATATATATTAAATATAATATATATACAAAACTGTTTGCAATTGTATCCAATGTAAGGTTTTTCACAAGCTTCATGAAAGTTCTTTATTCCTAAATCTTACTATTGCATCTAAGATGTCCGCCTCCCTCTATTTAGCGCTGTCACTGTCTCTTTCATTTCACTTTTAGTTCTTGCCGTCTCTGTTCCTGTCAAAGGGCTTCTCATACATGTTCCTTTCCCAAACCGCTCACCGCTGGTCACAGTTTAAATCTCATTAGTCAGTTTAACTGTACAGTTTATTCACAAAATACCGGCTCAAATCATCAATGACTCTCTCTTTCCCTTCTGCTGAGAGTACTAAATTCTGTCTTTTAAAGATTCCACTCCCACTGCTAAAGCACCGCTTTTCCTCCCTTGGAGACTCACTTGTTTATCAGCTTGTAGATTTCACAATCTTAGAGAAGCAACCCGGTATCTCACTTTGTCTCATCAACCTCCACCAATACTTCCCACTGCTTCCCTCTCTTTGCTTCCTCCGCCATTCGATCAGGCCATTATACCTCTGAACTCGATCATGGTGGCCAGTCCTCCTGCTGCAATGGGGGATTGCTCCCTGTCACCCCCAGAGTATCCCCTCTATAACGCTGAACCCTCCAGGGTCCAACTTCACCTCTACTGGCCTCCAAACATGAAAAATCTGAAAGAAAGAATGGAGCCCCATTCTTCTGTGCAGCACCACCATGACGTCCACATGAAAACAACTCATGCTCCTAATTCTTTAACTTTCTTCCCTAGTTGTTTATAATATCTTGCTATTGTTTTCAGATTCATTGATTTATTGTTTTGTCTCACCAATGTGCAGATCTGCACATCTCATTGCTTAGTTTGTGTCTGGAGTTTTATCCTTCGGGTGGACAAGCTTCTCCCTTAGTGAGTTGATATGAAAGTGTGCATATATTGGCTGAAAATCCTCTGTTTCAGATATTCCTGCAATGTATGAGATGACAAAATTGCTTTATTTGTTGTTCTCTTTTTATCTGTTATGTAGATGCTTTTGCTGAGTCTTTTTCTGGATTTAATGAAGGCCCAGTTGGGATAGGCACAAGTTCTGAGAGTTTCCTTGATGTGTTTTAGTTTTTTCTTTTTCCTCTTCCCTCTCAGTGATCCATCTGCAGTTGAAATACATTCTTTTGAAGACATCAAAGTCCACATTCTAGCTAGAGATGACCATTGGTTTGAAAGAGGGGTAAAAGAAGCCATCTATGTTAAAATTCAGCAGCCATCTTTCAAGATAAGTGGTGGGATAAGACACCATATTGAGATCTTTATGATGCCCCTGGTGTTCCCTGAGCTGTTTGCAGACATTTCATTACCTACCTAGCTAACATCATCAGTGATTTGTGATCAGTGAATGTTCCCTCATCAATGAAATATCTGCAAACAAAAAGCCAAGCTCAGAGAGCACCAAGAATTCCACAATGTTAAGATTCAGAAGCTAGAACTGCATTAAAGATTCAGAAGCTAGAACTGCATTAAAATGCTTCAACTGTAAACCACCACAGGTACCATCAATGGGATGAGCATGTGAAACACACAATATATGTTTAAAATAAACAGTGGAATTATTTAGACAATAAACATGACATACAAATCAGCTTCCAATGAGAAAAAAGTCTCTTCCTTACAGGAGCTGAAATTTAAAAATCAAACTTTGCCACCTAGTGGCAAAATGGATTTAATTATTATTTTTTTGTTTTTGCCATGGGGAAAAACCAAAGTTTCTGATTTATAGCATCCTAGAATAATAGAGTTGGAAGGTTTTCTAGTTCAGCCCCTGCTCAAGCAAGAGATCCTAAACTATTCTGGACAAGTGGTTGCCTAATCTCTTTTTGAAAACCTTCAAGCCATGCCCTGCTACATCACCTCTGTTTTCTCACGTCTTCCTGACATTATGCCAAAGGTGGTTTTCCAAAAGGCAACTGGACTTTCTTGGTTTTTTTCTTTGAAAACATTTCACTTCTCATCCAAGAAGCTTCTTCAGTTCTGACTAAACTGAAGAAACATTTTGGATAAGAAGCAAAATATTTTCAAAGAAAAGAAAGAAGAAAAGGAAAAAAACCAAGGAGAAGATCTTGTGATCATGATCATGCAAAATTATGACTTAAACTAAATGCAGTAATCTTATCAATAATATAATCTGAAAAGGATTCCATAAAATTATGCAGTAAACTTAAAACTAAATTTAAATTTAAAATTGAGATTATCTGGAGAACTCTGCACTGAAATTAATGACATTAGATTCATGAAGCCAATAAAAATATCCTGAAATGTAAAAAGTAGGAAGGTGTCATGACTGTCCACGGATATATGGAAAACAATGAAGAAAGCAAAAGATTGGAATTATAAGTTATAAGTTGTAGCAGAGAGAAAGAGGCAAACAATGCAGGGGATACCAATGGTGTAGACAATCTACCCTTTCTTAAGTTATGAGCAGAAAAATCCAGATGTTCCACTATGTTCTGCCTCCATATGCAGGGTTTTGCATGACTTACCTGTTCTCTCTTTGAGTAGATGAAATTTTTCTATTTTTACTTAGTGTGTGTCCATGTGGTATTTTCAGTTACATTGACCACCAGGAGACACCAAATTATTGCTTTCATCCTTATTTGGACTCTTCATACATAATGAGTGCCAGAAGATGAAAAGCTCCTTGGACTTCACTTCTGCTTTTGACGGCGATGGATGGGCTTTGAGCTTCGTCTGCCGATGCTTTCCTAGCAGGCCCCTTTGGGGGCACAAGGAGTCCTGGAGGGGCTTCTTGCCAAAATGGGTGGCTTGTTGGGACCCCCAGTCTGTCGGCAGGCGGCGGGGGGTACCCTGACCTCACCCCAGGCATTGGGATGGGGTGCCCCCCTCTTCGCCCGGTGATTTTCGGAGGTAATATCCCAATTTGAACGTGTGACTGGAATGCCAGTGATGGAAGGCACCCCCCAAACCCCTTGGATGATCGTTTGAAGCCAGAAGACAGAAGGAATGTGAGTTTTGTTCTACAATTTAATGGGAAAAAGAGGGGGGAGTTTTTCTTCTTCTTAACTCCTACCTCGGAACAAGCGGCCAAGCTTGTTTACAGAAAAAAAACCTTGAGTTTCAAAATTATGTTTCTAAGATGAGTTTGAAAGGATGTCTCTTTTTCTTAGGCTTCAAAATATTCCAGAAGTACAGAACGAAGATATTAAAAAAATTATGAGTGAGATGTTAGCAGAATATATTAAGAGAGACAAAGATCAAATATGGTGGGACATAGATTTGGTATATAGAATTAATTCAGCATATGCTAGAACTCATAATCTTCCAAGAGAGGTCCATGTGAAATTTTTCAGGAAATCCACGAGGGAGGAGGTGTTGAGGGCACAGAGGAATGTGCCGCTGAGATATCATGATAAAGAGATCACCATTCTGAAGCAAATACCCAAAAAAAATAAGAGAATTGAGAAAGAAATATTCTTTCTTATCTAGAAAATTATATAATAAAGGGGTTTGGTTCAAATGGTTGATGCCAGAAGGAATGTTGGTCTTCTGGGAGGGAGATAGAATTAATCTTAAAACACAAGTTGAGGTGGAAGTCTTTTTGAATAAACACATTTCCCTCCTAGATGACACAGACAGCAGGGGTGGAGAAAAAACAGAAGGAGCCATGCCTCCACTGGGGGACAGGGGGGAGGAAACGATACTGACAAGGCTCAGATCGCAAAAATGAGTTTAATGGAGTTAATACTATAGTTCTTGTTACAGAAGGCAAAGTAAGAAGGGATTGAACATATGCTTGATACAATGTGAAAACTTGTCTCTGTTTTTTTTCTACAGTTTGTTTTTTCTTTTCTTTAAAATAGTAAAATATGAGGTGGGGGGGCCACCACAGCTGGTATGAAGCCACCAAAAATTTTTATGTACCATTTCCCTTTTTCCTTTGTATACTATTAAAAAACCAATAAAAATTCTTTGAAAAAATATATATGAAAACCTCCTTACTGTATGCAATCTGCCTCCTGCATCACCAGAGGCGGCATTTTTACCCTCCCCAGGCTCCAGAGGCTTTCCTTGAGCCATATCAGGAGGGCAAAAACAGCTTCCCCCAGGTTCCAGAGACCCTCCAGAGGCTGGAAACAGTCCCATTTCCAGACTTCTGGAACTTTTTTTTTTTGTAAAACAATTTTATTGGTTTTAAAAATATACATAGGGAAAGGGATATAGGGTAAATATGACATTTTAGTAGCTTCCATGTCGGTGATGGTGGTCTTCCCGAAACTTCATACAAGTACAATTTTTTAGAAAGGATAAGCATATACATACTTTACATTGTATAGTTCATACAATCAATAATATATTTTTTTTCACCCTGTGCTGTACATAAGAAAGGAAGATTTGGTTCTTCGGATATATCCTCACGATCTCCAAAATCCACGTTCTCTGGGTACAGGTATCGAAGCGTCCAAATTTCCAAGCGCATAGTCCACAAATGGTTTCCAAGTTTTCCAAAAAGTATCTTTTTTATAAACACCATTTCTAAATTTAATGTCACATGTCATTTTATCATTTAAAGCTAATTTCCACATTTCACAATACCACTCTTCTATTCTAAAATTCACATCTAATTTCCAATATCTAGCTATTATAATTCTACCCACTATAATCATAATTCTAATCAATTCTTTCTCATATTTTGTTAGTTCTGTTTCCTTGATTATCAACAATAATATAGCTTCTGATCTCAATATTATTCTTTTCTCCATCATTTCAAATATCATTTTCTCCAATTGTTGCCAAAGCTTTTTAACTTTATCACATTTGTACCACATATGTTCATAAGTCCCTAATTCCATATCGCATCTCCAACATTTTTTACTAGTTTTTTTATCCATCAACGATAATCTTAATGGAGTCAAATACCATTTCCAAACAACCTTATAATTATGCTCTTTAATCCTTACAGATAAAATCCTCATAATTCTACTTTTCCAATTCACATTCCAATCTAAGTCTGATATTTTAATATTGAGTTCTTTTTCCCAATTCATCTTCATCACCATTTGTGGTTTTCCATCAAAATTTATAATCTTATAAATCTTACTAACGAGTCCCTTTAACCCAATTTCATCTTTCATAATTTGAGATACTAAATGTTCAAATTCAGTTTTATTTCTGCTTATCTTGCAATTTCCCCTTACTTTCTTAGTCCATTTTTCTATTTGTATTTTTTCAAACCAGCCTAAACCCAATTTTTCAATAATTTCTTTTTTCCTTCTTTCATTTCCTAAAGTTTTTAGCCAATCTATTATAATTTCTATATTTTCATCTTCTATTACCTTGTCACGACTTATATTGGTTTTAATCGGCCAATTTCCAATTGTCTTCCCCAAAAAAATTATATCCGGAATTAAAGTTTTAACGAATTTATTCCAAATTTTACTCAATCCCTTTAACCAATAGCTATTAATTACCCTTTTTGATTTTGCTTTATCTAAATACCATGTTGAGCCGAATCTCTTAATATCTTTTAACTCTAAATCTCTCCAATGACTATCTTCACCTTTAAGTATTTTTACCACAGTTCGAATACCATAGGCCCAATAATAATTGAGTAGGTTGGGGATTCCCAATCCACCTTCCTTTTGATTTTGATACCACATTTTCTTCAGTAATCTAGGTCTTTTCCCACCATTACAAAATTTATCCAATTTCTTCTGATATCTTTCAATATCTTTCTCTGTCAAATTTAATGGTAGCATCTCAAATAAAAAATTAAACTTTGGTAACAACATCATCTTACACATTGCAATTCTACCAAACCAAGACAACTTTATCTTTTTATATTTATCTATCTTTTTCTCGACTTCATTCATCACCACATCGTAATTAAGTTTTTTCATTTCTCTAACTTTGAGTGAAAGTGTTATACCCAAATATTTCAATGTATTTTTGATCCCTATCCCAAATTGTTCTTGCATATTCTCCCGCTCATTACCATTATTATCCATTAATAATTCAGATTTTAACCAATTTACTTTCAAACCTGTCATTTCTTCAAATTCTTTCAAATGCTTGTGTATCTTCTTCAAATCTTTCTCTATATCTTTCAAAATAATCAAAGTATCATCCGCGTACAAGTTTATCTTATATCCCTTATACCCTTCCAATTCTTCATCTTTTTCTATCATTTTAGTCAAAATTTCCATAACCAATAAAAATAATGTTGGAGACAAGGGACATCCTTGTCTCGTACCCGCTTCCAATTTGATCTCTTCTGTCATTATTCCGTTCACCATCACTCTTGCACTACTTTTTTGATACAATTTCGAAATAACATGTATAAATTTATTACCAAAACCTAATATTTCAATAATTACTTTAATAGTTTCCCATTGTACGGAATCAAAAGCTTTTAAAATATCTAGTGATACTATACCTATTTTATCACCATTATGTTCAGCTACATCTATAATATTTAATACTCTTCTAACAATATCACTCATATATCTACCCTTTACAAAACCTACTTGATTATAACTTATATGTCTATCTATAAATCTACTTAATCTATTATTTATAATGGCGGTAAATATCTTTGCATCTTGATTAATTAAAGAAATGGGTCGATAGGACCCAATCCTTTCCAAATCTTTATCTGGTTTAGGGATTATAGATATTACCGTTCTATTCCATGACATCGGAACTTCTCCACCATGTAAAATTCCATGAAATAATTTTTGCAATTTTGGTATTATTATTTCCTTAAATTCTTTGTAAAACTCAGCAGATAATCCGTCTTCGCCTGGAGCTTTCCCTAATTTTATCTTTTGTATTATTTCGTTAATCTCATCTTGTGTTATATCTCCTTCCATCAAGTCTTTATATATTTGGTCAATTTTCACAACATATTTTTCTAAGTGACTTTTCAATTTTTCCGAATCAATTGATTTTTTTGAGTATAATTTTTGAAAAACATTCCTAACCACTTCACATTTCTCTAATTTTTTATAACATCTTATACCTTTATCATCTATCAGGGGTCCAATTTCTGTCTTCTCCCTTTTATTTTTTGCCATCCTTGCCAATAACTTAGAGTTTTTATTACTAAATTCAAAAAAAATCCTATTTAAATATCTTATATTTTTTTAACCAGTTCTATGTCTTCTTCTATCAATTTATTTTTTAGCAGGTTCAACTCCTCCAAAAAAAATTTTTCCTTAGTAACTAAAAATTGATTCTCCAATACCTTAATCTGACTTATATTCTGTTCAATTTTATTTTTATAATTTCTATATTTCCTGCTTGATAACTTAATACTTTCTCCTCTAAATACTGCTTTCATCGCATCCCAAACAATTTCAAATTTGACCTCTCCATTATCATTCAATTTCCAACTTTCTTCCCATTTTTTAAATATCCATATTTTATCCTCCTCATTTTTATACAGTTTATCATCATATCTCCAACATCTTCTTTTTTTCTCAAAATTAAAATCTATTTCCATCGTAACTTCTGCATGATCAGAGTCCTTAAAAATTCCCACATCTATTTTATCCACATTATTCAACAAATCTTTAGAAACCAGAATATAATCAATTCTTGAATATGTATTATATATCTTGGAGTAAAAAGTGTACACTCTTTCAGTACCTTTCACTTCTCTCCAAACATCTACCACGCCATTTCGAAGCATCCATTTATTTAAAGTCTCCCCTTTATTTGCTCCTCCACAACGAGTGGGATTAGTACTATCTATTTTATCTCTAATTAAATTAAAATCCCCAGCCACAATTACTTTCCCTACACTTTCAATTTCCAAGATTTTGGTTATTTTTTCAAGGAATTCTTTTTGTTTCTCATTCGGTAGATATAAATTAACAAGTGTCACTTTTTCCTCATTAATATTTCCCACAATTATTATATATCTTCCTTCATCATCCACAATTACTTGTTTTTTTTCAAAATATACCCTATCTGATATCAATGTTGCAACTCCTCTAGCTTTTGAAGTTCTAAAGGATTTTTCATAAATTTGCATACCCTTTATATACATTCTATTTGAATCTTCAGATTTTTGATGAGTTTCTTGCAAAAATAATATATCAGCCGGGCCGGAGGCTGAGGAGGCATGGAGGTTGAGGAGGCCGGAGGCTGAATGGCAGGGCGGGCCGGAGCCAGGTTGGCCATGCGGGGCGGCAGTGGAGACGGCGGAGACGACATCATCGGTCTGGGGAGGCCGTCGGAGGTACCGGGCCGACCCTGGCGGACAGGTGGGGCCTTGGAAGGCCAAAAATTGCCGTTCCGTGGCTGGGCCAGGAGGCTGGGAGTTCGGGCCGAAAATCGCCGCTCTGAGGCCGAGCCAGGCGGAAGGCCGAGAGATTGGGCCAGGCGGCCAGGCGGCCGAAGAACATCAGGCCCGGGTGACCGGGAGGCTGAGCAACAACTGGGCCGAAGCCTGGCCATGCCAGAGGACTGGGTGAGACAACTAGGCTGTGATTGGAGTTGGAGTTGAAGGCGGGCCTGTTTCCCCTGACTTACCCATATAGATGAACTACCCCTATCACCCATGATTTTACGAATGTTTTTAGAGCCGGACTGTGTATATTCTCCTGGTATTTGTGAATTTTAATGAATTTTATTGTATTTAACATCCATTTTTAACATCTGATTACTATTTATTTATAACATCTGTTTTTAGTTTTTAACATCATTGTAGCCAATTGTAGCCCCTAACTTAACTGCACGACCCATTTTACATGCTTATTGCCTACTCAAGAGCAGACCTTTTATTACTGCGGGAGTCCCCCCTCTCGCAGGTCTGGCCCTCCGCTTTAACGAGGGCCCACCTTAATGAGGGATTAGTTAATCCAGAGAGGTGGGCGAAGCGTATTCTCGGGGTTTTTACTAAAATTTGTTATTCGTATTTTAGGGGGTTCCAGGGAGGAGGGAGGGATTAGACAGGTGGAGGGTGGGAACAGAGCGAAGCGGGCGAACAGAGCTAGGAAGGAGGCGGTTGGGTCCGAGGAGGGGGGAACATAGGTCGTCCCTAAAGAGGGCACTTCCATCTGACCGGTCGTAGGGAGGGGAAGGGGCGATGGGAGACAGGAAAGTCACCATCAGGTGGAGGCGCGTGGCCGTTGGCTACCAGTGGTCGCGCGCACCAACCCCCTGTGCTCCCCTCGCGATCTAGGTGGTCAGGGTTCACAGAGCCAGGGCCCTAGGCTGATGCTATGCAACGCCAGGTCCGTGGGCAACAAAGCCCCCCTTATTAACAACCTTGTGTCGGAGGGGAAGCCGGACCTGGTTGGGAAAATAATATTTTTCTTTGCCATCTAATTGAATCAACAATCACAATAAAATTTCAAATAAAAACATTTTTGAGATCTAAGTCTTTGCTATTGATTCTTCGTCTCCTTTCCTGTCATCGGGCGGGGCCATCGCCCCCCCTGTTCCCCCATCTTCGTCCCCTAGGAGTGAAGAGTGCTTTTGAAGAAAGGCCTCCGCCTCTCCTAACGTTTTAACTCTAATTCTACCTCCCTCCCAGAAGACCAGCATTCCCTCTGGCAATAACCATTTGAACCAAATTCCTTTTTTATATAATTTCTTGGACAAGAAGGAATATTTCCTTCTTATTTCTCTAATTTTTTTTGGAATTTGTTTCAGAATGGTTATCTTGATACTTCAAGGATCCTCCCTGCTGAGCCCTCAATATCTCATCCCTTGTGGACCTCCTTAAAAATTTAACGTGAACCTCTCTTGGTACATTGTGTATTCTAACATATGCTGAGTTGATTCTATAAACCAGGTCCATATCCCACCAGAGTTGTTCTTTGTTTCTTTTAATATAATCTGCTAAAATTGTACTCATAAGATCTTTAAGATCTTCATTTTCTGACTCTGGTATGTTCTGGAACCTGAGAAAAAAGACATTCTTTCAAATTCCATTTTGGTCATGTGACCTCCTAATTCTAAACTGAGGGGTTTCTTTCTTGGTTATCGTTAGAAGCAGACCTGACATTTTCCTTCTGAATTTCCTTTACCTCTTCCCCCATCTCAGCTGACACACCCTCTAACGCCACAATTTTTTGTTTATTATCCATTGTGCTTCTTTGTGTTTCCAACAGTTCTATTTTTAAGTTTGTCATTTCTTTTCGCATTTCATTCACGTTTCTCATTATTTTCTGGAACATCTCGTTGACTGACAGTTCCTGAGCGCTCTCACCAGTAGATTCTTTCTGCAATAATGAGGTGATCTTTATCTGTTGTGTAGTTGGACTGGAGCGAGCTGAAGATGGAGCGGAAAATGACTTTCCTGTGGGTGGTTTTTTTAGAAGCCATTGTCTCCGTTATAAGTTCTAGTTAGTAAAAGAAATGGCATCGGAAAAGCAGGCAGCCAATGCAGTCCGAGGTATCGGAGCAGTTCAGATGAAAGTTCAGTCTTAGAAGTATATAAAACCAAGAAAAACTGTATTATCCAAATCCGGGTGTCCACGTATTGGGAGAGATGCTGACGGCTTCCCGAGGAGAAGTTAAAGTAAAAATTTAAAGTCCTGCGATTTCAAATGCAGAAGGGAAAGCTCATAAATGAGAGAAAGTTTTTCAACAGGGAACAAAGAAGAGCCATTTTCCCCTGCCTCCTCACAGGAAAGAGAGTGAAAGTTTCATTTTGTTTTAGCAAAACGGTTCCGTGATATAATGTTGCAACTGCGATAGCATAGATACAGTTTCTTTGCTGTTGTTATTTCAGATGGCAAATTAGTCCTATCTCTCTCCCCATTCCTGAAGAGAGCTTGTTCAATCGCCGCTTTCCTCCGAGGGGGGGTTAAACAAAAAAACTCCCCCCTCCATTCTCCATTTAAAATTGATTGAAATTAAACTCACGATGTTTGCTTATCCTTTGATTGCGGATCAGGAGATTAGGGAAAGCCATCCATCTCTGGCACTCCAGCCAGTCTTCTCATTCTGCAGTTGATCCTGGGATCCATCGGCGAAAGGGCAAGGTTTGCCCCCCTTCTGCTTCCCAGCTCCTGGGGCGAGGCTGAAAAAACACCCCACTGGCCGCCACCAAGTTGGGGGTCTCCAGTGAGCCGCCCTTATGGCAGGGGATTCCTCCAGAACCCCCTGTGCCCCAGGGGGGGCCACCAGGAGAGCAAGCAGTGGACGAAACACGTCCATCGCCTACGAAAACCGGAAGTCCCAGACTTCTGGAACTTCTGGGAGTCCCATTTTTCCACCACTTCAAGCTTCAGAGGCATTTCTTGAACCTCCAGAAGGGCAAAACCGGCCTCCCCCGGCCTCTGGAGGCCCTGTAGAGGTCAGAAAGAGGGCCATTTCCAGTTTTTCAGAACTTCCAGGAGGCCTGTTTTTTGCTCTCCCAGAGCCTTTGTGCGGGCCCAGCACTTACCTGGTTGAACCGGTCCAAACCGGCTAAATCCCAACCCTGGGTAGATCCTTATATGCAGTAAGAGAAGATTTGAATCCCATAGAGCAACATTTCTCCAACTGGGCAACTCTAAGATGTGTGTGGTTATTACTCTAGAATTCCCTACTCAACAAAAGAGTTGAAGTTCACACATCTGAGAGGCCAACGTTGAGGAACACTATCCTAGAGTAACATCTAGCTACCCACATGTGACATTAGTGGGCCCACTAAGGATGAAATTGGCTATGTGATAGTGGCTGGTCATCAAAGTACTTGGGGATAACAATGAAAAGCAAGAGGTTTAAGACAGTTTTAAATATCCAGTGAATCCATTTTTCCAAAACTGCATGTCAGTTTGTAAAACAACTCCATGACTACTATAAAACTAACATATAGAAGAGAATTCCATGCATACCTGTGGTCAGAATGGAATCTCAAAGCTGGCCTGTGAATGCAAATGTCTAGACCCCATTACAACCTTTTATTGGCTAATGTGATTTATGACTTAGGCAGAGGGGAAGGGTCACAGGGGTAAAGTTCAGACACCATTAAATGACTTTCAGTTTTGGCTCCACAGAAGTAACACTAGAATGTTGATCCTAATAAATGATTGGATTTCTTTTGAACTTTGTCTCGAGGCTCGTAAATTTATTAGGTTTTCTTCCGGGATCTTCACAGAGAGCCAAAACTCAAACTTTAAAAAAAAGATTTCCAGGTTTCCTAAATCTTGGCTCTTCGAGGACTCCCCCTCAATGTTTGGGCTGCTTGGAGGGAAAAATCAGGCAACAGGAGATTGATTGCGGCTGCAGGTATGCGGCAATGCCAACCAGCAATGCCTTTCTCAGAAGCAGAAGCAAGAGAAGATAAGTACTGGTGGAAATTCCCTTGCACTAGCTCCCAGACACAGGAAAGGATCTTAAGCAAGCTAGCAAGGGTGGACTGCAGGTGGGACTGGACAAAAGCCAGTTTCCCAAAACCCCAGAAGGATTCCCTGGAGAGTGTAATAGACCAACAAAGGGAGGCTTTTAAATGGACCATCCGTGCTGATGAGGGTCCATCATGTTGTCCAAAAGAGAGGAGAGAGATATCTGATCCTGTTGAGGAGAGGAGATGCAGACTGGAGCACAGCCCCCCTCCTCCACCCAATATTTATTTATTTATATTTTATTTTATTAAATTTATACCCCGCCCTTCTCCAGAAAGGACCCAGGGCAGTGCACAGGAATTAAAAACATACAAATATAACAAAATATAAAATTTAAAAGCATATTAAATGCCTACCCTGTGCTAAAATCGATTTAAAATCCCCCAAATTAAAACTGTCTAAAAGTAGTCACAACGGAAGGTTACGCTAGACCGGCTTGATGGAAAAGGTGTGTCTTTAGACACTGGCGGAAGAGGCGGAGGTCTGAGATGGTGCGTAGTTCAGGGGGTAAGTCGTTCCAAAGGGTAGGGCCCACCACAGAGAAGGCCCTTCCCCTGGGTGTCGCCAACTGGCATTGCCCGGCCGATGGCACCCTGAGAAGGCCCTCTCTGTGGGAGCGGTTCGGACGAAGGGATGTATGGGGCAGGATGCGGTCTCGCATATAACTAGGTTCCGAGCCATGGAGCGCTTTAAAGATGGTCGTCAAAACCTTGAAAAACCTTGAATAGAAGAGAAGGAGTCCAGAACTGCAACCAGTGCGTCTCCCACGCAACAGGCAGGCTGCCCAGAGCAGGAAAACCCCTCCCTCCAAACTAGAGGAGAAGAGGAGTGAGAGTGAGCATGCGCGAAGGAATGGCGGCGGAGCTTTGAGGCGATGCTGACCGGAGGCCCATTTGGCTTCGGGGGACGCGGCCGGCCCCTTTGGGGTGATCGGTAAGGGCCGGCCCAGCAAGTTGAAGACCCAGCCGTCACACTGAGGCCTTTCCAACGCCGGTGAGTGTGACGGCTGAGACGGGAGGCGCGGGGGGGGAGCCCGGAGGAAACGCCGGAAAAAAACCGCCGGCAGGCCGGAAAGTCGGAGGCCCTAGCGGAGGCCAAGCAAAGGCTGGAGGCTCCGGTGGACCGTTAGAGCGGCGGCAGAGGGAGCGCCGGAAGGCCGGAGGCCCTGGCAGAAGCCGGTGGAGGCCGGAGGCCTCAGACGGAATGGAGCGGCGGTGGAGAGCGCCGGAAGATCCTGAGGCCCTGGCGGAGGCTGGTGGAGGCCGGAGGCCCTGGCGGAGCGGCGGCGGAGAGCGCCAAAAGGCCGGAGGCCCCAGCGGAGGTTGGCGGAGGCTGGTGGCCCCCGGCGGAGGGGCTGAGTGGCAGCGGAGCGCTGGAGGGAGCGCCAGAACGCCGGAAAGGCGGAGCGGCGGCGGAGCAGTGGCAGAGCTGCGCGGACCATCTCAAATCCGGTGGAGGCCCCCGTGGAGCAGCGAGGCCGGGTGAAGGCCTCCACAGGGGATGGCTGGTGAGGTTGGCGGCCGCAGAGGGACGGGAGGTGCGGCGGACCGATGGAGCGCTGGAGGCCCCAACAGAGGCCTATTGGAGTGGTGGAGGCCCTGGCTGAGGCCCTGGTGTGGGGTGGCGAGCCTGCGACGCGGTGAGGCCCTGTGGAGGCCTGATAGAACAGTGGAGGGAATTTTCCTCCCCCCCCCCAGGACTCCCCGATAAAACATCTACGGGGAGGGGGGGTGAGAGTGAAGCAAGGCCAGCCCAAAGGAAAAACAGCTCCAGCCACCCCGTGGAAAGCCTCTACTCGAGGAAGAACTGACTGACTCTTATGATCTATTTCCCCTGTTGATTTGACTTGTATTTGCACTTTATCTTGGCGTTTCCTCCCTTAAAGCCAGCAATGGAGCCACGGGATGGTTTTTTATTCAAGGTCCGACCTCCTCGATCTGCGAGAGTCCCCCCTCTCGCAGGTTTGGCCCCTTAGTCTATCTCGGGCCCACCTCGAGGATGGGTTAATTAATCCAGAGAGGTGGAAAAAACGCAAGCTCAGGGGGTTTTTAAATAAATTTTTAATTAGGCTTTTAAGGGGTTCTGGGGTGGGGGAGGGGTCTAAAAAAAGATATAGACAGATGGAGACGGAAGCAACGATCAATAGTAAGGGCCAGGGTAGCAGTCGACGGCGGGAAGCGGAAGGCGAAAGGAAGGGGGATACCCGAGTCGTTCCTCAGGAGGGCTTACCAATTCAGAGGGTCGTGGGGAGGGGCAGGACCGAGGGGAGACAATTCTCATCCTCCCGGTTGGTGGCACGCAGCCGTTGGTTACAAACGGTCGGGTGCCACAACCCCCGCAGGCTAGGTGGCCAGGGAATACAGAGCCAGGGTCTGCGGCTGATGTTCTGCAACGCCAGGTCCGTTGTCAACAAAGCCCCCCTCATTAGTGACCTTGTGTCAGAGGGGGAGCCGGACCTGGTAGGAATTGCGGAGACCTGGTTGGGCCCCGAGGGAGGTCATCCCCTCGTTGAAATGTGCCCACCAGGCTACCGCGCATTTCATCAGCCGCGGGCCCTAGGCAGGGGTGGCGGGGTAGCGGTCATTATTAAGGAAGGCCTGGAGCCGAGAGAGACCATTGTGCCTCAGACCTCCGGCTGTGAGTCCCTCTGCATGAAGTGGGGCCTAGGGAGGCAGTTGGGCTTGCTGGTTGTATACCTGGCTCCCCGCTATGTAGCAGCAGCCCTGCCCGAGCTCCTCGAGGTGATCGCTACGGTGGCAGTGGAGACCCCCAGACTTATAGTCATGGGGGACTTTAATCTGCCATCGTTGGGCGAATCATCCGTGGTAGCTCGGGAGTTCATGGCTTCCATGACGGCCATGGACCTGACCCAAGTAATTCAAGGCCCCACCCATGAGGGTGGACATACGCCGGACCTCATCTTTGTCTCGGGCCAATGGAAGAGTGATCTGGGTACAGGGGATATAGTCATCACACCCTTGTCATGGTCAGACCACTCACTTCTCCGACTCGACTTTCCGACCGCTGCTCCCCTCCGCGGGGAGGCGGAACCAGAGTTACCAATCTGGTACCGCCCCAGGCGCTTGATGGACCCGGACGGGTTCCAGACAGCGCTTGGGCCATTTCCTGTATCCCTGACCCGCGCCCCGATGGAGGACCTCACGGCCGCATGGAATAATGCGGCCGTGGGAGCCTTAGATCGGGTCGCGCCCTTGCGGCCTCTCTCGCGGCGGCGAACCACCCTGGCTCCTTGGTTTACTGAGGGGCTGCGGGTGATGAAACGCCGCAAGAGATGCCTAGAGAGAAGGTGGAGGGCTAGCCGCTCTGAATCTGACCGGACACAGGTAAGAGCCCATTTACGGACTTACATTGTGGCGCTGAGGGTGGCCAAACGTCACCATTGTGCTACCCTCATAGCATCCGCAGAAAACCGCCCTGCCGCCCTGTTTAGGGTGACCCGTTCTCTCCTTCATCAGAGGGAGCGGGAAGCCCCGCTACAGGGTAGAGCAGAGGAATTTGTGATTTTTCTGCAGGAGAAAACCGCCCAGATACAGAGTGAGCTAGCCCCCATTCATGGCCCAGTGGGATGCCACGAGAGAGATCTTGTTTGGGAGGAGTTTGACCCCGTTACTTCCGAGGATATGGACAGGCTACGTGGGCGACTGCGAGCCACCACATGTTCATTGGACCCGTGCCCCTCCTGGCTTGTACTGGCATCCTGGGAGGTGACACGAGGCTGGCTCCAAGAGGTTATCAACGCATCCTTGAGTGAGGGTTCCTTGCCTGCCTCCCTAAAAGAGGCTATGGTGAGGCCCCTCCTCAAGAAGCCCTCTTTGGACCCAGCTCTTTTGAACAACTACCGTCCAGTCTCCAACCTTCCCTTCTTGGCGAAGGTTGTTGAGAGTGTGGTGGCACAACAGTTTCCCCGTCACCTGGAGGAAGTTGACTATCTAGATCCGCGCCAGTCCGGCTTTCGGCCCGGGCATAGCACCGAGACGGCATTGGTCGCGTTGGTAGATGATCTCTGGAGGGCCAGAGATGGGGGATGTTCCTCCATCCTGGTCCTATTAGACCTCTCGGCGGCTTTCGATACCATCGACCATGGTATCCTATTGCATCGGCTGGGGGGGTTGGGGGTGGGAGGCACCGTTCTGCGGTGGTTCTCCTCCTACCTCTCTGGCCGATCGCAATTTGTGCGGGCAGGAGAGCAGAGGTCGACCCCGAGACCCCTCACATGCGGGGTGCCTCAGGGGTCGGTCCTCTCGCCTCTCCTGTTTAATGCATACATGAAGCCGCTGGGTGAGATCATCCGTGGTTTTGGGGTAGAGTACCATCTGTACGCTGATGACACCCAGCTGTACATATCTACCCCAGACCACCCCAACGATGCCGTAGCGGTGATGTGCCAGTGCCTGGAAGCCGTGCGGATCTGGATGGGAAGTAACGGACTTAGGCTCAACCCGACCAAGACCGAGTGGCTGTGGTTTCCGGCTGCCCGATTCAACCAGCTTTCTCCAACGCTGGCCATAGGGGGCGAACATCTTGCCCCTGTGGATGGGGCGCGCAATTTGGGTGTCCTCCTGGATACCCGGCTGTCTATGGAAGAGCAAGTGACAGCCGTGGCCAGGAGGGCGTTTTACCAGGTTCGCCTGGTTCGCCAATTGCGCCCCCTATTGGATCGGGACGCCCTTCGCACAGTCACCCATGCCCTCGTGACATCCCGACTGGACTATTGCAACTCTCTCTACATGGGGCTCCCCTTGAGGTGCACCCGGAGGCTTCAGTTAGTTCAGAATGCGGCCGCGCGAGCAATTATGGGCACCTCCAGGTTTGCCCATGTAACACCGCTCCTGCGCGAGCTGCACTGGCTACCTGTCGTCTTCCGGGTGCGCTTCAAGGTGTTAGTTATCATCTTCAAAGCGCTCCATGGCTCGGGACCTAGCTATCTGCGAGATCGGATCCTGCCCCACACATCCTCACGACCGATTCGCTCCCACAGAGAGGGGCTTCTCCGGGTGCCGTCCACTAGACTTTGTCAGCGGGCGACGCCCAGGGGAAGGGCGCTCTCTGTGGCGGGCCCGGCCCTCTGGAACGACCTTCCCCCTGATATTAGAACGACCACCGACCTCCGCTCCTTCCGGGTAAAATTGAAGACCCATCTCTTTCGACTGGCCGGCCTTGAATAGTTCTCTCTGTCTTTTAATTACAAATTTTAATGGGTTTTAATTATATACTTTTAGCATAGGTAGATTTATTTAATTTTATTTTAAGTAATGTTTGTATTTTGTATATTGTTTTTAATTATGCCTGTGCACCGCCCCGGGTCCCTGTGGGGAGAGGGTGCGGTTAATAAATCTTAATTTTGATTTGAAGACGGCCAGCCATATCAGGCACAAGCATACAGAGGCCAACAGGAGGTTGGGGGAGTAGTGCTGAATGACCCACCCCAATTCAGGGAAAAGTTTGACGGAGACTCAGACCAGCTAGCCCTATTCCTTGATTCAGCTGATATCCACCTATGGGCACCTCTACCTATCCCCCAAAGCCATGGTGAATACCATAGCAGAGGGTCTAGAGGGAGAAGCAAGGGAATGGCTAGCAGTCCTCCACAAGAGAAGAGCCCCCCAACTGCAAGACATAGATGACTTGATGCAACTGTTAGAGATCAGGTTTGAGGAGGGGGAGGAGGAGGACCCATATGCAGAAAAAGAACTCAGCAACCTAAAGCAGAAGGGCCGCCCCATCAAAGAGCATATCCATGAATTTAGGAGGGTCATAGGAAAGTTACCCCCTTTACCAGAGCGGCTGCTCGTGCATTTTTTCAGAATGAGTCTGGACAAGCCAATTGCCTAGCTTCCTAGGGTTCGCAAACTTCTATAGGCAATTCTTCCCCTCCTTTGCAAAGATTGCCAAACCCCTGACACACCTCCTGAAGACAGGGAGCCCAGGAATGAAACCTCATCTGGGACAACCCCTACAGTGGGACCTAACCTGCCAAGATGCATTCAAAATGCTAAAAGAAATGTTTGCAAAGGAGCCTGCAAATGTTTGCTGAAGCATCCTGACCCTGAGCAACCTTTCGTGATTCAGGCAGATGCCAGCAACATGGCAGTCATGTTACTCCAAAGAAACAACCAAGGAAACTTACAACCCTGCGCCTACACCTCCCGCAAGCTCACAGACACAGAGAGACGATGGGTCGCGTGGGAAAAGGAGGCTTTCACAGTGAGATAGGCACTGCTAACCTGGAGACACCTGTTGGAAGGGGGGCAGAAACTGTTTGAAATCTGGACCAACCACAAAAATCTGGAAGCACTTAGGACCCCACAGAAACTATCACCCAAACAAATCCAATGTGCTCAATACTTCAATCGTTTTGATTTTGTCTTAAAGCACATTCAAGGTGGGAGGAACTTTCTAGGGAGAACCCCCTGCAGTCCATCACTCAATGGGTGGAACGAGCAGCTGACTGCCTGAGAAAAGCGGAACAAAGAATCAACATGCCGTTCGGTGAGAACATTTTTTTCTACTTTTAAATTTACCACCTGCCAGAGAGATCACCTCGAGATGAACTAACAGTAAAATAAATAAACAATCTGAGTTTAGCAGCGAGCTTTTTTTCTATTGAAAACATTCAGGAACTCACGCTTCCTTTTTTTTCGCTACTTAAAAACCGGACTGGACTTTCACTAGCAACTGTGGATTGGCGGCGTGAAGCCTTCTCTTTTTGCTTAGAGGGAAAGAGTGGATTGAAATAGAACGAACCTAGTCGTTTAATTTGGAAATTGAATATTGAATATCCCTTCCCCCCCCCAGCTTTTGGATTATTCTTTTTTTATATTTTACTAGTGGGGGGGAAAAACCTTCTAATTCATCCCCACCCCCCTTGATGACTGGCTTTTCTCAGAGGAACTTTATTACTTAAAGTCACAAGACTGATCTGCTTTTACTGTACTCAAGCTCCCCCTAGTGATTGGCAAAGTAACAGGGAGAGTGAAAGAGAGAAATTACCAAGCAGAAGTTGGAGTGACCTTGAAATGATTATGCACTAAAGAAGAAGGGATTGTTTTCTGGCTTCTCTGAGATATCTTGGACTACTTAGAATTGGTTGTTTGGCAGACTGCCATTTCAAAGAGACATTGCTACTTTCATGTTTATCCTTTTTTCTTCTTCTCCTTTTTTATATATACATATACACATCAGTCCTGTTATTTTCTTCTTTGCACAGAATGGAATTTTTGAATTTTTGAATTATACAGTTACTATTGTGGAATTATTTGAATTCTTATTTTCCTTGTTTCTCCTTTTTCTTTTTTAAAAGAGAAACAAGAGAATTTTTTTCCTTACTCCTTTTTCCTTTTTTCTATTTTATCTTTGATATTTAGTTTAGCCTACATCCCTTTCCTCCATAGGGGATCCTTTTTATTTTTATTTTTTTTATTTTTTTCTCCATCTTTTCTTTCTTTACTATCTCACTTTTATTTTCCTTTTGATATTCTCTTTTCCCTTTATCTCCCCAGCTTCCCTTTTCCTGTTTCTTTCTTCTTCCTCTGCTAACTTTATTTTATCTTTCTTTCCTCTTGATACAAAGCTGCATCTATATATTAAATTTCTGATATGCTTTCTAAAGCTCACTAACTTCCCACTAGTAAATTAAAAAGTGGTTCAAAGAAGAAAGAGAAAGAACAAAACTTAAACATGAGTAGGAAGATAACCCCGGCTGGCTCATCAATAGGGACCCTGACATCCTCCTTAACAGGGGGACAAAAACAATACAGACAATTCTTCATCAAGAAAAAGAAAAACAAGAAAAGGAAAAGGCTATAACACTTGACACACTTTTGCAAGAGATACGGATGGTAAGAGAGAGTATGGAGCGAAAAATGGAAAAAACAGAATAGAGACTAGAGGCAAAAATGGAAAACACAGGACAGAGGCTAGAGGCAAAACTAGAGGCACTGGATAAGAAAATAGAGAATATTGAAACTAAAACAGCCTTGACAGAAGGGAAGATGGAAAAGATACAGCAATGGATGATAAAGCAGGAAGAATCCATGGAAAAGCAACAAAAATCCATATGCGAGATTAAAGGAAAATTGGAGGAAAAAGATAAAAGGGACGAAGAGTTTGATTCCAGATTGAGCAATATGGAAAAAGAGAGTATGGGAGTAGGATGGGAAATAGACAAGGCTGAATATTTTCTAAGATTCCAAAATGTAATTGAAGAAAAAGGAGAGAACCTCCTTATAATAATACCAGAAATGTTAGCAGAGATCCTAGAAATGTCACAGGAATTAGTAAGAGATGGAATAGATGATGCATTCTGAGTGAATATAAGATATGCGACCAGAAATGCACTACCAAGAGAAATACACGTAAGATTCACTAAAAAAATCTTGAGATTTCAAATACTACAGAAAACAAGAGACGAAAAATTGGAATATAGAGGAAAGGAAATCACAGTGCTAAAGCAAATCCCAAGAAAAGTGAGAGAAAAGAGAAGAGGATACCAGTTTCTATCCACATTTCTGACATCATTCTTGCACTGGAGCTACTGAGAAGACTGATAAAGAGGATCCATTGTTAATAAGACTAGAGGGAACATTAGAAGGCGCAGTAGGTGGAGTGGCCACAGAAAGAGAGACTCTACCAGGATTAGAAATCAGAGAGCAGAGAGAAATAAGAACAACTAGAGCCATAAATCCCCAATATAAAACATAAAATACGGAACAAAATACAATATTTACAGTTAACATAAATGGACTTAACTCCCCAATTAAAAGAAGAAAAGTATTTCATAAATTAGAAAAAATAAAAACACAAATTATTTGTTTACAAGAGGTACACATTTGAAAGAAAGATGCGCATTTATTAACTCAACCCAAACTTGGGAAAAAATTTACTTCATTGGCAGACTTAAAAAAAAGAGGTTTGGTCATCTATGTTAAAGATAACATACCAGCTAAACAAATTTATGCAGATGAAGATGGAAGGATCTTGATGGTGGAAATTATGGACAATAACAAAAAATACTTTTAATAGCAATCTATGCACCTAATGAGAAGCAGGATGATTTTTAAAAAGAAATTACATGGAAAGATTCTGGACCTAGAATATGCTGGTATTTGTATGATAGGAGACTTTAACGGAATTCCAAATCAAATTAGAGATTGTAAAGCAACTAGGACGTCTAAAATTAAAAGAAAAATATTACCGAAGTCCTTTTTTAAGATGGTAGATGAAATGAATTTAAGAGATATATGGAGAGAAAGAAACCCTAATAAAAACCAATACACTTATTATTCTTACAGACATTTATCATTCTCAAGGATAAATATGATTCGGCTCTCTTCGGACTTAAGTGATCTGGTTCAAGAAGTGGAAATAGAAACTAGTACCTGGGCAGACCATAATCCAATGACAATTAAATAGAAAGGGCAAAAAATTGGATCCAGATGGACATTAAGTAACACAATATTGAAAGAGAAGAATTTTGTATGTAAAATGAAAAAAACCTGATGTGTTATTTTAAAGAAAACAAAAAAGAAGACACATCCATTCAGAACATATGGGATGCGATGAAGGCAGTTACTAGAGGTTTAATAATAGATTACACAAGAAAAAGAAATAAAGAGAAAAGATGTGTAGGGAAAAGATTAGAGAAGGAATAAAAAGACACTGGAAAAAGAATTACAGAAATCACCACAAAGAAAAGATATTAGAATGAAAATGGACTTAATTAAACACAAAATGGATATCTTGGAAAAAGAGGAATTGGCTCAAAAGATAAGATCCGCAAAGCAGAATTATTTTGAAAATGCAAATAAACCAGGAAGGTGGTTGGCATATAAATTAAAGAAAGAAAGAGAAGCAAGGAAGATTCAACAATTAAAAGATGAACAGGGACAAATACACTATTCAAATAAGGAAAAAAATAAAATTATTCAGGAATACTATACAAAATTATACGAAAAAGAAAACATACCAGAACAGGATGTTAAAAACTACTTACAAGAGGCTAACCTCCCTGTTATATCGGATGATATCAGAAACATATTAGATGCAAAGATAACAATGGTGGAATTAACTGAAGCTATTAAAAGACAAAATAACGGGAAGGCCCCAGGACCGGATGGCCTTCCAGCAGAGTTTTACAAAACTTTGGAGGAAATACTATCGCTTCCTTTACTAGAACTGATGAATGAAGTTATGTCTGATAGTATAAAGACAAATTCTTGGTCAGAAGCCTACATTTCACTGATACCAAAGGAAGGAACTGATCTCCTTCAGGTAAAGAATTATCGACCAATTTCATTGTTAAACTCAGATAAAGTGATTTGCATCAATCTTAGCAGAAAGGCTTAAAAAATATCTAAACAGTTTTATACAGCCAGACCAAAATGGATTCTTACCAAAGAGACAAATTAAAGATAATATAAGAATAATTTTGAACACGTTGGAATATTATGAAGCACGTCCTGAAAAACAAATGGCCCTGATGTTTCTTGATGCACAAAAAGCTTTTGATAACGTTAACTGGAAATTTATGTTGGAACAATAGGAACAAATGAAATTTGGCCAAAATTTTATACATGTTATAAGTACTATATATCACAATCAAACAACTAAGATAATAATAAATGGAGAATTTTCAGACAACATTAAGATAAAAAGAGGTACAAGACAAGGCTGCCCACTATCACCTTTATTTTTTGTATTAACACTAGAAGTGTTAAATAGAAAGATAAGAGAAGACAAAGGAATAAAGGGAATGACAGTTAGGAAAGAACAATATAAACTACAAGCATTCGCAGATGACCTAGTTTTTATTCTTGAAGAATCACTCGAAACCACGTCCAAATTGATAGGAAAAATTGAGGATTATGGAAAAATAACAGGCTTAAAAATAAATAAAGATAAAACACAAATACTGACAAAGAATATGTCAACAAGACAGAAAGAAGAACTAACAGAAACCTTGAAAATTCAAATCACAAATAGGGTTAAATATTTAGGAATTTATTTGACATCTAGATGTAGCACCCTTAAAAAGGAGAACTATTCTAAACTCATACAACGAATAGCAGCAGATCTTACGAGATGGCAGAATTTACAATTATCACTGATAGGGAGAATAGCCACAATAAAAATGAATATTTTACCTAAAGTATTATATTTATTCCAGACAATCCCAATCAGATTGGGTAAGGACTTTTTTGAAGAGTTGAAGAAAATGGTTTTAAAGTTTATATGGCAAGGGAAAAAAGCAAGAATAAAACTAAAAATTTTACAAGATGCCAAAATAAGGGGAGGTATGGGATTACCTGATTGGGAATGATATTATCAAGCTGCAAATTTGATGTGGATTAAAGATTGGATAACATTAAGAAACACTAGGCTTTTAGAACTAGAAGGACATGATTTGTTATCGGGATGGCACACAGCTCTATGGTATAGAAACGCCAGGGAACATGGTTTCTTTAGAAGGCATTACATAAGAGAATCTTTGATTTTAAACTGGGAAAAGATTAAGAGATTGCATTATCTTAAAATACCAGTCTGGGTATCAACTACTGAAGCATTTTCATATGCAATAATATACAAAAAGGAACGAACAATCAGATATTCCGAGTTATTGAATTCAAGGGGTGATCTTAAAACTATTCAGGAATTAAAACAAGAAGGAATGGATATTAATTGGTATACATACATGCAAATACATTCTAGATATAAGGAAGATCAAAAAAAAAGGAGGGGTTTATGACAAAATAACGGAATTAGATAAAATCTTAACAGGTGTCGATGAAAAAATAATTAAAAAATTCTATGCCTACTTATTAGAGTTTAAACTTCAAGTGAAAGAAACTATGATAACCTGGGGGGAAAACTTTGGGCATGGGATCAATTTAGATAAGTGGCAAAAAGTGTGGATGCAAAATTATAAAATGACAATGTCAACTGCTTATAAAGAGAACTTGTATAAGATGTTTTACAGGTGGCACTTATCACCATCAAGAATTGCAAGAATGAGTAAGAACAAATCCGAAAAATGTTGGAAATGTCATCAGACGCCTGGCTCTTACTATCATATGTGGTGGACTTGTTTGGAGGCTAAAAGTTATTGGACTATGATTCACATATGGCTGGAGAAAATGACACAAAATCACATAGATTTTAAACCTGAACTTTTCTTGCTTGGAATTATGTCAGAAATGTTTGATAAGAACTTGAAATACTTAATTGTGAATGTTTTGACAGCAGCTAGAATTGTATTTGCAAAAAACTGGAGAAATGAGAAATTACCTTCACAAGAAGTTATTCGTAAAATTATGGAATGTGCAGAGATGAGCAGATTAACATTTGAAGTTAGAGAGCAGGAGAACGAACAATTTTATGAAATATGGAATAAGTTTTATCAATGGCTGGAAAAAAGGAAAATTTAAGGGATATAATATACATATTATATTATTATAAAACTTGGATAATTTTTTGTCTTTAGAGGGAGAAAATATTTTGTTTTATAATGGCAAAGTGACTTATAGAGACAATGGAAAACAATGACATAAAATGGGAGGACTTTTTTTTTCTTTTCCTTCCCTTTTTTAATACCTTGCTTATATATTGAATAATCGTTTGGAAAAGATTGACTTGATTGTTGGGGAAAAGATTGACTGGTTGTATACCTGGCTCCCCGCTATGTAGCAGCAGCTCTGCCCGAGCTCCTGGAGGTGATCGCTACGGTGGCAGTTGAGACCCCCAGACTTTTAGTCATGGGGGACTTTAATCTGCCATCGGCGGGCGAATCATCCGTGGTAGCTCGGGAGTTCATGGCTTCCATGACGGCCATGGACCTGACCCAATTAATTCAAGGCCCCACCCACGAGGGTGGACATACACCGGATCTCATCTTTGTCTCTGGCCAATGGAAGAGTGATCTGGGTATAGGGGATATAGTCATCACGCCCTTGTCATGGTCAGACCACTCACTTCTCCGGCTTGACTTTCCGTCCGCTACTCCCCTCCGCGGGGAGGCAGAACCTGAATCACCAATCTGGTTCCGCCCCAGGCGCCTGATGGACCCTGATGGGTTCCAGGTGGCGCTTGGGCCACTTCCTGGACCCCTGACCCGCGCCCCGATGGAGGACCTCGTGGCCGCATGGAATACTGCGACCACGGGAGCCTTGGATCGGGTCGCGCCCTTGCGGCCTCTCTTGCGGTGGCGAGCCACCCTGGCTCCTTGGTTCTCCGAAGAGCTAAGGGTGATGAAACGCCACAAGAGATGCCTAGAGAGAAGATGGAGGTCTACTCGATCTGAATCTGACCGGACACAGGTAAGAGCCCATTTACGGACTTAGGTTGTGGCGCTGAGAGTGGCCAAACGTCATCATTGTGCCACTCTCATAGCATCCGCAGAAAACCGCCCTGCCGCCCTGTTTAGGGTGACCCGCTCCCTCCTTCAACAGAGGGTGCGGGAAGCCCCGCTACAGGGTAGAGCAGAGGAATTTGTGATTTTTCTGCAGGAGAAAATCGTTCAGATACAGAACGAGCTAGCCCCCATTGATGGTCCAGTGGGATGCCATGAGACAGATCTTGTTTGGGAGGAGTTTGACTCCGTTGCTTCCGAAGATATGGACAGGTTACATGGGCGACTGCGAGCCACCACATGTTTATTGGACCCGTGTCCCTCCTGGCTTGTACTGGCATCCTGGGAGGTGACACGAGGCTGGCTCCAAGAGGTTGTCAACGCATCCTTGAGTGAGGGTTCCTTGCCTGCTTCCCTAAAAGAGGCTATGGTGAGGCCCCTCCTTAAGAAGCCCTCTTTCGATCCAGCTTTGTTAACCAACTATCGTCCGGTCTCCAACCTTCCCTTCTTGGCGAAGGTTGTTGAGAGTGTGGTGGCACAACAGTTTCCCCGTCACCTGGAGGAAGTTGATTATCTAGACCCGCGCCAGTCCGGCTTTCGGCCCGGGCATAGCACCGAGACGGCATTGGTCGCGTTGGTCGATGATCTCTGGAGGGCCAGAGATGGGGGTTGTTCCTCCATCCTGGTCCTATTAGACCTCTCGGCGGCTTTTGATACCATCGACCATGGTATCCTATTGCATCGGCTGGGGGGGTTGGGGGTGGGAGGCACCGTTTTACGGTGGTTCTCCTCCTACCTCTCTGGCCAATCGCAATTTGTGTTGACAGGAGAGCAGAGGTCGACCTCGAGACCCCTCACATGTGGGGTGCCTCAGGGGTCGGTCCTCTCGCCTCTCCTGTTTAACACATATATGAAGCCGCTGGGTGAGATCATCCGTGGTTTTGGGGTAGAGTACCATCTCTACGCTGATGATACTCAGCTGTATATATCTACCCCAAACCACCCCAACGATGCCGTAGCGGTGATGTGCCAGTGCCTGGAAGCCGTACGGATCTGGATGGGAAAAAACGGACTCAGGCTCAACCCGACCAAGACCGAGTGGCTGTGGTTTCCGGCAGCCCGATTCAACCAGCTGACTCCATCGCTGGCCATTGGGGCGAACATCTTGCCCCAGTGGACGGGGTGCGCAACTTGGGTGTCCTCCTGGATGCCCGGCTGTCCATGGAAGATCAAGTGACAGTCGTGGCCAGGAGGGCGTTCTACCAGGTTCGCCTGGTTCGCCAGTTGCGCCCCCTATTGGATCGGGACGCCCTTCGCACAGTCATTCATGCTCTCGTGACATCCCGACTGGATTATTGTAACTCTCTCTACATGGGGCTCCCCTTGAGGTGCACCCGGAGACTTCAGCTAGTCCAGAATGCAGCCGCGCGAGCAATTATTGGAACCTCAAGGTTTACCCATGTAACACCGCTCTTGCGCGAGCTGCCCTGGCTGCCTGTCATCTTTCGGGTGCGCTTCAAGGTTCTAGTTATCATCTTTAAAGCGCTCCATGGCTCGGGACCTAGCTATTTGTGGGATCGGATCCTGCCTCATACATCCACATGGCCTATTCGCTCACACAGAGAGGGACTTCTCCGGGTGCCGTCCACTAGACTTTGTCAGCAGGCGACGCCCAGGGGAAGGGCTCTCTCTGTGGCGGGCCCAGCCCTCTGGAACGACCTTCCCCCCGACATTAGAACAACCACGGACCTCCGCTCCTTCCGTCTAAAACTAAAAACATATTTGTTCTGCTTGGCCGGCCTAGGGTAGTCTCCCTTCTATGGGGTTGTTAATAATTTTAGATGGGGATTCTAGTAATTTTTAACTGGGAATTTTTAGCGCAGGGATATTATTTAATTCGTTTTTATTATGTGTGTATATTTATTGTTTTATTTGCCCTGTGCACTGCTCCGAGTCCCTTCGGGGAGAGGGAG